>JARFIW010001015.1:0-505000 GCA_036346225.1 Platerodrilus igneus | reverse complement strand
CTATGACAAATGACAATGACTATGACAATGACTATGACAATGACTATGACAATGACTATGACAATGACTATGACAATGACTATGACAATGACTATGACAATGACTATGACAATGACTATGACAATGACTATGACAATGACTATGACAATGACTATGACAATGACTATGACAATGACTATGACAATGACTATGACAATGACTATGACAATGACTATGACAATGACTATGACAATGACTATGACAATGACTATGACAATGACTATGACAATGACTATGACAATGACTATGACAATGACTATGACAATGACTATGACAATGACTATGACAATGACTATGACAATGACTATGACAATGACTATGACAATGACTATGACAATGACTATGACAATGACTATGACAATGACTATGACAATGACTATGACAATGACTATGACAATGACTATGACAATGACTATGACAATGACTATGACAATGACTATGACAATGACTATGACAATGACTATGACAATGACTATGACAATGACTATGACAATGACTATGACAATGACTATGACAATGACTATGACAATGACTATGACAATGACTATGACAATGACTATGACAATGACTATGACAATGACTATGACAATGACTATGACAATGACTATGACAATGACTATGACAAATGACTATGACAATGACTATGACAATGACTATGACAATGACTATGACAATGACTATGACAATGACTATGACAATGACTATGACAATGACTATGACAATGACTATGACAATGACTATGACAATGACATGCATGACTATGACAATGACTATGACAATGACTATGACAATGACTATGACAATGACTATGACAATGACTATGACAATGACTATGACAATGACTATGACAATGACTATGACAATGACTATGACAATGACTATGACAATGACTATGACAATGACTATGACAATGACTATGACAATGACTATGACAATGACTATGACAATGACTATGACAATGACTATGACAATGACTATGACAATGACTATGACAATGACTATGACAATGACTATGACAATGACTATGACAATGACTATGACAATGACTATGACAATGACTATGACAATGACTATGACAATGACTATGACAATGACTATGACAATGACTATGACAATGACTATGACAATGACTATGACAATGACTATGGCAATGACTATGACAATGACTATGACAATGACTATGACTATGACTATGACTATGACAAAGACTATGACAATGACAATGACAATGACTATGACAATGACTATGACAATGACTATGACAATGACAACGACTATGACAATGACTATGGCAATGACTATGGCAATGACTATGGTAATGACTATGGCAATGACTATGACAATGACTATGACAATGATTATGACAATGATTATGACAATGACTATGACAAATGACTATGACAATGACTATGACAATGACTATGACAATGACTATGACAATGACTATGACAATGACTATGACAATGACTATGACAATGACTATGACAATGACTATGACAATGACTATGACAATGACTATGACAATGACTATGACAATGACTATGACAATGACTATGACAATGACTATGACAATGACTATGACAATGACTATGACAATGACTATGACAATGACTATGACAATGACTATGACAATGACTATGACAATGACTATGACAATGACTATGACAATGACTATGACAATGACTATGACAATGACTATGACAATGACTATGACAATGACTATGACAATGACTATGATAATGACTATGACAATGACTATGACAATGACTATGACAATGACTATGACAATGTCTATGACAATGACTATGACAATGACTATGACAATGACTATGACAATGACTATGACAATGTCTATGACAATGTGTATGACAATGTCTATGACAATGACAATGACAATGACTATGACTATGACTATGACAATGACTATGACAATGACTAAGACAATGACTATGACAATGACTATGACAATGACTATGCAATGACTATGACTATGACAATGACTATGACGATGACAATGTCTATGACAATGTGTATGACAATGTGTATGACAATGACTATGACATGACTACTGACAATGACCATGACAATGACTATGACAATGACTATGACAATGACTATGACAATGACTATGACAATGACTATGACAATGACTATGACAATGACTATGACAATGACTATGACAATGACTATGACAATGACTATGACAATGACTATGACAATGACTATGACAATGACTATGACAATGACTATGACAATGACTATGACAATGACTATGACAATGACTATGACAATGACTATGACAATGACTATGACAATGACTATGACAATGACTATGACAATGACTATGACAATGACTATGACAATGACTATGACAATGACTATGACAATGACTATGACAATGACTATGACAATGACTATGACAATGACTATGACAATGACTATGACAATGACTATGACAATGACTATGACAATGACTATGACAATGACTATGACAATGACTATGACAATGACTATGACAATGACTATGACAATGACTATGACAATGACTATGACAATGACTATGACAATGACTATGACAATGACTATGACAATGACTATGACAATGACTATGACAATGACTATGACAATGACTATGACAATGACTATGACAATGACTATGACAATGACTATGACAATGACTATGACAATGACTATGACAATGACTATGACAATGACTATGACAATGACTATGACAATGACTATGACAATGACTATGACAATGACTATGACAATGACTATGACAATGACTATGACAATGACTATGACAATGACTATGACAATGACTATGACAATGACTATGACAATGACTATGACAATGACTATGACAATGACTATGACAATGACTATGACAATGACTATGACAATGACTATGACAATGACTATGACAATGACTATGACAATGACTATGACAATGACTATGACAATGACTATGACAATGACTATGACAATGACTATGACAATGACTATGACAATGACTATGACAATGACTATGACAATGACTATGACAATGACTATGACAATGACTATGACAATGACTATGACAATGACTATGACAATGACTATGACAATGACTATGACAATGACTATGACAATGACTATGACAATGACTATGACAAAAAAAAAAAAAAAAAAAAAAAAAAAAAAAAAAAAAAAAAAAAAAAAAACAATGACTATGACAATGACTATGACAATGACTATGACAATGACTATGACAATGACTATGACAATGACTATGACAATGACTATGACAATGACTATGACAATGACTATCTGAATGACAATGACTATGACAATGACTATGACAATGACTATGACAATGACTATGACAATGACTATGACAATGACTATGACAATGACTATGACAATGACTATGACAATGACTATGACAATGACTATGACAATGACTATGACAATGACTATGACAATGACTATGACAATGACTATGACAATGACTATGACAATGACTATGACAATGACTATGACAATGACAATATGACAATGTGACAATGACTATGACAATGACTATGACAATGACTATGACAATGACTATGACAATGACTATGACAATGACTATGACAATGACTATGACAATGACTATGACAATGACTATGACAATGACTATGACAATGACTATGACAATGACTATGACAATGACTATGACAATGACTATGACAATGACTATGACAATGACTATGACAATGACTATGACAATGACTATGACAATGACTATGACAATGACTATGACAATGACTATGACAATGACTATGACAATGACTATGACAATGACTATGACAATGACTATGACAATGACTATGACAATGACTATGACAATGACTATGACAATGACTATGACAATGACTATGACAATGACTATGACAATGACTATGACAATGACTATGACAATGACTATGACAATGACTATGACAATGACTATGACAATGACTATGACAATGACTATGACAATGACTATGACAATGACTATGACAATGACTATGACAATGACTATGACAATGACTATGACAATGACTATGACAATGACTATGACAATGACTATGACAATCTATGACAATGACTATGACAATGACTATGACAATGACTATGACAATGACTATGACAATGACTATGACAATGACTATGACAATGACTATGACAATGACTATGACAATGACTATGACAATGACTATGACAATGACTATGACAATGACTATGACAATGACTATGACAATGACTATGACAATGACTATGACAATGACTATGACAATGACTATGACAATGACTATGACAATGACTATGACAATGACTATGACAATGACTATGACAATGACTATGACAATGACTATGACAATGACTATGACAATGACTATGACAATGACTATGACAATGACTATGACAATGACTATGACAATGACTATGACAATGACTATGACAATGACTATGACAATGACTATGACAATGACTATGACAATGACTATGACAATGACTATGACAATGACTATGACAATGACTATGACAATGACTATGACAATGACTATGACAATGACTATGACAATGACTATGACAATGACTATGACAATGACTATGACAATGACTATGACAATGACTATGACAATGACTATGACAATGACTATGACAATGACTATGACAATGACTATGACAATGACTATGACAATGACTATGACAATGACTATGACAATGACTATGACAATGACTATGACAATGACTATGACAATGACTATGACAATGACTATGACAATGACTATGACAATGACTATGACAATGACTATGACAATGACTATGACAATGACTATGACAATGACTATGACAATGACTATGACAATGACTATGACAATGACTATGACAATGACTATGACAATGACTATGACAATGACTATGACAATGACTATGACAATGACTATGACAATGACTATGACAATGACTATGACAATGACTATGACAATGACTATGACAATGACTATGACAATGACTATGACAATGACTATGACAATGACTATGACAATGACTATGACAATGACTATGACAATGACTATGACAATGACTATGACAATGACTATGACAATGACTATGACAATGACTATGACAATGACTATGACAATGACTATGACAATGACTATGACAATGACTATGACAATGACTATGACAATGACTATGACAATGACTATGACAATGACTATGACAATGACTATGACAATGACTATGACAATGACTATGACAATGACTATGACAATGACTATGACAATGACTATGACAATGACTATGACAATGACATGACATGACAATGACAAAATGACTATGACAATGACTATGACAATGACTATGACAATGACTATGACAATGACTATGACAATGACTATGACAATGACTATGACAATGACTATGACAATGACTATGACAATGACTATGACAATGACTATGACAATGACTATGACAATGACTATGACAATGACTATGACAATGACTATGACAATGACTATGACAATGACTTGACAATGACTATGACAATGACTATGACAATGACTTGACAATGACTATGACAATGACTAGACAATGACTATGACAATGACTATGACAATGACTATGACAATGGGGGGGGGGGGGGGGGGGGGGGGGGGGGGGGGGGGGACTATGACAATGACTATGACAATGACTATGACAATGACTATGACAATGACTATGACAATGACTTCTACGCTATGACTAAAGAATTTACAATGACTATGACAATAACTATGCAATTATATTTAATGACTATGACAATGACTATGACAATGACTATGACAATGATAGCAATATATGAAATGGGTTTAGGAATTACTAAAATTGCCTTTTAAATTAACTTAAATTGCTTGATTTTATACAGGATATTTAATTTGCTTTGCTTAATGAACAATTATATACATTTATGATTAAACTTGGTTTCTGGTTTTATGAAATTTACATGAAATATTCTGCCTTAATACCTTAAATAACCTTATTACATACTATTTCCCAAATTAAATAAAATTTTGAATAATGCACTGGCTAACTGGCACAAATTACATTGACCAAAGTTTTGATTATTTTATATACAATCCTATTAAATTGTTTGAAATACCTAACAATTTTATGACAATTCCCTTTTAAATCCCTTACAATTCTATTTTAAATCCTATTAAATATTTGACAATACCTAACAATTTTATGCGACTATGCCAATTTGATTCTATACCTATACCAATCTAAAATTATTTACCCAATAACTAACAATTTTAAACAATTCCCTATTTGACCCTTGTTATTACATTTATCCTATTAAATATTTGACAATACCTAACTTATTATACAATAACTAACAATTTAATACAACTATGCCTATTTTGACCCTTCCTTAATGGCTATACAAATTTATATGAAATTTAGCCAATGAACGGATGCAAACTTTGACGTCCTAAAATACTTGCATGCTTAACAAGCAGCTATGCTTGAAGACAAACCAATGGGACCATTTAAATTGGTATATATGCCCTTGACAGAAAACCGATATTCCCAATTTCTTATGGGAAATTACCAAAATGAATTTTAAAGACTATTTAAAAGACTTTTATTACCAACATTGACATACTATCCATGGTTTGGACAATTATATTGGGTTTTAATTTGAATTTCCCTAGACAAACATAACCATACTATACATTTGACAATACTAACATTAATAAAATGGTTATGACCAATACCTTCTTTAACTTTGACAATTTCTATTTTATCTATCCCTGTAGCCATGGAATAGGAACAATTTACATTGAACTTCCTATTAACAATCTCATGCTATAACCTGTAGCAATTCTAGATTTGACCTATCAATTCTGAAATTTATTTAACAATGACTATTCTCCTTCAATTACCTAGACAATTTCATTTTCTGCTTCCCCATTGCTATTCACCTTAAATGATTTATACAAAGGCATTTTCAATGCTGCAATTCTTACCATTTTATTCCCTTTACTATTACCCTTGCTTTACATTTATTTTTAACCCCAATTACTATAATATATTCCAAAAATAGGCCATTTTCAATCTAGATACTATACAAATTATTTTCAAATTTTAATGCCTAATTACATTTCAGAATTCATATTGTTTATGCCCAAACTTTTTACTTTTGGCCTACCAATTACATTTTTTACAATATTTTACCATTAATTTTTCATTTTAACAAAACTTTGGAAGACAGCCCCGCTTTGACAATGATAAAATACTTATTTTACATTTGATTATTTACAGGTAATAAATCTTTGCCATCTAAGCATTTTACTTAAATTTAATAAATTTGGCCTATGCAATTATTTACCATGGGTTTGTTTGGTTTGCATTATTAAATATTTTGGTTCTATGAATGGGCCTGCCTGACTTGAATTTGGAATATGGCTTGACTTTTCAGGGCGGGCTGACATGACAATGACTATGACAATGACTATGACAATGACTATGACAATGACTATGACAATGACTATGACAATGACTATGACAATGACTATGACAATGACTATGACAATGACTATGACAATGACTATGACAATGACTATGACAATGACTATGACAATGACTATGACAATGACTATGACAATGACTATGACAGTGACTATGACAATGACTATGACAATGACTATGACAATGTCTATGACAATGACTATGACAATGACTATGACAATGACTATGACAATGACTATGACAATTAGACTATGAAAGACTATGACAAATTGACTATACAATGACTATGACAATGACTATGACAATGACTATGACAATGACTATGACAATGACTATGACAATGACTATGACAATGACTATGACAATGACTATGACAATGACTATGACAATGACTATGACAATGACTATTGACAATGACTTGACAATGACTATGACAATGACTATGACAATGACTATGACAATGACTATGACAATGACTATGACAATGACTATGACAATGACTATGACAATGACTATGACAATGACTATGACAATGACTATGACAATGACTATGACAATGACTATGACAATGACTATGACAATGACTATGACAATGACTATGACAATGACTATGACAATGACTATGACAATGTCTATGACAATGACTATGACAATGACTATGACAATGACTATGACAATGACTATGACAATGACTATGACAATGACTATGACAATGACTATGACCAATGATATGCCAATGACTATGACAATGACTATGACAATGACTATGACAATGACTATGACAATGACTATGACAATGACTATGACAATGACTATGACAATGACTATGACAATGACTATGACAATGACTATGACAATGACTATGACAATGACTATGACAATGACTATGACAATGACTATGACAATGACTATGACAATGACTATGACAATGACTATGACAATGACTATGACAATGACTATGACAATGACTATGACAATGACTATGACAATGACTATGACAATGACTATGACAATGACTATGACAATGACTATGACAATGACTATGACAATGACTATGACAATGACTATGACAATGACTATGACAATGACTATGACAATGACTATGACAATGACTATGACAATGACTATGACAATGACTATGACAATGACTATGACAATGACTATGACAATGACTATGACAATGACTATGACAATGACTATGACAATGACTATGACAATGACTATGACAATGACTATGACAATGACTATGACAATGACTATGACAATGACTATGACAATGACTATGACAATGACTATGACAATTACAATGACTATGACAATGACTATGACAATGACTATGACAATGACTATGACAATGACTATGACAATGACTATGACAATGACTATGACAATGACTATGACAATGACTATGACAATGACTATGACAATGACTATGACAATGACTATGACAATGACTATGACAATGACTATGACAATGACTATGACAATGACTATGACAATGACTATGACAATGACTATGACAATGACTATGACAATGACTATGACAATGACTATGACAATGACTATGACAATGACTATGACAATGACTATGACAATGACTATGACAATGACTATGACAATGACTATGACAATGACTATGACTATGACAATGACTATGACAATGACTATGACAATGACTATGACAATGACTATGACAATGACTATGACAATGACTATGACAATGACTATGACAATGACTATGACAATGACTATGACAATGACTATGACAATGACTATGACAATGACTATGACAATGACTATGACAATGACTATGACAATGACTATGACAACGACTATGACAACGACTATGACAACGACTATGACAACGACTATGACAACGACTATGACAACGACTATGACAACGACTATGACAACGACTATGACAACGACTATGACAACGACTATGACAATGACTATGACAATGACTATGACAATGACTATGACAATGACTATGACAATGACTATGACAATGACTATGACAATGACTATGACAATGACTATGACAATGACTATGACAATGACTATGACAATGACTATGACAATGACTATGACAATGAATATGACAATGAATATGACAATGAATATGACAATGAATATGACAATGACTATGACAATGACTATGACAATGACTATGACAATGACTATGACAATGACTATGACAATGACTGACAATGACTATGACAATGACTATGACAATGACTATGACAATGACTATGACAATGACTATGACAATGACTATGACAATGACTATGACAATGATTATGACAATGACTATGACAATGACTATGACAATGACTATGACAATGACTATGACAATGACTATGACAATGACTATGACAATGACTATGACAATGACTATGACTATGACAATGACTATGACAATGACTATGACAATGACAATGACTATGACAATGACTATGACAATGACTATGACAATGACTATGACTATGACAATGACAATGACTATGACAATGACTATGACTATGACAATGACTATGACAATGACTATGACAATGACTATGACAATGACTATGACAATGACTATGACAATGACTATGACAATGAGTATGACAATGACTATGACAATGACTATGACAATGACTATGACAATGACTATGACAATGACTATGACAATGACTATGACAATGACTATGACAATGACTATGACAATGACTGTGACAGTGACTGTGACAGTGACTGACAATGACTATGACACTGACTATGACAGTGACTATGACAGTGACTATGGCAGTGACTATGACAATGATTATGACAATGATTATGACAATGACTATGACAATGACTATGACAATGACAATGACTATGACAATGACTATGACAATGACTATGACAATGACTATGACAATGACTATGACAATGACTATGACAATGACTATGACAATGACTGTAACTATGACAATGACTATGACAATGACTATGACTATGACAGTGACTATGACCGTGACTATGGCAGTGACTATGACAGTGACTATGACAGTGACTATGGCAGTGACTATGGCAGTGACTATGACAGTGACTATGACAGACTATAACAGTGACTATGACAGTGAATATGACAATGACTATGACAATGAGTATGACAATGACTATGACAATGACTATGACAATTACTATGACAATGACTATGACAATGACTAGGACTATGACAAGGTTATGACAATGACTATGAGGAGGACTTTGACAATGACTATGACAAGGGCTATGACAGGGACTATGGCAATTACAATGACAGTGACAATGACTATGACAATAGATATGACTATGACTAAGATATTAATTACAACTGCGACTATGACTATGACAACCATGACAATGGATATGACTATGACTACGACAATAACTACGACTGCGACTATGACTAGGACAATAACTACGACTGCGACTATGACTATGAGAAAGATTACTACTAGAATGATAATTAGTAGAAAAATGACCTGGACATTGACTATGATAATTAGTACAACAATGACCTCGACAATGCCCACAACAATGATCACTGCACAGGGGTCACGCTAGTAGTCACGACAATACCTACGTCAATGGATACGGCAATGACTGTGCCAATGGCTACGACAATGACTACAACCGAGATTACAATTACGACCATGAACACAACCATGTCTATAATCATGGAGTCGTCCATGATGGCTACCATGGCAACGACCAGGACAACAACCTTGTTTATCAGTAGTGAATCTAACAGATAGGAGAATAAATCAACAAATCGAATTTTGGAAACTGCTTGCGAGGATAATAATCTCAGCAAGATAGTGCATCTCGAACATTGACGCCAACTGGGCAATAATATTACTATAGCATATTGAAAAGCTGCAACTGTGTAAATGATGTCACTGTGAACTTTATTGAAAGGACTGTTGTGAAAATGTGTAAAAACATTTGTGTTGTTTTACAAGATCTTGGAACGAAAATAAGATAGAATTGTCAGGAGTTTGGTTGTACAAGCACACATATAAGGATTATACCAAGTATGCTTACAATCCTGTCGTTTAATGCTATTTTGTGAATTTCAATGTGTATTTGTTTTAAAGGTGGTTCAAGAGAATAGTACATTTTGTTGTCATGTTACATATACTGTAGGTAGATCTATTATATGAGTGGCCTCCCCAGGTGCAAAGCATTTATTTTGATTGCAGAGAAAAGTTGTACAAATAATTTCCAATTTGGGAATAGGGAAAATTGTAAAGAGAATTTTTCAAAACTTAAGATAATTTACTTTGTCTTCATTATATGTATATTGAATTGTTTAATTTATGTACACAAAAGCTTTGATAATTATACAAATAATCGGGATTACAAAATAATATATAAATTCTTGGGGTATATAAACAAATATTTGTTAGTAACTGAAGGTTAATAAGTCATTTATACATAATATATTTGGTAAAGTCCTCACAAGTGTAATTTTAATTGCTGATAGTGTCATCAAGGTTTTGATGTTTAATCTTCACCATGTAAACAAGTTTTACAATTGTCAATTGAAAACTATAATGACCTTGCCTGCAGCCAAGATCAGATGTGGCGCGAGACGCTCGTGTCATTTGGAGCGGCATCTTGAAGTCTTTCCTGACGAAACAAATGTTTCTGGATCTGTATGTTCTTTAAACTTGCTTTAGTCAATGAACTACGAACAGACAGCTGTGCGCGCATGCTTACGTGCGCATATACACATATACACAACACTCATCCACCTACACACACGAACGCACGCACACACGTACGCACGCCCGCCCGCCTGTCCAGCCGCACACCCACAATTCACACTCTCGTCCATCATGCATATAGATACACGCACAGGCATAGATTTCAATAACGAGAACCTTTTCTGTTTTAAAAGACATACTTTATAATACTGTTTCTTGAAATTAAAGTTTCTGTTTTTTTACAGATTTATAAGTATACGAGTTGCTAAGCAACACTTTTAAGTATACAAGTACTTTTAATCCTAGGTTTAAAAGCAAATTATATTGTTAACAAATTACTAACTGTCTAATGACAGTTTAAAGAAATTAAGTTAACTAAATCATTAGTCAAGACAACTAACCTAAATACACGAATAGCAACTTTAAACCTGTTTAATATTTTTAATATTTGGAATTGTTAATGTTAGTTTTCTTGCTTAAAGTAAAATGTTAAACGGCTTAAAATGGCTTAGAGGTAAAAATTTACGTAGGCTCGACTATACTATGCTTCCCTACACCAACTCCAAATTTGCTTGCCTAACATAGTACTACATTTAGCCCTGATGACACAATTATTGGAAATACAGTTTGAGTTAACTGAGAAGCATTCTTTCATTAAATCATGATTAATAATAGTCATTATAATCAGGTCATATTGAACTACATAATATAAGGTAGTAATAATTGCAGACCAAGTAACATTAACTCACATAAACTATCCGCCTTATTTAAAAATAGTATTGTTAAGATTGTACTATTAGAATTTGGCATATCATTCATCGAAAAGATTTATTGTCAGGTATTTTTGAAAAAAAGGTTCGTATTAATAAACCTTTATTTCTTAAACAAACGCATTAATAGCTGTATATAAATTTAGAATCTTATTTAAATTCTCCTATTAAATCCACTTATAACTAAAGTTATTATTACTAAAATGGACAATCTTCTGAAAGTAACATATGCAAAAATTTGAAGTTAAATCAATCTTATTCTGATGCGTACAATCTGTGTAACTAAAGCGCTTTGGCCTGAATAATTCTTAAAAGAACGCCTTCGCGCGCGACGTTGCCAATGTTCCGGAAGAGCGACCTACTTCAGTTGTAAAATACTAGTATATAATGGAAGACCACCTGTCCATGGAGTGAAACGGAATATACGCGATGCAATATACGTTCAATGGTGGCGCCACTTAATGAAACGGAAAATGCTTGAACTAAAATATACAAAATTTTCAAAATACCGCCTTAAGTCGACCCTCTGAAATTTTCCTAGTGGACTTCGTATGCTGTTTTAAAGAGATTTACGTTAAAAACGATAGCTCCTCCGTATACGGAGGACTCAGCGCAGTAGGAAGAGCTAATGCATGCAAATGGCCTACTATAGGAGGAGCTAACCTATGCAATACATATATATATATACATATATATATACATATATACATATATATACAGCTACGATAACGCCTTTTATCAAATGTACAACGATCAATTGCCTGCTGATCACCACCTCGCTGTGTCCTTAAAATAATTTAAAATTAACACAATTAAGTTTTATGCGTCGACTGGTTCAGTGATACGCTGCACGAGTGAAGGACGATATGATAACGGAGATTTTTAACCCACTCCATATACCCGAATAAGACAAGCGAAATTCACCAAAATTTGTATAATAAGCGAAGAAGAAAATTTACAATGTACTATTTACATAACTTTTGAATCAAAATTAAAATAAATATTCCTATCAAATTTGTTCATTACAAAGATTATAACCCTTTTTACACATTTTTACATCAATTAAAGCCAGCAAAAAGAATTGTATTTAGAATGAATGGTTCGTTGAACGTTCAAAGGACTATATCCCCTTTTAAAACGTTTCTGCGTACCAACCAAAATTTTGGCGAAGTTTTACACAAAGAGTTAAATTACATGCAAATTTTAAGGTCAGCAAATATTTAAAATAATAAATGCAACTATAAATAAAGAAAATTAATCCTGACCTTATGTTTCTCGCTAGAGCTTTCAGACCAAAATCGATTATTTGTTCAGTGGTTTCGAGTCGTTAACCCGCAACTTGGCGTACTCCCTAGTACTTTGAAATGTTTACCAGCCACTCGGAATCGTCTGTCCAATGATTTGAAGTACTAACCCTGTACTTCGAGTATTGTACTATTTATTACGTAGAGTTTTAACCCAGTAATTAAGTTTTAACGTCGTAATTTAGTCTTAATTTAGTTCTGATCTAGTTTCCCATTTATTGTGTCCGTACTTAGAGCGCTAAATAAATTGTAAATATTTTGTTTATATTAATTAAATCTAGACTTACGTTTTATATGAACGGCAGCGTTTTCTACACACGTATTCCAACGCCCACTTTTACTATGTACTTCACTAGTAATTTTTAAATTTCTTTTATATTTCAATTTTCTATTACTTATCACTTTCACTAAATTTCTTTCACGTAATAATTTGGTTTTAACTGCTACAGTCAGCGAGTCGATTGTGGAATGCCTCCCTTTATCTGCTCCGGTTGGTTTTATAGACAAATTCCTGCCCGAACGTTCCACGTACTCTTATTGGTTGATAGCCCGCTATCTGTTATTAGACCACGGGAAAGGCGTTGCAATTATGTGTGATATCTGCAACCTGTTGGGTTTTATTCAATATTGCATACTCTATACGTTTAAATTTGCACGTACATCAGAATTTTGTATTGGAATTCGTTAATAAATGATATATGATGTATGCTTGAAGCTGCACGTTTTTCTGAATTTTAATGTCTATATTTTGCTTACTTATGTTGGGTTTTATTAAATGTGGCAACTTATATACATTTCAAACCGCACGTACGCTTTCGCTTCAGTATCTATACCTTTTTTTACATGCGCCTATTAACTTCTTGCGTTATGAAATATGCTTGTTATAAAAAGTTTGTTTATTACCAACTGATATAATTTATACGCATTGATGATTTTCTTACGCTCATGCGTCTTCAAAGAAATTTCACTTTACGGTTATCTTTCTTCAACTATGCCGAATTTGTATTTATTTTTGGGCTTAGAATGTTTTAAATGTTTTTTAAAAATGATTGAATTACGTCCGCAATTATTTATCTCGATGAATGTGGTTAGGTAATTACTAAATGTGCCTCCTTTAATTAACTGTAGCTTGTTCTTGATTTTATACAGGATGATTTGAATTTGCTTTTGCTTAATGAACGAATTATATACATTTTATGATTTAAACGTTTGGTTTTCGTGGTTTTTATGATATTTACATGAAGTATTCCTCTCTTGTGGCCTTATATATCCTTAAATAACCTTATTATCATAGCATATTTCCCCAAATTAAAATAAAAAATTTTGAATTAATGTCACCTGGGCGTCCAACGTGGCCACAAATTCCACATTGATTCTCAAAGTTTTGTATTTTTATTTGCTTATTTATACTTATCCTATCTAATTGTTTGTATAATACCTAACTAATTTTATACGACTATTCCCCCTTTTTAATCCCTTAGCTATTCCTATTTTTATCCTATCTAAATCATTTGTACAATACCTAACTAATTTTATGCGACTATGTCTCTATTTTGATTCCTTAGCTACCTATACCAATCTCACCTAAATTATTTACCCAATAACTAACTAATTTTACAACTATTCCCCTATCTTGATCCCCTTGTTATCTACATTTATCCTATCTAAATCATTTGTACAATACCTAACTTATTCATACAATAACTAACTAATTTAATACAACTATGTCTCTATTTTGATCCCCTTCCTTATATGGCTATATCAAATTTATATGAAATTTACGCCGGATCGAACGGGATGCAAACTTCTTCGTACGGTCCTAAAATACTCTGCATAGTCTTAACTAACGCAGCTATGCTTGAAGACAAACCAATAGGGACCACTTTAAATTGGTATATATGCCCTTCGACAGAAAAACCCGTATATCTCCTCGATTTTCTTGATAGTGGAATTAGCCAAAATGAATTTTTAAGATCTATTTTAGTAAAGACTTTTTTATTACCTAACATTGCCACTATACTATCCATGGTTGGTGGACAATTATATTGTGGTTTAATTCGCTGATTTATTTCCCTAGCATCTAAACATAACCGTATACTATCATCACTTTGCTTGACAACTACTAACGGATTAATAAAATGTGTACTCGATTTCTCAATACCTTCTTTTAACATTTGATCAATTTCTATTTTTACTCTATCCCTGTACGCCACTGGAATAGGATACAATTTTACATTGAACGGTTCCGTATTAACAATCTCTAACTTATGCTCATAACCTGTAGCAATTCTAGATTCTGACGCTATCAATTCTGAATATTTATTTAACAATGACTACTTCTCCCTTCAATTCACCTGGAGACTTAATTTCATTTTCTGTCTTCCCCTCATTCGCTACTTCACCTTCAAACTGATTTATATTCAGAAGGTCATTTTCGAATGCTGTTCTAACTTCTTCATCCTATTTTATTCCCCTTTACATATTATCTCCCTGCTTTCAGCATTTATTTTTAACCCCAACTTATCTATAATATCATTCCAAAAATAGCGTCCATTTTCAATCTAGATACTATCACAAATTCATTTTCAAATTTTATACTGCCTAATTCACATTTCAGAATTCCCATATTGTTTATGCTCGCAAACTTTTTACTGTTTGGCGCTACCAAGTTACATTTTTTTACGGGTAATATTTTATCCATTAATTTTTCATTTTTAACAAAATCTTCTGGAACGAGCGACGCCTCCGCTTCTGCATCAATGAGTACATTAATCACATTATTTTCCACATTTGCATTATTTACAGGTAATAAATCTTTGTTCCTATCTAAGTCATTTTCCACTTCAAATTTAATAAATTTGCGCTGATGTTCATATTAGTTTATTCTCATGGGTTTGTTTGGTTTGTCTATTATTAAATATTTTGGTTCTATGTAGATGGGCCTGCCTGACTTGTAATTTCGGAATATGTGCGGTTAGTACTTCTTCAGGCGGCTCCGTGGCGTAGTTGGTATGTGTGTGACTACTACGCCCAAGGTCCCGGATTCTCTTCCCGACACGGTCCGTTTGAAAAATGTTAGGCGAGCATTTTTCACAAAAATACACCCTCGTTCGGATGAGACGTGAAATGGAGGTCCCGTGCGTAAGTGTTGTCACACACGTTAAAGATCCCTACCTTGCTTGGAACAACAAGGGTTCAACAAAATTCCAAATTTTCCAGGTAAAAACTCGCTTCCTGGCCAATGTAGTACCTTCGGGTGAAGCATTGGAAAATCACATGTAGGCTAGTTCTTCTTAGTTCTTCTATTGGCGACTCCGTGGTGTAGTTGGTATACGTGTGACTACTATGCCCAAGGTCCCGGGTTCAAATCCCAACACGGTCCGCTTGAAAATGTTAGGCGAGCATTTTTCACAAAAATACGTCCTCGTTCGAATGAGGGGTAAAATGGAGGTCCCGTGTGTGAGTGTTGTCACGCGCGTTAAAGATCCCTACCTTGCTTGCAACAGCAAGGGTTCGACAAAATTCAAAATTTTCGGGTAAAACAAAACTCGCTTCCTGGCCAATGTAGTACCTTCGGGTGGAGCATCGGAAAATCAAATGTAAGGTTAGTTCATCTTGGTTCTGGCGTTTGTTCTGCCGGTTCTCGGTTATTTGTATTTTGACTCTCATTATATCATTGACACGGATTATCTGTCTCTATGTTCCTAACATTATTGGTTCTTTCTATTTCCCGCCTCGGTGTGTTGTTTGTACTCCAATTGGATCTAAAACCATTATCATTGTAATAATTGTTGTTCCCCCTACTGAAATTTTCTTCATAGTTGTTATTATTTTCGCGATGGCTAAATCAGTCCGTTTCTACATTTCTCTGGGTCCTGACAAAATGTACTGGTTGACTTCTCGTCCTATTGTCCGTCCGACGGTTCGGTCCCATTTCATCATACCATTGCAGATATTCTAAAAATACATCCCGGTGCACAATATTTTGAATACATAACGTATTCTCTCACTTCCGCCTCAAAATGCCCTGCTAAATATTTTATTATTTGTTTCTCCTCTAGTAGAGGATCTAGTTGTTTCGCGATACTAAACTTCTTTATCTCATATAACTCCCGGATTACTCCTGAATCTTCGTTGTACTTGCCCATAATTAAGTCCTCCCTCACTCTAAATTGTTGGTTGTCCACCCAAAAGTGTTTTAAAAATTTATGTTCAAATTCTAAAAATGTTTCTATTAATCCAAACCATATTTCTGCACCACTTTTTGCCATTGATCTTACTAAATTTAGTTTATACTGTTCATCTGATGATCCCTGTATCAGCGTTTTAACATTGTTCAGAAATATCTTTGGGTTTAACTTATTATCACCATAAAATTTCGTATATTGATCTCATGATATACTCGGTTGGTTTATTCTAATGGGTTCACGAGAATTTTGTACCGCGTTTCTACAATAATTTTCAAAATCCGTTTTCAAACTTTCTAATTCCTTATTGACCGTCCTAAATGCTATTTCACAATTGTTATAAAAAGTTTGTTTATTACCAACTGGTATAATTTAAACGCATTGATGGTTTTCTTACGCTAATGCGTTTTGAAAGAAATTTCACTTTACGGTTATCTTTCTTCAAATATGCCGAATTTGTATTTATTTTTAAGCTTAGAATGTTTTAAACGTTTTTTTAAAATGATTGAATTGCGTCCACAATTATTTATTTCGATGAATGTGGTTAAGTTATTACTGAATGTGCTTCGTTTAATTAACTGTAAAATGTTCTTGATTTTATACAGGGTGATTTGAATTTGCTTTTGCTTAATGAACGAATTATGTACATTTTATGATTTAAACGTTTGGTTTTCGTGGTTTTTATATTTACATGAAGTATTCCTCCCTTGTGATCTTATATACCCTTAAATAACATTATTGTCATAGTAATATATATATATATATATATATATATATTTTAACGTGATAAGAGATCATGAGAGGTCATTGAAACCCAAATTCTACTAATAAATCCCACTAAAATATAAAGGAATCCGGAATAATAGAAATTTCCGTAAATTCATGGTTCGCACTGTATAATACAATCGTATTTTTATTCATTAAAATGTACGAACGAAAAATGCAATTGCGCGTGTCTAAATAATCACCCTGTATGACATAGGCGTATTGTAAATACATAGCAAATAATGTAAGCAGCATAGTAAAAACAATTAATCGTCATATTACTTTAAAACGCTTTAAATGCGAATGCAAATCGCTCTTTTTGAGATAAATACAAAACCACTTGTTTGTAATAAAAATGCACTTTCTGTGAAGAAAAATAAGTAATTTCGTGTATTTGAAACCCCAATTCTTAGCTTAATAGGTGTATTAAAAACACGTTTTGTCGTAAAAGCAAATATTTCTATAAAATGCAACCCCTTGTGCATTAAAAAGCAATTAAAGTTTAAATTAATTTTTCTGTGGATTTGTATATATAAGAAAGCGTTTATTAAATAAGGGCATTTAGTCGATGCTTAAATTCGAACGCACAATGTTATTTTGAGTCGCGAGCTATTGCTTTGGAGTTCTTTAGAGTCCTCTTGTTGATGTTGTATTAAAATTATAATTAAACAACCTTTTAGTTACTTACGTTTTTCAGGATCAAACGGCGAAACCAAAATTTAACTATTCACTATCACCATCGTACAATTAATTATTTATAAAATCACTTCAAATACTTTTCACGTGAATATTTTCACTTAAGCGTTGTGAACTAAGCTTCTACCCATGATGAACTGATTTGTTTACAAATCGGGTTCTATTTAAATGAATTCTTTATCTCTTGACAAGCGCATACTTCATTTATTTCGCCGTCTACGTGATCTTTTAATACCATATATTGGGTATTTCTGTGGCTTTTCCTATTCTACACAAGTCTTTCCTCACGTAGCCTTTTGAGTTAATATCTAGTTTTTATAGGATTTCTGGTTTTAAAGCTTTCGTAAATTATTGTTTATACTTGCAAAATTTGTTGAACTTTGCTTTTAGCACCATGCCGTGTTTATTTGTTATGCTATCAGGTGTTGTCTTTTTCTTTCTAGTCACGTTCACAAAATATAATTTATATAATAAATTCAATGCGTTTTCTATTACGCATTATTGAAACCACTTGTTCAATTGAGCTTCTTATTGTGACGACGATGCATTTTTGATGCGTACTGCGTTTCAACTACCGTTCATGTCGCCTTATGACTTGCCAAATCGTTTCTTTAATCAAATCTTTTAAAGTATTTATTGCTTCTTAAATTAATTGTGACTACTGCTTATATACAGGGTGCTGTCTATAACTTTCCTGCCTAATCTTATTAATTCTTATTTTCCTCGTAGAAGTGTCTGGTTTTCGGCGCCCTCATGTTGTTTTAATGACGTGCCGTAAATTAGGGGTCCTAACTACCCCTAATTGGCCCTATTAACACAGCAATATATATATATATACATATATATATACAGGGTAGCAACATGTAATATTGAGAGATTTTTAATTTTCCCGTTTTCTGGTTTTTTGGGTGTTTTGCATAGCATTTGAGTGTTCAATGACCTCTTGAGACCTACTTATTACATCAATATATATGTATTTATATATATATATATATATATATATATTTACATATATATATATATATATATATATGTATATAAATATATATATTGAATGATATTAGCAGGTTGTAGGTCAGCTGGTTAGTCAAGCGTACTCTTTATTATATTCTAAGCTTTCGGTTTATTTCAAACCTTTATCAAAGAAATAAATTGAGGTTGAATGCATATCAATATCATTGAACTGTAGAAAACTTAAAGTATACATCAAATTCAAAATTGAACAATAAAACAATTAAAACTCTGAACTATAAACTATTTGCTTTGTGATCATGTTAACTGTGAATAACATTAAACGTGCCCGACGTTGGGAGTGAATAAACGTTACTGTGGACCGTGAAGATGATTCTAGTAAAATTGTTGCACTAATTATTTTGCTAACTCAGTTTAAATGAAACCATTAGAATCAGACATCAAATTTACAATGACATAAAATATTGTTCAACAAACAATCTTTTAAATAACAATTGCTACATCCACAACAGTTTTTCTTAACAAACCATATCTTACATGTACCTCAAAAAAATACTTTCATACAAATATTAAGATCTAAAGAAAGTGTCCAATATTATCACATTGGCTTTTTCATTTAAGCAATATCTTAAATCTAAGATTAAAAATTTGTAACTACTAGATAATAATTCGCTTACACTAAAATGGAGTCCAAAAATCTCTATTTCTAATTAGGATATTCATTCACAAATCATTCCGTATTTAAATCGTATTATGTAGAAAACTTTAGTAAATAAGTTGGATAATTTAAACAATCTCCCCTTTGAATCGGATTTAAATATAGCTGATCAGTTATGTTCAATAATTCTCATTATATAATGGCCAAACCTACCCATATCAGCCACCCTTAATTCCAATTATCCACTTTCACGCAAAGATTTGCACACAAAATCTTACTTAGCTAAACCTAACTAAAACTATCCTTTTTTAAATTTCTAAAACAATGGGATTTTTATTTTTAGCGTATAAACTTAGCTGGTCGTCTTTTTATAATCATGTACAAAATCGTTGAAAAATACCTTTAAAATTGCATTTGCAATTCATATAAAAAGATAGTCCAAATCGCTTAAAATCTTATTATTATAATTTACCATTAGATCCGTTCCAGCTTCCTATGTGCTTCCATTAAAATGAGAATTTTATCTTGCCGTGGTTCATTATCGTTTATTTATTTTCCATTTTTGAAGCCAATTCAATGTGCTTCAAAATTTTATCGCCGTACATTTCACATATTTTTTCGTCACTATAAACTTCCACTATTAAAACGTGACTTACATAAAATCTTAGTTCAACGGCATTGTGACGTTTTAAAGCATTGAACAAAGGACCATTAACTACATCTTTTAATTGGTTATATAGAATTGAGCTCTTCAACGTCACAAATCTAGAGCAATTTCGCTAAATCTGGGTGTTACTCCTACGTTTTCATTTGTCGAAATTTAGAGGTCCGTCCGATTACGTATAGTTAATTAATACACCTTTACACAAGTTATGTTTTATCTTCAAGATTTATTACTGTAGTTTTAATCATTTTACGATCATTGTTGCTTGATTTATGGTTTTCGTTACCTTTTTTTATTTTATATTACAACTGCTATTTGGAATGCCCATTTGCCTTTACTATTAATGGAATGTTTTCTAGTTTTAATGAATCACGTTCTTACTTTCCAATATATTATATACGCGCGCTCGTCAAAATAAATACCACCGTATGTTTAGCATTATTACACACGTTTTTCAATATTTTTAAGCTTGTTATGAAATGAAATGAAAACTAAGTGTTCGCAGTTTTTCTGCAAACTAAATTCTTTTAGAACGCGTTTTGTTTACGCGGCTTCATAATCTTTTGTAATAGTCGTCTGCCCCTTGAGTACTTTTTTTTTATGAAGCTATTATAGACAACTTCCTTCTACGCGCGGAATACAGATTATTCTTATCTACAATACGATTAAGTTACGTAATACCGAGTGAAGCTTGTTTAATCACGGGATTTATGCGTGCACGAACAGTTTTTGTTCCTTCATTTCTCCGACAAAGTCTTTGTATTAATGTAGAACAGACTTTGTTGTATTCAAATTTCCTATCATTGTTTGTGCATACTGCTTCGAGCATCCAAAATGATAAGCTGGAGTTGCTGCTGTTGTAAGTCGATCTTATTTAACGATTTCATGAAGTTTTGTCTAATTTTGGTTAATAGTGACATCTTTTGGTTTCTTTTTACTAAATTTTTCAAGAACTAGCATATTTTTACTTTTTATTTCGGAAACCCATGTACTTACCAACATTTATTGTTTCATCATTATAAACTTTCTTCAATTTTTAATGGAGTTGTGTGCAATCTTCTTTATTTGGCGGAACTGCGAATTGTACGATGATTCTCAGCTCGACGCAAGGGTTTATGTCTGGGACAGTTCCTTTTAATCATGAAATCGTAAAGCTAAGTATTGAGCATACGTACTATCTTATTTATTTACAGTATTGACACACGAGGTTGGAGTAATAGGAACGGAATGATATCATGTTGCCTTGATCATGAAAAACCTTGACATAAGAGGTTCCATTCTGCTTCTATTTTTTAAAATATAACAAGATGCAAGATGGCAGTCGTGAAATAGAATAAGAATTTAGTTGATTACATAATGAGACGATTTCGTGTTATTTCCCGTACGAAATTCGAATTAAAATCAAGTATTATGTTACCCTGAGAGCGTCATTTACGTTTTCATATTTTTTGTACATAAATGGTGGAGTAATGATACTGATTATATTTTACTTTTCTGGAAATAATGTATTTAATGGAAGTAACTTGTAATAGCTCTTGCGATTCCATGTATTCCTACAATTAGTTTGGAGTTGAGAAGTTTTAGATGTTGAGGTTTAGAGAAACTATTTTTGAATATATACTACAGGTTTCTAATTAGTACCAAAAAGGGCGTTAAGTATTGCCTTGTTGTAGCTGATTCAGGTCACTCAAGAGTTGAATTTACTTATCTCGCATGGATAATAAATTGCGTATTGTGTATATTTATTCCATAAAAGACGAGCACTTGAAACTTCTAAATTTTTCAAAATTGGAAGAAACAGAGGGTTCAATTTAAATCATATATATTTTAAGTGAAACAACCAGCAGCTTTACGATACCTGTATGATATTCGAACGTTACGGTGTTTCCCGCACGTCAAATTTAGCAACTTGTTGCTCGACCTTTACAAATTTAGATGGATATTTTCATTTGTTTATGTCTATAATTAACATTGAAAATCGTTGGTGTATTTCTGTATGCGACTTAGGCAGGTCAAAAATACCCAAAAAGCTGTGCTATAGCAGTACTGAAATAAAACTTATATTTTGAGCGTAGCTTTTATTCTGGATACGATTCTTAACAGACTTCTGCTTAGTGGGCATCCGTGCATTGGGCAGGCCGTCGAACATCGGTTTCGACGGCTTGCATCCCTTAACATCCGGAAAGTGCCTGGTGTCTACTCAGTCCCCCAACTAAAGTGCAACCCTTGTGTGCAGTGAACAACTACTACGCCAGACATAAAGAGACTGAAAGCAAAGTGAAATGAAACTCATTTTATCTCTTTCAATTGATTAGGTTCGGAGGCTTTGTGAAATATGCTGGAATTTTCTGCTTTGTTTAATTAAAGCTTTATTAATTAGTGAAATATGCATCGAAGTGGCATGTGGCACGTGGCGAGCCATGTGTGCTTTACAACACGTGCAATTACTACATGAATATAATGTCAATAGGGGGGTAAGTAGAATGTATGTTAGCAACGCGTTAAGCTTTCGGTTAAGGCTAAAGCGATGCGGTTGTACAGTATCGCAGGTATAAGAAACCCGACGACGCACTTGGCCATTTCGTCGCACCATAAAAGGACTCGGTAATTTAGAGGGGATCTATCTAGTTGCTGCAACTTTGTAGTCAGATGTTTTAGACTATACTGCATGGTAAAATCATTCGTAAACATTCTGAGTTATTATCTACTAAAAATTCCTTGTTTTGTGTCAAGTAATTACCCGCAGGGTCCATAGCGGACATCTAAACGGCGACGGTGTTAATATATGAGGTATGATACAACTGGCACTTTCTTATGAGTCAACTAGAGCGTCTCGACGCCTGCTTCTCCCGGGCTTGGAATTTATCAGGATGCTTGCTGCACACGTGCCTTGTGCTATCTTTAGATCGTGGCCTCTTAGGTAGTTTTTTTACTTGTTGTACTATTTCTGGCACGCGCTTATACCGGTATAAGAAATTTTAAGAGAATCGAGATATACATACAGCGCCAACTTCCTGTGTTTTCCATATGGTTCGTATGGATGTTTTTTTAACCAGCAGCGTACATTATTGCATTTCATTTTAAATGCCTTTCGTACTCTGTTTAGTTTTATTAGTAACAAATTGTTAAATCATGGAATTACTACTGATAATGTGTGCATCACTTTTGTGTCTGGAATAAGATTATACTAACGCTAACAATCAGATATATGTTTACATTAAGAAAAGCACAGATGGGTGAATGTATCGAATGTGCGGAGACCGCTTTGAGAACACGTGTACAAGCTTAAGTTCTTTGTCGCGGGGGTCGGAGGTAAGTTGAAACTAATTCGGGAGGGGAGTTGGCGTCCGGCATCGGCATCCCTGTCCTAAGTTCAACTAACCAGCAAACTAGCATTTACAAGAGCCAACACTGTCGACGCCGCTATCTACGTCTGAGGTAAGAAATCCAAAGATAGAGCACTGATTTATTTTAAAACTGACATTAATTTGGGGTGTTATGTTTTGCTTCGCGAATACTGACTTCGTGCGGCGCGAATAAACTGCATGCTATCGCGCTGTCTGCACATCAAGAGAATTGCTTTGCTTATTTTTCTTTATTGCCAGTATGATTATCGATCTATAAATCTTTTGCTATATAGCATATCTCTGTTGAGAGTAGACAATGTACAGAAAATGTTTAAATACGATAAACAAGGATTATCGTAAGTTGCTAATACTATTTTCTTGTAGGATAATATATTACAGCTGGTCTTGTTTGTTGAGTTTATAAACTAAAAACCACGAACTACTAGGGTATAAACGGAAATCCGGTAACCAACAAATCCCTGTGATTTCTTTTCTACGAAAACGTGTTACTCCCCGGTTATTTCCTTCGGAGTTGATTGACCTGCAATTGTTCGTTGCTTAGTAGATTTCACTTACCTAAAATCCTAATATAAAACGCTTAACGCTGTATTACGTTTGATTTTAGAAACGGTTCTAGTACGATATTTTACAGTTTAAATGTTGCTTTGACTTTACTCATTTCATTGGAGATTAGCCAAAAGCTTTTGCGTCAGTCGTTAATAGCTATTTTACAAACGCATTTTTGTGCTTCGTATTTCTTAGGTTTTAGTACATTGCCAACTTTACCCTTAATTAAAAACCTTAAATGCATACCTACATAAGTATGTCTTGTTCTTTGTCGTTTGATAATTTTCTTAGTAAATGAACAAATGTCTATCTGACATTTAAACAACACCGATACAGACTTTAATTTTGAAAGTTATGGATGAAATCAGTTTTTTTAAAAACGCATACATTTTAAACAAAGCTAATTCCCGAAAATACGTCCACAAATTTGAATACAAAGGAAGCCAAGACTAGGTTTATGTACAGTCAAGTACTGTCAAAACACCATCAAATAATTTTATACGGATTTTATGTCATTACTGTTAATATTTGAAAAATAAAAAAAGAGTATAACAGGGTGCCTCGAATAAGCGTGTCCAACATACAATGTCAATTAAATGGAACAAAAAGAAAATTCAGTTATCTCTTTTACTTTTTAAAATACAGAAAAATCTAGAAATTGTCAAATTCCATCTTCATAACTTCCTTATTTATAACTTTTTTTAATTCTGCGAAAATATTCTTAAAACAACTTTTTATTATAAATAAGTATTTGCATTTCATTTGTTTTTGTCGTTGGTTTAATTAATAAGTTATTATTTCATCTTATTAATTGCAATACGTTTTAGTATTTATCAACTTACCTTGTGTAAAAAACTACTTATATATTTATATATTAATACTTGGCTTATAGCCGTGATTTTGAGCGTTGCTTCCTGTCTATATCTGACATAAGTCAAAAATTGACAATTTCAGATATGATTGACAAAAATGCTAAACGTAATTGAAAGTTAGGTTTATATATGGTACTGTACACGATTTAGATTTGTAAATTTCACAATTATAGCCATCGGCCTCGGTAGCGTAATTGGTAAACGCACAGTTCCGGCAAAACTGAGATGCAGGTTCAAATCCTGTCGAAGGTCTTATATTTTCCTTCTTTCAATTACTAGCTCGATTTGAAATGATCATTTGGGCTTTACTTATAAAGTCTAAGTTATTATTTCATCTTATTATATTAGCAGGCACAGTGATAACGAAGTCAGTTTGCAACTCAACAAAGGCCGAAGTGCGCCGATATGAAATAAAGTAATACGTAATAATTTTAAAAGTGAAAGATAAAATAAGTGCCAAGATGAAAACTATAATTGCCGATTAAACGTAAGTACATTTTAATGAATTTATTTTAAACTAAAACAAAAAAATAATAGGGCTTTGAAGTCCGGGGAAACAAACGACAATTTTGAGGTCCGGGGGAAAATCCAGTAATACAATTTCGAAGTCTGGGGGAAATAAACTACAATTTTGAAGTACGGGGAAAATAGAGTAATACAATTTCTAAGTCTGGGGGAAGAATAATACAATTCGAAGTTTGAAGAAATTGATTAATAAGAAGTTATAAGTCTGAAATGAAACGACAATAAATTGGGGTGCATAAATGAATAATGGTAGTCCATAGGGTAATGGCAATAATTTGAATGTAATCCTGAATTGGGGGAAGATAATTTTTATGCAAATGGAAGCGTCGATGTGAAGAAGATAGACCAGGTCAGATTTTTTAGTTATAAGACATTTTGTTTTTCTATATATTTTTCATTTTGAATATTGAATTTGCTTAAAATAATATGAATGTGAAAAAGTCAACAAAAGAAGTTGCATACGCATAAAGTGAGTAATATGATAACAGGTTTAGAACGTTCTACGCTTCGTTGATAAGGATAATAGGTTTTTTTGGTGACTTTGGGTTTTGAGTAAATGGGATATGATGTTTCATAAATGAAATTTACAACATTAAGTAATTGAAAAGTGTATTTCAAATAATTTACAAAAGCTGTACATAATATATTGGTTTCATTATATAAAATCGAAATTAACTGAATTTTATAATTCCAAATAAATGCTAGCCGAGGTCATAAGATTTAAATAGTTCAAGGAGGAGCTACGAGTTGAATAGGAAATTGATAACAGGCAAGGCGGTAACGTATCGAATTTTGCTATTGGCAGACAAGGTTGTTTCAAGATAAAATCCAGTTAAGTTTCTGGAGGGAATTGATAGCAATATTAATAAGACAGCCCAACGTCGGAGGAGATAATTACAATCTTGTTTATTCATAGTAAATATTAAAATGGTCGTCCAAATAATGGAGCGCGAATAATTTAGAGTACATAGCAAAATTAATAAGGCGCACAACGAAGGGGCACGATAATTTAGAGAGTAGCATAGCAATATATATTCATTTTTTAATTGATTATTTTTTTTAAGTATTTGTTTTACTTACTTGTTCTTTAATGCAATCTAGTTCTAATGGAGGTATTCTATTGTTTTTAATTTCTAGTCATATTTGATCTAAAAGTCTATACTCTGATAAGCATCGAAGTTCTTAGTATCCGTTTGTAAATGTTTCATACAGTAGTAAAGTGTATTTATTTCGCTAAATTTGTACCGCATGTAGTTATTTAGTAGTAACAGGAAATGAAATGGCGGTTAATTCTGTCGGATCATCCTATTGTCTGTTTTTGTATTCTGTCTATTGGGACTGCGGGATTTGCTATCCCGCATTTGTCATAATTAAGCTGAAAAGATTTCTCCAAATTTAAACCTTAAAGCCACTATAGTGTTTGAAGACCTACTTCATATACGATGTTGTCAAAAAAATTACCAGGTTTTAATGTTTATGTAAGGGAGTCATGTAGAATTTTATACCACAAATATTTGCAGTAATTTTTTTCGCTTTATATTTATCTGAATAACTTATAATAATCGTTTTTCGGAAAAAATACTACGCCATCTTCAAGACTCGAAGCCGCAGAAATTCGGCGGTACTAACTATTGTTGTTAGTAATCGGCTTTAAACTTATTATGTACACTATTTAATATTGCTCTTACCTGCTTTTATAGTTATTGACAAATTTTTGGAGCCTGGTTTATTTATCTGGACAAGGAAACGTTTACTATTTTGCACGCATATTTGAATACACTATTTTTATGAATAGTATCGCGTACATTATGCTATATGGTGTCATAGTCCTGATCCAAGATACATACTATATGCATTGTTGTTAATGCTTATGTAACAAACGCGGCAAATAATAAATTACGAGGCGTATTATACAATTGAATGATCTATAAAGATAAGTGTCTTATTTGACTTTGATAATATAATGCCCGTTTCAAATTAGAGACTCTTACTGCCAATTGCACCAGAGAAAATTAGTAGTTTTGATATGTTTACTGTTAATAAGATAATAAGCAGCCATTTACTATAGATGAAATAAATTATATATTACTTGCAAGCTGCAGTGAATTGGTAAACGGAGAAGTTGTAGAGTCTGAAAAACTGCAATAATTTCAACATTTTTGAATAAAATATTTAAAACTATCTGTTATGTTACTGTGTGGTACTTTCGAGATTTTTGCAGAAGCAACTAATTGTAGTAATTTGAAAATATATTGTGCGTTAAATGCAGTTTAGGTTTTCATTAGTGAAACTCTATAATCTTAAATGTATAGGTTATAAAAAATCTTTTCATTCTTATTCATCTCTTTTGAACTTTCGTTCAATAATTAAGGCATAAGTTTCTTTTGTATAGATTAGTTTATTTTAAATTAGTTTAGTTTATAAGCATTTAATAAAATAAACATCGATAACGGTTAATATGGTCTTGTTCAATATTTTTAATCTAAAATGTTGTTACGTTCAAAACCCTGTAAATAATTTTTCTGCACTCATTTTTAAAACGCCCTAAAATTTCTCAAGAAGCTCGATTTCCTGCCACATGAATTAGTGTTATTTTATAAAATTTCTCAAGTAATTATTCTATAAAATTTTGCCTTATAAAATCAAACAGCTGCTTAGAAAACTTCACATACAAAGTAGTTACAATAAATTGTACCACCTGGTGTGACTACATTTTAATTACAGTTACACATAAATGTACAGCTTCCTCCTAAAAAATAAGGCCACTTAATTATGTGTCTAGTAATCGAACATTTGCAATGGGCTTGGTATCTGTTATCCTGTAGCTGTAAAAATGTTTCAAAGTAATAAGAATGCGTTCCTTTGTTTAAAAATCTTTTGTTAATGCGTTATCTCTTTATTGGCCAGCTGTTATAGTTTGTATTTCTGCAGCTGTCGTCTGGGAATTCTGCACACTTGCTCGTTTGGCAATATTTTTGAAAGCCAAATATCTACCCCCATAGATGGTTCTGTCCTTATAAAATAGAGACCGTGCTTTTGAAAAGCAATGAATACAATAACTTCTTACCGAAGGGACATGTTATAAAGTCGCGCTTTTACAATACTTTCTGTGCTAGTATGAGTTAAGTTTGTGGTTCCAGCATCCAGCCCATAGAGAAATGCAGCTGCATTTTCCCATCCATAAGATGAGACCAGTACGAAGCCGATAGCTCAAGGTACAGTGTTCTGTTTTCGTAATTTTTTGATGCTGCTGTGAAAAATAGACATTTCATTTGCTGTTCATAATGTTATTACTCATGATTTTCAGTAAATTGGCGCACCACGTTACAAAACTCACGTTCACACTGCACGAGCGACTATGTATTCATTCTTCAAGTTAAAAATTAGCCAATCAAAGTTTGCGTTAGAGCCCGTTTTACTGTTTCTTTTGTCTTTTGCATTGATATTAACGTAAAGAGCTTGCGCATCAATTTAAAAGTAGCCAACACTTGTTTAATTTAAGTTAGGGCGTTAAAGTTTGATGTTACACTATTTCTTGTGGAGGTGCACTTTACAATGCAGTTTGTATAAATTATGTATATTTCTTTTCCTAGAATTACTGTAAAGTTTATGCTTAATTTTCTTTTGTATATATTTAAGGTGAACCATTAAGTAAGTATCTAGATTCTAAGATATTATATTTGCTTATCAATTTTATATTTTTATGTTATGACGCTTTGCTTACCATCACGCTGTAACAAACGATTACGCAAATTATTGATTTCTTTGTTGTTTTGTAAATAGCCTTTTGAGATTGTATGTTGACAATATAGTTTTACTGAGGTTTCCAATGTGTTCTTTTGCTTCACTCACGCCACTCTACGACGTTTTTGAGCTAGCCCGAATTCTAATTTAATTCTACCATTCTGTCCCTGTTTTGTTGCGATATTCGACGTAAACGATTTCTTTACTGAATTTTACCGTTTTTTTTCGTGTTTGCGCGGAATATCGTAACAATGTATTATTTTAGATCTGGAAACGGGGACGCAGTAAAGTGTTTTTAATTTTAATTTACATTTTTGTGCGTTATTAAAACAGTACATTTAATATTATCAGCAACTGAATAGAACCGATATATAAAAAAGCATGTGATAAAATAAAAATAATGCATTTCTTAATTGTAATGAGTTAGGAAACTTACACACTTGCTACTCCAATTGGGGCAACTAATCTGTAGGGAGCTCAAGTAGCTATGGCCTGAACATTTTTGCTCACTTGGACAATTAAAAATTATCGCGTAAGAATTTCTTAGTTATCTGTACTTTATTCATTTCCTTTTCCAAGGAGTTTATAAATAAACTGCACTGCATTTAGAAAACCATGACTGAGTATGTTTAATATTCTTTTTATTCTATTTTGTATTATTGAGCAAGTCTGCAAAATTAATTTAGTATGTGTGTGACAAAAATGGAACGTCCTTCACTTGAATAAAAAATTTAAAAGAAACCAAATTATATGTCCTTTAATGGAGAGGTACTAAAATTGAAATCGTTTTATCAACGTTACTTTGCTAAACAGTCGCCTTTTTGTTTGATAGGTCAGGTGAAACTTCTTGTCTAGGAGTAGCGTGCCTTAGCACTACTACTTGGTTTATAAGTTCGACTGAATTGGGCATGTGGGTCTTTACGTTCTAAAGTAGAGACTCGCGTCCTGATGATGATGATGCACCATATGAAGTGTGAATCTATACAGGGTAGTCCGATTTGTACCTTCGATAATTTCAGAATCAATAGAAAACGTAAAAATCATATGAGTTTTCTTAATAAACTTATGTCGAAAACTCGACCGTTTCAGATATACACGGTGTTGAAGCTGCAACTTTTTTTTAAACAAAATAAAGTTTTTCCTGAACCAAACTACATATTTTATAGAAATTTGGAAACTATGTGCTTTTTTTTAATTACCATATTTAAACATCATTTTCGTTTTTCTCTTCAAGGAGTGGTGTAAGTTAAGGGAGTGTGATTATATTTTTTTAAGATAAAAAGGTACGCCGATGACCTAATGAATTAATTTTTTTGACGTTTTTAAAACCTACATCCAATTTGTAGAAGAATAGTCGTCTTGTAGATTTTTTCTAAAATTAATCGTTTTACGGAATCAAAATTTATTGCACTATCAGAGTAAAGGGAAGTATTATTTCAAACAATTAAAAATAAAGCAACTAAAAACCGAGCAGGAAAAAATATTATTTTAGAAGCTGTTCAAAATGTTTACTACCAACTTCGATACATTTCCGGCATCTTCGAATTATTAAATTTACAACGGCAAACATCTAATGTCTACCATCCCTCATCTCGTCGCATGCTAATAAAATATTTCTTTTAGTCTAAAACAAATTTTATTTTTTTTAAAAAAAGTTGCAACTTTAACACTTTGTATATCTAAAACGGTTGAGTTTTCGAGAATTTTCCTTTTTTTATTATACGATATATGGTTTTGGAATTTTGGTCAATTAATACAAATATTTTCCTCTAGTTTATTTAATATATTGTTTCAATGTACCGGACATTTTGATCGAACATTTCAGGACTTTTTCTATGACGCTTAGCTGTAAGATTCGGTGTGACCAAACCATTTATCTAAACAGCATAGAAGAGGGATTTAAGTGTTCGGCCAAATTATAATAAAACAGTATATTAAATAATTTTAGAGGCAAATATTTTTGTTAATTAACCAGAATCCCAAGAACAATCTCACAGTCTTCCCTACATCCATTCCCACCATTTTCTTTTTTGAAAAACTAAGATTTTGTAAATGACTCTTTATAGTGCTATTTTGAGATCTACAAACACGACAAGCATTTTTTTTATTTCTATACACCTTTTCTCTACTATCTTTATCAAAACCATAGCGCAGCATATTACTCTTTGCTTTCGAAATTTAAATTGTTCTTTTTCATTATATTGACAGTCATAATGTCACATGATTATGACGTGACAGATCGGAAGTTGACAGATGGGAGTTAGTAAACATGGAGCATTACACCGTAGAACAACGCATTCTGATTGTCAAAAATTATTATCAAAATGGTGAAAGTTTAATTGCCACTATTCGTAAAGTGCGATCGAAAGTACTGGTTCAGTTAGTGATGTGAAACACACGATACGAGCTCGTAGAGGTCGTTCAAAACAAAACATCACGGCAGTTCACGAGAGTGTGACAGAAAGGCCAGAGACGTCAATTCGTCATCGGGCCCAAGAATTGGCCATTTCAACAGGCATTCTTCAGCGAATTCTGACGAAAGATGTACAGCTGCATGCTTACAAAATCCAACTAACTCAACAACTTCTGCCAAGAGACCTTGTCCAGCGAAGAGAATTCACCAGTTGGATCCTTGAGCAACCTGCTGATTTTGCAAATAAAATCATTTTCAGTGATGAGGCCCATTTTCACCTCGATAGCTTCGTTAATAGGCAAAACTGTCGCATTTGGGGCTTAGAAAATCCACGAATGACTCATCAGAAAGCAATGCATCCACAATGGGTCACTGTATGGTGTGCATTATGGTTTGGAGGAATAATTGGACCGTTTTTCTTCAAAAACGAAGAAGGAAATGCAGTAACGGTGAATGGCGAACGTTATCGTGCTATGATAGCACAGTTTCTTGTGCCTCATTTGGAAGCTATTGATCCTAACGACATGTGGTTTTAGCAGGACGGTGCCACATGTCATACCACCCGTGAAACTGACGATCTTGCACAACTTTGCTCCTGGTCGTGTCATTTCCCGATTTGGTGACTAGATTGGCCTCCACGCTCTTGCGATTTAACGCCTTTGGACTTCTGGCTGTGGAGTTATCTGAAGTCACTGGTTTATGCTAATAAGCCTGCAACCATCGAAGCATTGAAAGCCAAAATTAGATGCTGTATCAATGAAATACCACCACATGTACTCAATAAAGTTATTGAAAATTTCGTCAAAAGAGTACGCATATGCCAGCAAAGCCGTGGCGGCCATTTACAAGATATTTTGTTTCATACATAATTCCCAAATGTATATTTTCTAAATCAATAAATATTTCAATACTTTGTTACAGAAAACCATGTTTTATTGAACACTGAAATCTTGCGCTCTTATTGAAACACCCTTTATCTTTTTTAACTTTCCGTGTCGATTTCTGTTCCTTATTCGCAATAGGATTTTAGCGTATTAAGGGTAATATTGTTATTCAGTATTAATTTTATTTAACTGTATTTTTTTCTAAACGTATTTTATTTGTTTTGCGACTCTATCTCCTTTTATATGTTTTTAGTGCAGTTTTGAGACTGCACTCGTTGTTTCTAATCTCTAGCGTCTAATCAAATCTATTTATATTTGGTCTTTTTCCAGAGCTTTACCACTTTTCATTTTCTTTAAACGTTTCTCAAATGCTGCGTTCAATGTTGAAAGTTTAAGTTCTTCTATCTGAAACTCCATATTTAATTTATTCGAATGCTTATTCAGCTTGTGTATGTCTTTTGCATACCCTTTTATATTTGTTTAGCACGGTCTTTTGTTTAACTTCAGTGTTGTCGCCCTTTTTCATTTCCGGCATTTTGCTTCCTCCCCTCCCAACCTTTCCGTCTTCTTTCTTCTATTTTTCCCGTTTTCTTTTTTGATTTTCTCATACAGTTCATCACTTTACTTTCTGTAGTTATGATTTTCTGCTTTTAATTCACGCAAAAAAATATGGTTAATATATTACAGTATTATCTTTGTGCTGGCAATTTTCAAAGAGAGAACATCTGAGGCCGATTTCGCTGTATTAGCAGTTAGTTAGGTTGGTCAATTTCTCACTTCACCAAAAGTCAACAAAACATGGTTCAATTTCAATTCAATTCTTTTGTTAGCTATTTGTGAAGAGAAGAGTTTAACTGATAAGCTGTAACTACAGTGAAAACTGCCAGGGGTTGTCTTCTCTTTTAAATTGCTAGCAAATACAAATAATATTTTAATACATCGATTGGTTTTCGGTTTGATATCGATTACAGAGAATTCGTCACGGCTGTTGGGACTATTTTTTAGTAAATTCCATTAAAAAATACCGGTTGTTGAACTTAGCTAGAGAATATATTGAATACGTTCATTCCCTATTGTATTATCATTTAGTTTACAAAAATAATGAAACCGGTTTTCGTAAAACTTCGGATAGATTAAGAAAAATCGGTTTTAGGGTCCTTCTTTGAAATCTACGGTAATTACATGCAAAAAATTTTAGAAATACGATATAAAGTGTTATGTAATGGCCTCTACAGATTTTTATATGTAAATTCACACGTCGCTTCTTCAAAAATGATTACCTATCCCTTCTCCATTTTAACGGATTTTAATGTTCAAACTTGTAAGACTTATTGCTTAGTTGTGTAAATTCTAAATTGATAGACCCTTCTAATTTCTCCAATTGTCAAAAATAATATCGGCAGGTCAGCTGTAGGTCTTGCTTTTGGGTTTTATAAAGATTTGTTGGTGATTTGTCTTTATTGTATCCTGAAAATTTGCAGCTACGATCTTGGTGTGTTCCAAAAATCTTGCATTTATAGTATTGTTATTAACTAATAAATGAAATACTTGGTACTGTTCAGTAAGACAATATCTTTTTGATAGTTATAAGTGTTCATATTAAAGAGCGGTAAATTTTTTTGCAATTAATATGCAAGTTTATCGGTATGTGGTATTTTGAACATAGCTCTGTTTATTTAATTGTTATGCATATTTAACTCATTTTTTAAATATTGATACACAGCCTTCTTATAGAAGTGAATGAATGATGCTATTTTTCTTAGTATTTAATAATAGAATGTAGTTATTTAAAGAAGACCCGGTTAATTTTGTGTTAGATTAAGGTATGGTAAATTTATTTTTAAATCCTATTGTGGTAGAATTAATATTATGGTTCGTTTAACACAAGGCCATATTGTATGATGATGTTACACATGTGTTTCTGGTATAATGTGACTAACCATAATAATTACTTCCAAACTAGCTAAACTAAATTAACGCGCAAATATTCTGTACAAAGCTGTTAGCAATGTCTCGCAACGAAATACGAAAACCTAGTGCATATGATGACGGCTTCATTACATACCGGAAGTGCTGGGCAACATGCGGTAACTAGAATAAATGTTTTGATAACTGTAATGAAACCATAAACATCATAGACAATTATTTAGGTGCTAACATAATATAAACCGTTGTAATGAATTTTGAACTAGTAAAATTTTCATATAAATTAGAATTGGTAGTACTTGTTTCGAACATCCATTACTATAGGGTTTTTATTTTCAATATGGTATAAGGAAGAAAGGAACTATCGAAAATCAATATTGAAAAATGTCGAATACGGTAAGGTTTATATTCTAATAAACTCAAAAGTTTGATCAGGAAATAGCTATGTACATGTAACTAAATGGGGTTGGAATTTCTAGTTAACCCAGGCATCACTGGACGAGTTTTTAAGGAATTTTAGGGGTTTGTTTCTATAGTGGAGTGTGTAACATGAATGACTTGATGGTTGCAAACATCTACCGGATGCAAGACGTACATTTGCTTTTTTGATCGTTAGATTTTAAAAACAAAAATTCAAACTCCGAGTAGCATACTTCAAGAAAAAAATTTATTTACCACCACTTATAATAAAACTAATTTCAAATTTGATTATACTTATTGCACAATATTAATGTAACAATTCTCTAATTTTTTCATGGCCATTACACATTTTCCATATGCGGTTTAATAACTTATTACTGAAAAACTACGAGGTTAGTACTTTCTCATCAAAACAATTCTTCGCGCTCCACATGAAGAGACGTAACTGATATTGGATCATTTTACAAGAGAGCAAAACTAGAATACAAATTACTTAATTTGCATTAGACCAAAAAATGATTAAATTTGAGTACTGGATTTTTTTAAACCATGTTTAGTGCCTTTTAACCTAGAGTTATTGGATAACTGAATACTCTAAAGCTTGCAAAATTTAGAGAAAAAGAATTTGATTGCATAGATACGTCACTTCGTGTGAATCTGAAATTTGTCGTACATAAGTTACACTGTCTAAGCATACAAAAGAATTGCTCCGCTAGCAGTTACAAAAACCAAGAAAGTGGGTACTTTAAAGCTGTATCTATTACCAAAAAAAATACATGGAAAAAATATACCACTAGGTGTTTAACGATACTGGAATATAATATGAACGAAATTCTAATTAGTAACAATGATGAAAAAATAATAGATCATTAATTTGGTATTCGGTTGATAAATTAAACCAAAAATGATTGTTAGAGTCTAAGTAATTTGTATATATTAAAAAACAGATAGTCTGATAATTTAATCACCCGAAAAATATTAAAAGATGAAATAATTTTAGTTATATAACAATGGTTACTGTAAGGAAATAGCTTGCGTAATTCTACAGCACAAATACTGAATTTTTTCCGCTGCTCGGCACAAACGGAACACAAATGAGCACAAGTTCAGAAAGGAACCCTAAAGATGAAAAGATATTTTTAAATTTTAAAAAATTAGAAAGAAACAAACTTACTTTATAACACTTTTTAATCTTCCTCATAACAAAGTAGACACACAGAAAATTTCTGGTACTTTTGTAGTCGTGCCACTGGAGTTCTTCCTTAGCAAAGTGACACTAAATCCTTATATTTTTGTCTTGTTATTTTTGGTACTTCTGTATTTAGTTAACGAAGTTTCAATTCTGACTCATTAAGTTTTAGATGTTTTAACACTATTCACTCATACTTGGATTCCAAATGGCTATTCTTAAAAATATTGTAAAATATTCATTTTAAGTTTCTGTCGTTTGTACAGGTTCTAACACTAAGATTCTGAGGTCTTTAGACAAGGATTTATAGTCTCAAATCGTTAACTGGTATCGCTGTGTATGGCTGTTCTTTACGTGCCTGTCGAATTACTGGGTAAACTTGCGAATGCAAAAATACATTGCCAGCTGTAGAGATGACTCTGCTGATTGCGCTATAAACGGAATCTTCTCAGTTCCGCCCATGGTTGATTTCAAAGGAACATAAAACAATTTCTTGAATGTTGAAAAATTTGCTTCATGAATGAAATAGAATTGAGACAACGATAATATTTTTATTTTGGCCGTAGCATCCATCAGGGTACAAATAAAAAATTTTTGCTACGTATTCCTAAACCTATTATATGCAGGTTGCTATTTCATATGAACCGCGTATACTCACTGCCTCGATCCACATGAAATAGAAGCATTTCTTTGTTGATAAGTTATAAAAGGTAACGTACGCAGGTAATCAGGTTTTATAAAAATCGTACTCTTGCTGGAGATTGGCACATATATTACCTGTTGTAGATCAAAGGCGCCACACATAGCAGACGAAGTAAGTTTTCGTAGCTTTCTGTTTATAGTCCGACTTCAGATCACGGACTCTAGCCATTTTAACAATATGAGCTTTATGGTGAGTTTTCAACTTTTCTTTTATAGTTTGGTTTTCTTCCCTGTACGATATTCAGAGAGAACATGCATCTTTTTTTGCTGAATGAAGTGACACGTTTTCTGTTTTAAAAATTCTTCTATAGGTTGAAAAACGTGGCTTCTCTGACTTCCTACTTAGTTTTAACTCTTCTTCTAGATACATTGCATGCATTTTGCTTAATTACAGATCTGTGTATAGAAACATTCTTGTCGCATTAGCATCGCATTAATGCGACTCCACTTTTGGAAATCGATCGCTATGCTAATCAAATTTTTTCTAATAAAGTTTTCTGCTTCTAGTTTCTCCTTACTTCTCTGTTTTCCGCACCTGGTATCTAATTGAAATATTTTAACTGGATTGACCTTAGACGAGGTAGTTCGTGATGTGCATTCAAAAGTCGAAAGCGTATTTAGGAATAATTTCTTACAAACAACAAAGCATTGACTAAAAACAGTTAACGTATACTTTATGCTGTGTTGTCTATGTGATTCTTAGTTAGTTGTTTTTCGTTTGGTTTCTCTGTTTTCCTTGTGTCGTACCAAAAACTCTCTTTTTCTTGTTATAACTCCAAGTTATTACGTACGCCAAACAGAAGTAATTATATCATAGTTAATAACGTACCCGCCTAGAGGGCGTAACCGGTTTCACAAAAATTACAACCGAAATATTTAATTCGATTTACAAATTTACAATACAAATTAATTAAAGCTATGCTTACCTTTGAATTACTGTATTTTAGCAAGCTGGATAACTGATGATTATAGTTTGTCTACATATAGAAGAGCGTGGGTGCTCGATCTTCTTCTAGATTAAATGTCCGGTGAGGTTGGTTGTTTACTTAAAACGTAAACAGGAACACAGATAAGAAGATCACAGCAAAGTAATTTGATAATGAAATCACGGGACACTACATCGCCGGTTTATAATACACTTATGCCAGTATTTCAAAGTAAGGTAGACATGTTCAGAATGAATATTATGGCACATTTCTATCACCTCTTCACTACAACCGCTTCTATGTAGCGCATTCTTATTGGTCGGGAAAACAACATGTTTGTTTTACGACCGTATGAACCCTTTACAACACAAAATTACATAATAATAAAGGCTCCCTTTAAACATTGTCGAGTAATTTTAGACCACGTTTATAATGCGTAATACCCTTAAATTAATGATGCGAAAATTCCGTAAACATAATTATTTACTAGAATGTTTTGGAAAGCATTTTTAACGCGTAACAAAGTCCATGGTATTCGTCAAAGATCTTCTCTTTATTTTCCTCAATAATCTTTATGCACTATTTGCCATATTTGCTACATGTTTCGGAATCACAACGACCTTTGGTTAAACGGGACAGAACAATGTATTTTTTAAAGGAACTGATATTGTCTTTGCCTAAATTTCTTATTTTTTGCGACTTTTTGCTTACTTATTTTTGGTTCTTTTGGATTGGATTTATTTTCTTTTTCTCCAACTTCCTCATAAGTAAATTTTATGATTTCTTAAATGACTTTTAAACCTATTTTGGACTAATATATAGTCTATCTAAAACATATCTACATAACTAGGTATTTTCTACAAGTATAACATAACATCAATAAAGCCTAAGAAATCAGAGAATTTTAAGATGCTTTGTCATAAATATTTAACTACTATTCTGTACATTACTAATTAACCAACCTTTATTAATTTAGAAAAGCTAACATTTAAGTTGCAAGGATCTTGTAGTTATCGAGGATATTTTATCATGTTATTATTCACACCACTGTCTCCTTTTCTAATAAACAAAACCTAGTGTGATATACATGCCGACATTTATTGTGCTTACATTCTTTGTTAGGTTGTGTGATTTTCGATTCATTTGGTTTGCGTTTATCCTTATTTATTTTTGTGAATGAAATCCTTTATTCCTCCACTCGTTGATGTAAAATATGATATCATATTTAAATTATTTTTAAAAATAAAATAAATTTCTTACAAAACAAATATATGTATAGTATAAAAGAATATATAAGAATTACATTTTTAGAGATAAAAAAATAGAATATTTTGGAATTTGATTCTTAAATTTACGTTGATTGAAGCTCAAGTAAAAGAAAGTTTGTACTGGTGAGTGACAATTGCGTGTTGTTACCATGCTGTTTAAGTCCTAACGTAGTACATGTTTTAAAAATTTGTATTAACATGATTCATAAAAGTTTAGTTTGTTATTTTGTAGTTTTATGTGAATATATATTTTATTGCTATTTGCAGGTTTAGAAACTTGCTCTTTCGTAGTGTCGCTTGATCATAAGTTTGTATTTACTTCAGCTAAAATGGCCTTTCTACGGATGCCGTTGTTTTAGCAATTGTTAGAATTAAAACTGCAATCTCTAAATCACTATCAAATTTGTTTCATCATCATCATTAGGTCTTCAGTCCTAGAACTGGTTAGACGCGTACCATCATTGTTCCCTATTCTGAACTAACCAACAGATTTCCCTGAAATATGCACAGTTTGCATCTATAACTGTCTGATCTAGGTCTACATCTACCTCTTTTTTCCTATCTGTGCTTGTAATATATCACATACTATTCCCCAAAAATGCCTTAGAACGTATTCCGCCCTACTATTTCTCTTTTTTCCCAAATATCCTTGTTCCCCTACTATTTCTGTAACTTATTTGTTATTATCTTTGTCTGTCCATGCTATCGTCCTCATACATCTGAAGCACAGCATTTCAAAAGGCTGCTACCGTTTTTCTGTTTGCGTTTCAGACTGCCAGTATTTCATAGGCATACTGTGCTGTGCTCCACACATATGCTTTCAACAATTTTCTTCATATTCTATGTTTGTTGTCTTTCCTCATAGGCGCTGTTCTTTCTTGTTGGATGCAGTTCAATCACTTTCTATTGTTTTACAGTTATATGCCCTATTTCTCCGACCTTCAATGCTTGTGAAGGGAGGTAAGCAGCCTGTGGCTGCCAAGTTCCCCCAACACTTAACCATTTGGCGATTTAATATATTTTCCAATTTATCTCTTCGCACAGTCAACATTAGTTGCAGGTATTTCGCAACCAACAACTAGTTGTTTATACTAATCATCAGATTTATCTGCGCTTATTTTTTCGTCATTAGGTTTTCCGTCTCAAAACTGGTTGGACACGTACCTGCATTTATTTATATTCTGAGCTAGCCTACATAGTTCCCTGAAATTCTCACACAGCATGTGTATTCAGCTCGTTCCCTTTCTATTGTTTTCTAATTTTATACCCTATTTTACCGAGATTCAGTGAAGGAGGTTAAGCAACCTGTGGCTACCAAGATCCCCCAACACTTAGACATTTGCCAAAATAATGGTTTTCCAGTAAATCCTTTCACACACTTAACATTATTCGAGAATATTGCCCAACCAATTCTTGTAGTTACTTATAATAATCATCATGTTTAAGAACAGCTTTCTTTTGTCATTAGTTTATCCATCTTGGGATTGGTTGGATGCGTACCTCCATTGATTTCTATTCTGGGCTAGCCTACACATCTCCCTGAAACCTCTACAGCCTACATCTTTTACTATCTGTGTGCAGTAGTCTAATCTAGGTCTGCCTCTTCTTCTCTTTTTTCCTATCTCTGCTTCTAATATATTCCGCACTATTCCCTCATGCCGTAGTATGTGGCCTATCATCCTATCTCTCCTATTTTTTACCGTTTTCCACGTATTTCTTTCTTCCCCTACCATTTTTAGTACCTCTTCATTCTTAACTTTATCTGTCCATGATATCTTCATCATACGCCTGTAGCACCACATTTCAAAGACTTCTACCTTTTTCTTGTCCGCTTTTCCTACTGTCCAGGCTTCACAGCCGTACAGTGCTGTGCTCCACACATATGTTTTAAGCAATCTTTTCCTTGTTTCTATGTTTGTGGTCTTTGAGCACAGTAGTTGCTTTTTCTTGTTAAATGTAGCACGACTTTGTGCTAATCTTTGTTTTATATCTTTTGTGCTTTTCCCATCTTGCGTTATTTGGCTTCCTAGGTAGCAGAAATCCTTAACCTCTTGTAAGTTCGTGTTACATACTTGTATTCTTGTTTTTGATTTATTTTCCCCACCTTTGCAAACTAGAACTTCAGTTTTAGTTTTGTTAATTTTCATACCGTATCTCTCTGTTAGAACCGTTTTTATTTCATTAAGAGCAGCTTCTAACTCTTCCTTGATAGACGCTAATACCGCTATATCATCTGCAAATCTAAGCATATCAATTTTTTGTCCCTGCATAGTAATTCCAAATGTCTTCTTGCATTTGACAGTATTCATTGCCTCTTCTATGTACAAGTTAAAAATCAATGGGGATAGGGCACATCCCTGTCTCGCCCCTTTCTTAATGTTTACTTCTCTACGTTCCTGCTCTAATTCTATTACTGCTGTTTGCTCTTTGTATAAGCTATGTACTATTCGTCTATCCCTATAACTCATTCCAATCTTTTTGAGTATTTCAAACATTTTTTTCCAATTTACATTGTCGAATGCTTTTTTCAGATCTACAAACCCTATATACACGCTTTCTCCTTTTTCTATTGTTTTCTCTATTATCACTCTCAGAGCTAAAATAGCCTCCCGTGTTCCCCTGTTTCGCCTAAATCCAAATTGGTCTTCTCCTAGTATTTCTTCAGCTCGTTTTTCCATTTGTCTTTGCACAATTCTAGTTAAAATTTTTGACACGTGGGCTGTCAAACTTATTGTTCGAAAATTTTCACATCTATCCGCGCCTTTCTTTTTTGGTATAGTTACTATGAGGCTACGTTTGAAATCTTTGGGTATCTCGCCTGTCTCATACATATAGCTTACAAGTTGGAAGAGACGTTCTGTTACTGCTTGTCCAGCGGCTTTTAGAGTTTCTGCTTGCACCTTATCTGTACCCGGCGCCTTACCATTTTTCAGACTTTTTAATGCTAATTCAAACTCGTCTCGAAGTATAGGATATCCCAAGTCATCATTTTCATTGTCTGATTCCTGTTCTAATGCAGTTAGTTCCTTTCCTGCATATAAATTCCCTATATATTCTTGCCATCTACTCACTTTCTCTACGTTTTCTATAATGACGTTTCCTTGTGCGTCCCTTATATTTTTGCTATACGGTTTTATATCCCTAAAATTCATTCTAATTAATTTGTATGCTTTGTCTGTCTTTCCTATTTCCATCTTAGTTTGTACCTCTTTGCACTTTTCATCAATCCATTGTTCTTTAGCTTTCCTGCATTTTCGAATAATTTCCCATTTTATGGCTTTGTATCTCTGTTTTCCTGTTTCGTCTGATTTATTTTTGTATTTTCGTCTTTTTTCTATTAAATTTACGATATCCTTTGTTATCCATGGTTTCTTATTTTCTTTTTGTGTATATCCCAGAATATCTCTGGCCGCCATGTCTAGGCTGGATTTAATGTTATTCCAGTCTGTTTCTACTTCCTTAGTTTCAGATATTTTCCCGATATCATTCAGCAATTCATTTGACTTTTTTTCGAATCTTACTTGAATATCTTTATCTTTTAGTTTCCCTAAGTCCAAGTGCCTTTTTCCGTTCCTTTTTTTCAGATTTTTAAATTTAAGTGCGTCCTTCATAATTACGATATTGTGGTTAGTATCTATATCTGCTTCTGGGTAGCTTCTACAGTCTTTTACTTGACTTCTAAACCGTTGTCTAACAAGAATGTAATCTATTTGATATCTTCCTATATCTCCTGGCATCTTCCACGTATATCGTCTTCTAGCATGATGTTGAAATAATGTGTTTGTGATGATTAAATTGTTCTTGTCGCAAAATTGTACCAGCCTATTTCCCCTGTCGTTTCTCGTGCCTAAACCAAATAAACCTACCACTGCTTCTTCCCTACCCTCACCTACCACGGCATTAGAATTCCCCGTAATTATTAAATTTTCATGTCCTTTTACGTATCTTAATATGTCTTCGATATCTTTGTAGATAGCTTCCACCTCTTCGTCACTGTAGCTAGAGGTGGGCATGTATACTTGTATTATTACTGTGTTTACCGGTTTAGATTCTAATCTAACCATGAGTACTCTTTCGTTCTTTTGTAAGTAATTTTCTACACAGTATCCTATCTTTTTCCGCATAACTATCTCCACACCCAAATTTCCTTCCTCTGCTCCTGTATGAATTACCCTGAAGTCTCCACTCCAAAAATCCCCCGCCTCTGGCCACCGAACTTCGCTGATCCCTACTATGTCTAGTGATAACCTATTCATTTCGATTTTTAGGTTCTCTAGCTTACCTACTTGCTTCATACTTCTAACATTCCACGCTCCGACTCGCAGAATGTTCCCGACTCTTATTTTTAACTTTCCGATCGCATCCTCCGAAGTAGTCCCCTTCCGGAGATCCGAATGGGGGACTATTTTAACTCCGGAATCTTTTACCCCAGAGAATGCCATCATGTTTGTAACAATTTAAGTACGCTGTGTATTTTTTGTTTATATACATAAAATTGATGAGCTCAAGTACTGGCTTGTTTACAAATTTGGGGGATGCATAGATGACGATTAATTCATTTTTAAGTTTAATAAAATGAAACACATTGATATATAAACTAACTGTATTCACATTTAAACTTAAACTTCATCCCGATGGTTTTAAATACGGTGTGACGACCAAAATGGTCTTGAAGATAAAAAAACTTATCATACCTGACGTAAAACAAAGACAAAGCTTAGTCTGTAAAGCAAATAAAATAATGACGTTGTTCTTATTGCTTGTACGACGATAAACGAAATACAATCACAATCAAAATAGTTTATAACGAAAGAACATCAACGACATTGACAGAATACGAATTCATAAAGAGCTGAATACTCGGCAGTTCACACTCCTGTAAACTTTGCGCGTTATGATATCAGTTTTGTGAATCCATTAGATACGTCTAGTATCAAGGCATTTCGAACTACTTATCATGACTCCTTACGTTATTCGTATTTTTTTTATCTACATAAGCGTAGTCTGATGCGAATTTACAGCTTATGGTTTCAATTTCAGTTACTTCGTTTTAGGTTTATTTGATATTAATGCCAACCTAAGAACACAAGTTTAATAAGTGTGCCAGAAATGTGTTCATTCTAATGTTTTCCTTTGTCGTAATGTTAATAAATGTTACACGGAGTTGTATTTTTTACTCGCTTATTTTAAGATGTGCAGCGCACACTTAGTTGAATGAGTTCATTGAAAATAATTGCCACTGATTTTATACTGCAACAGAAAAGTTACATACGCGATGTTTGATAGTTAGAATCGAGTTGTGGCGTTCGTGTACAAATATGTCTAACAGTATGTATACAAAAGGAATATGGCAAGTGCGGAAATATCAAGTTTTTCTATGGATTACTCCGCCATAATGTAAAAAGCAATTTTTTTTTGAGAAGTTAATTGTTATATTAATGCTACTTTCAGTAAGGATTAATTTTATTATACGGAATTTTGTTTTATTTGACGTTGGATTTCCGCGACATTACTTTCAAAACGTTTTTCTTTATGTAAAACTTAATAAAGATGTGGTGCTCTGGTTGTCTGGGGTCACATTGTTAATGCTTCCAAGTAACAGGGATAACAATTATTTACAAGTTAAAATGAACATATTATATATTTATATATTAACACTAAAAGCATGACACACACAGGTAATATGTACAAATGTTTTTTTTGTGTGCGTAATTAAATTGTAAATGTCTTTAACACTAAAACTGAAAGCACCGTAGTTTGCAAGGTTGCAAAACCATTTGCTATGTTGCGGCTTCACGACGAAGACTTGAGCATGGTGTCGTGTAGGTGATGACGATGATGATGTTCAAGGATGTAAATACCTCCGACCTGGCGGCAACTTTTGGCGGTAGTTGCAGTTGGATTTCTATAGCTTCGGTATCTAGCAACTGGTGGACTGGCGTACGGCGGCTTCCTTAGTTGGTATAAATTAAAGAGAGTTGAATGCGTAATGTTCCCAATCCTGCCGTGATTCTTGGCGGCACGTGTTCTAGGAGGTGATTCTGATAGGCGTGCCTTTGAAAGTGGAACGGGTTCAAGTCGTGTAATGACGGGATTTTGTTCGCAGTGTTGTGAGAGTTTACTTCATTTTGTCTTGTTAATTTTGGTGGTGACGTTGAGATAATCTGAAGGAAAGCCTTTAGTACACGAGTAGGTTGGTGACTTCCATATTGCACTATTCTTAAGTTCCCTCTAAGAAGTGTGGTTGCTTTCTTAGAGAGAACGATAGAATTGGTTTGCTTTAGCGTTTCGAACTCCGTTTATACAGAGATTTGTTAGTATTGTATGTTCGGACGGTTTTATTTTGTATTAGAGGGGTGTTAAACGAGTTAATTATTAGTTTATTTATTTGATTTTTTATTTAATTGATTGCTTTTGAAAGAATTACTCAACTTATGTGTTCCAATTTAATAAATTTGAATTCTTTAACAAAAAAGACTAATAAAAAATCAATTACACTTATGACCTACAGCATTATGTAATCGTATCTAAATCAAAATGTTGGGGTTTAAGCTGGGGCTTAAAATATTACGTAGGTATCTTTATATTCCTCCGAAACTAATTAATTATTTAAGTACCGTACATCAGTGGAACTCTCACATGAATATAAGTGTATGTGTAATTAATAATCGAATGACATTAGCACGTGCTTAAATTCATTATATGCAATTACGTTGTAAAGGAAATGGTTATATAACGTATTTGAATGACAATTTCATCAAATTAATAGTTTGATCGCAATCAATGTGTACAATAGATAAGGTTAAGTTTGTGGACTCATCATAGGTAAACTACAAGTCATTAATTCCGATTTTTATTACATTACTGGCTGTGCAACCTATTACATAAATGCATACTATTATCAGATCTTCGATTTTAAATATTTTCAGTCACAGATTACGTCTATTCTTAGGAAAATTTACCCATAGTAGGTAAAACGTGCTGCTCATATAAGTAAATTTCAAACTTAAAAATTATTGAACTATGACACGAAAAATCCAAAATGTTTGTTATAATTTCTATATAAAATCGGTGCTTCATTACGAATATAAAATTTCGTTGCATAAAGGAGTTACATACACTAAAATTTCTACTCTTAAGTTACAGTATATTCTGAAATCAGTTCTTGAATTGTCCAATTCAGAAACAACCAACTGTAGTTATAAACAATGTTTTGTAGAAAGCGACTGGTTCAACGTACGACGCAGTTAAAAGCATAAAAGGAACACAATTAAAAAATTGGAATTTTTCTGGTTCTGGAATTGTTGATTTAGTTGAACACCATTATATTCTTATTAACAGCGCGATTCAATGTTTAGGACACAATTCTCTAGTGGCGAATGATTATAGCACTTGTAATTAGCATGTTGTGATATGTTCACGGTTTACTTGGCACCGTCATGCCTCTTTTTCGTCATTATATTTAATATTATATAGAATCTAAACCGGTAAATAAGGTAATATTTCAAATTTACATGCTAGCAATCTACAAACATACCGAAGTCATACTAAGAGATTCGTAAAAGGGCATGAAAGATTAATAATTATGGGAAATTTTAATATACAGTGAGAAATGAGGGTAGGGGTATATATTAATAAGATGAAATAATAACTTAGACCTAGACTTTTATGCAAAGCCCAAATAATCATTTTAAATCGAGCTAGTAATTGAAAGATGGAAAATATAAGGTCTTGGACAGGATTTGAACCCGTATCTCAGTTTTCCGGGACCATGCGTTTACCAATTACGCCACCGAGACCGATGACTATAATTGGAAAATTTACAAATCAAAATCGTGTACACAACTATACATAAACCTAACTTTTAATTACGTTTAGAACTTTAGTCAATCATATCGGACATTGTCAAGTTTTTGACTTATGTCAGTTATAGACCGGAAACAACGCTCAACATTACGACTATAAGCCAAGTATTAAATATATCAATATTTTAGGTAGTTAATTACGCAAAATAAGTTGATAAATACTAAAGTATTTCAATTAATAAGATGAAATAATAACTTAAACGTTTATGCAAAGTCCAAATGATCATTTCAAATCGAGCTAGTAATTGAAAGAAGGAAAATATAAGGTTTTGAACTTACAATTATAATGAGCACTCACAAATCTTAATCTCTTAATTTTCATTCCCAAATAACTCCATAATTAAATCTTTTTATGTACAAAATTTATCAAAATAAGTCGGCTAATTTAACAACTTCCATTTAAAAATTGTATTTAAATATATCTGATCAGTTAGGTTTAATTATTTCCTTATATACTGGATAAACATGCACCGAAAGCCTGCTACCCTTCAATTCAAATTATCGATTTGTGCACTTCAAATACTTGCACACAAAGGAATCTTAAATAACTACTCTATAAATATGCATCCTATTCTAAATTTAAACAAGATTTATTTTACTGTTGCAAATCTACTGGTCGTTGCCTTTGTCCAGAGCATAGCCATTCCATTCGTGTTTCTAAATTGTTCAAATCGTTTTAAAAATACCATATAATAAATTATTCCTATTTAAGAAATATCTTGCGGTAGTCTAATTATTTTCAATTATATAATCTTCATTTTGAAATCATTGCAAAAACTTTAAATAATGTACTCCTTCCTGAGTGGAAATGAATTTTCACCATCATTTACTTTAATAAAATAATAACTTTTACTACTTAATACTACTTAGAGTATTATCTGATTATCATGGTGACATTGAATCGAAACTGTCCCCCAATCTCAACACACCATTAGGTTTTATTAGAGCAAGCCCCTGTAACGTCAGCATTTAGAACTTTTACGGTCAATCTTGAATCTTGTAATTGATTATTTTCAAAGGCATGTGATGCAAGATTCATAGATTTATCGTTTTAACGGTTTCGAACCATGCAGTAATTCATGTCCCTTCCTTTTCTTATCAATATTCAAGATTTTGTTACTGTAATTAGCCTTGGTTTATCTTATCATTTTTACGAATTTTTATCGTCGCCCCAGCAATTTCGTTATTCGGTTATGTTTTATTTTAGCAGTCGATTGTTCTTGAATATAAGTCGATAAAATCAGTTTCTAATTATATTTCAATTGAAATACAATCGCACTTCTTTGAAAATGGGACTGATATTAATTGAATACGCATTTATCGAAGTACCAGGGTATGTTTGTTATTAAAATGAAAATGAAATTAAAATGTTATACATTCGGTTTTCCATTTTATAATATGCGTACGCATTTACGCGTAATTTATACACAATTGCGTACTTTTATAATAGAAATTTGAATGAAACTCTTTGAAAAACCTCCTTCTACGCGCAGAATATAGTAAGTATCATTATTACTATCTTAGAACACCATTCCTTCGTCATCAAGTTATGTAATAAGAATGAAAGCTCTTTTCAATCAAAGTCTCTATATATTTATATTCCATATACCGAGCGTTTTTAGTGTATAATGATATTTTAATTTAATGGCTTATCCGGTCTAATGTCATATCTAGAAAGTTCAGTTCATTGTTTTTTTTACTTCAATTGTGAATTGAATATACTTGTGAAAGCTATTAAAGAATTTAATTATATAATTACATTTATCTTGTGGGATGGCACAAGTGGGAAGTGATAGGTTAAGATGTATATATTATATTTAACCATTTTTGTAACGTTCGTTCATTTTTATTGGAAATTAATTATTTCCATTTCTTGTGATATTTTTACTAACTGGGGTTGTGCAAAACGTCATTTAGTCGGAAAGTTGTATTATTTTATTCGTTAGTCGCCTGGTTGCTAGTTGAAAACAACAAGAAATAGGATATAAGCTCTCACGATAATTTTAGTATTTTGGTGTTATTAAATTTTCATGGTATTGATAACTTTAAAACTAAATAGCTTCTTCCGATTTTTTTACATATCAATAACCTTGGTTCTGGTTGTTGGTAGTAACAGAATACTTACCTTACTAAATTCTTTAATAGAAATGGTTTGCCGTATTTTCGTGTTCTACGGCCTACATTATACGCAGCTGCTATATATTCTTTCATTTCCTTCTATATTGGCGATTGAGTACTGCCTTATCGCTTCGCAGTGGGAGTGCGAAGTGTCTTTTATTCTACAACGTATCCTTAGCGCCTTTCGAACTCTTATTTTTTGCGTGTTTTGCTTACGCCACTCTACCGTAAGCAGCTTGTTACGCTAAATCCCTGCAAGCGATCTATTTCTACATGAATATTAAATTCAGACTACGATTATTTAAAACGTCCTTACACTTTTTATGTTATTTCAAATCATACTAATTATCAATCAACAAGCTAGACTTCTTTTGAGTTGAGTCAGTACTTATTCAAACATCTTGTAAAATTTCCTCAGAGTTTGTAGTACATCGTTTTCTTTAAGAGATTAAAAGGCCGGCGATTCAAATTCTTCGAAATAAGTTAACCAAATGCACCGTAAATGAACATTTGTAATGGATTTGTTGTCTATACCAAGAAATTCTATCAAGGGGTATTCTGTTATCTCGCATATGTGCAGCTGTACGAGCAATAAAACTGCCCCCCTTGTTAGCTATTCTTGGAAGTTTTTGTGTTATCTTTCTGGTTACAAGCCGTGTTCCAGGGATATTTCACAGCTGCTATATTGAAAAGACTTGCAGGCGCTGTTCGTGGAAATACTTGACATTTTATGATGGGAATTGTGTTTGGAAACGGAAACACGTTCTTTTCTCTGCCTTATAAATACAGACTGTACTTTGAAGGCGGTGTGATTCTAACAGAGCCCTTTTTCCGCAAAATTAAGATGCCTTGTTAAATTGTTTTACTTAGTGTTACAGTCTAGTGCAGTTGTTTCATATAGTATCCAGTCCGACTGCAAGTGTAATACAGTCTTGTAGGTCCACTACAATGGTACCAGAAGCAGACAATTACGCTTCTTAAGGTACAAATATTCTGTTTTCTTTTTCTTGATGCTGCTATGAAAGCTACTTCTTTTGTTGATTGATAACCAGGCAAATGCTGTAGTTTTCGTACTCATAATTATAACACACTAAATTATAGACTGCGTTCTAGAAATTTATTTTCACAGTGCACAAGCGATGACGTAATTAGTTTTCTAGTCACAAGTAATATAAATCGAAGCTCGCGTTACACTTATATTTTTACTATTTTTACAAAATGCTAACCTCAACAACTTGTTTATTAAATTATAAGCCAGAGTAAGTTAACACTTGGTTCCCTCTCAATTGGGGTTACGTTATTCCTTTTAGAAAGTGCAATTCACAGACCAGGTAAAATTACTGTATATATTATGTCTATTTTTCTTTTTGTATGTATTTAAGATTGGAAATATTATCTAAGCATGTATATGTTACTTAGATTTTAAGATTTTACATCTGTATTGGCTTGAATGTATGTTACCATGAAAATTGACGCCCTTGTTTAGTTTACGTTATCACAGGACGATTATGTAAATGCTCGGTTTGGTCTCTGTAGATATTCCTTTTAATACTATGTTAACTAACGGTTTGTAGATAAATTTCTTACCGAGGTTTCCAAGTTTTCTTTCAGTGTGACCCACTCCACTCTACGACGTTTTGAGCTGGCACGAAATCTCATTCTTTTGGATTTTTATTTTACCCTTCTGTTTTGTTGTAGTACGGCAATTTTGTTTACTTACTTTACTATTTGATTTCTTGACTGCACGAAATAGCGTAACAAGCTATCCGTAAGCTGAACAATTTCTTTTCTATCGCCCGTTGCTCTATCACTCAGTCCCTTTCTACTTTCCTTTCATTTCTATAATTCTCATTCTTGTTTTCGACACCACACTTTTGAGATATTCTCCCAGAAGTGTACGTGTCAATTTGTTGACTGTATTTAGAATTTTTACTCACGGTTCTTGTAATATATGCTTTACCTTGTCTAAGATTGTGTTGGTTTCAGTATATTTACAATTACAAAATTTTAAAGACAACTCGGTTGGTCTGGCAGTAAGTGATGTAGTAGAAAGATATCATAACTAGCTCAATATTAATTTTATCAGGTTTTCAAAATTTTAGAATGTTTGCGTTATCTGTAACCTGATCACTCTAGACTAGAAGTATGTACTTTTCTGAAGCATTACAATCTTGTTAAAAATTCTGCACCGTAATTTAGTTTTTTTACTTGACTGTCATATGATATCATGAATCCAAACCCAATTAATTAGTTCATCAATCATATATCTTTTTGTTATACTTCCCATCTTGCTAAGACTATGTCATAAAATTCATAGCACCATTTAGAATTCTCAAATTGCCTTTAACAATTGTTCCGTATTGTCAGAAAGTGTTGTTATTTTATTCCAACACAAAGAAAATTACCTTCTTTGTAAACTGTTTTATTGTTATACATAAAGTCAATTTTATATAAATAGATGCATTTAGATTAATTATTATTGTTACATGTAATACCAGTCATATCTGTTTTCTTATATTACTTTTCACTACACAACTTGCTTCAAAAAACACTCCGTACATCAGAGAGAGGAGAAAGTAAAACTAGAACTACTAACAGAACTAAAAACTTATTATTTTCTTAACAGCGTCATCTAACTTAAATTAGACATACTATAATGTAAGTAATAAACAACAGACAAGGAAAGCATTAGTATATAATTTAGTTTTTAATTCACAACACCCTTACTTAATGTTTTCCTTGAAGTTCCACTGATAAATAAAAGAATCTTTTAAAAAAAAATCAATAAGTATAATCCCAAAGAGAAATACAAAATAATCATTTATCCTCTTTTAAGTCTAGTCCTAAGTCTTTACATAGCAAGTAAAATTGACCTTTGCTTAGTCCTTTAGTTAACACGTCTGCCAATTGAAATTTTGTTTCTAAATATTGTAATATCATCAATTTGGAATTTACAATTTCACAGACAAAGTTGTATTTCAAATCAATATGTTTTATACGTCTGTTGTTTTCTGGATGTTTAATTAAATAAATACACCCCTGATTATCTTCTAAGATCTTTATTGTGTTACACTTATATTCATGTCTATTAATAGTTTACGAAACCAGATACAGTCTTGTGTAACTGTACATAAAGCTACTAATTCAGCTTCTGTACTTGATAACGTGACGCGTGTTTGTTTTTTGGTAACCCATGCTACAATATTCCCAAAAATTGAATTAAGAAACCTGACAGAGACTTCCTGTCCACTAAATCCTCTCCCCAATCTGAATCTACATAACAAATTAAGGGGGACTTACGCCTTTTTCATATATGTGTTAAATTTATATCAGATGTTCCCTTTAAATATCTCAGTAATCGTTTGAGACCTATCCGTACTTCACTTGGAGAATGGTCTTGATATCGGCTATAATAATGAACAGTAAAGCTAATGTTCGGTCGAGACCCTAACATTAAGTACATGAGGCAGCCAATCAAGCGTTTCACTGTCTTTTCAGTATCATCAATTTTATAAGGTTTGTTTCTTTCAATCTTTAGTTTGAGATCTATTGGAGTCTTGGATAAACTACAGTTTTCCAAATTTGAAACGTTGTAAAATCGCATTAAGGTACCGTGTTTGATTAATATTTAAAATACCTATATCTCGATCGTAATTAATTTCCAGACCTAAAAAATTTTTTAAATTACCCTTGTCCACAATCCTAAAATTTTTTACCAAGGCATTTTTGCTATACTCAATAGTTTCTAATTTAGGGCCGGTTAAAATTATATCGTCCACGTACAACAGTAAGTATACGTTATGATCACTAAAATTTTTAGAATATAGACAACAGTCAGTTTCAGACCTTAGAAAGCCTAAATTAATGAAACAATTATTTATGGTTTGATTCCAACAATGTGATGCCTGTTTAAGTCCATAAAGTGCCTTATTTAATTTTAAAATGCATCCCTCTTTACATTTAACCCTCTCTGGCGGATAAATGTAGATATCCTCTTCAAGTTCCACATTTAAAAATGCTACCTTCACATCTAATTGAGCGAAGTAATATTCCAATTCACTTCCAATTGCCAATAATGTCCTAATAGTAGGCATTTTGGCAACGGGTGCATAAATCTAATCAAAGTCAAATGTTTTATTTTGAGCAAAACCCCTTACCACTAATCTAGCCTTATAATTATTTTCCCGCTTTTCTTCGAAAGATTTCAAAGCAAACACCCACTTTGTACTTAGAATTTCCCTGTTTGCAGGTGGTTTTAGTTCTGTCCAAATATTGTTTTGTTCTATTGATTCTATTTTTTTTCTTACAGCTTCTTCCCAAAACAAAAAATCCACTCTGTTTTCTAAATCTTTCATATTTAGTGGAACTTCTTCAACAAAAGACATCACATCAAACATTTCATTATCTTCAAATTTGCCCGGTAATTTTCTCTCTCTTTTTTGCTCTTAATCTCATTTCATCAACAATTTGTTCAACGGATTCCTCTTTTGCATCAATATGTTCAATCATTTCTTCATTGCTTTCAATCGGATTTACAATTACAAGCGTACGTTCATTTAAGTAATAAAAATTTTTCTCGTTAAAAATCACATCTCTAGAATCAATAACCTTTTGTTTTGTTATGTCTTACAATCTATACCCGGTTGTAGAATAACCAATCATTATGCATTTGTCTGATTTACTATCAAATTTATTCCTAAACTGTTTTGATTTATAAGCATATGCAGTTGACTCAAATACTTTCATCTTACTAACATTTGGCCTTGTCCCATTCCAAATCTCGGCTGGAGTCATATTTTCTAAATTACTACTTGGACTTCTATTGAATGTGTATGTCGCTACCCTAATGGCTTCGTTCCAAAACATTTTCGACATGCCACATTCTTTTAGCATTTATTGTTCTCGCTTTATCAAGCAGACTTCTATTAAAGCGTTCTGCTTTCCCGTTTTGTTCGGGTGTATAGGGAGTACAGTAATCAAGGTATATGCCATTTTTATTACAAAAATTTTTTAATTTGTGTGAAATGTATTCTCCGCCATTATCACATCTAGGTGTAGAAACTTTTACACTAAACTTTGCCTGAACCATTCGTATATAATCTTTGATACAATTAAGTACATTACTTTTCTATTTATTAATATAGACATTAGTAAAATGAGAAAAATCGTCAACCAAAGTGACAAAATATTTGCCTCCATCATGAGAAATAGGTGATATAAGACCTTCAACGTCACCATGTGTAATTTCTAATAAACGTTTAGCTCTAGTTCTTTTTCCAAAACTTAACCTTGACATTTGTCCACAATCACAAGCTTCACAAAAATCAATTTTATTTACTGGAACATTTTCTAAACCTACAACCATATTTCTCTTTATTAATTTCTTTAAATTAGAGTTACAGATATGACCTAATTTTTTATACCACAAAAGCATAGTTTCCTGCTCTACTTCTACATTCAAACAATTTTCATTATTTATTTTAAACCATATTTCATTAAGATTGTTTCTAATACCAATTCGTATATTATCACTTGCATTATACAAACTAACTTTACCACTATCAAACACTACTTTAATATTTGACATTTCCATTCTTTTAACAGACAATAAATTACGTCTTAAATTGGGTACAAAAAGAACGTTTTTTATTAAGCATTTAATTTCATGATCATTGACCATACTTCCAACGTTAATGTTGCCTACGGCAATAGGCTCTATGTAATGATTATCCTTAGCAGCAACTAATTTTATTGGGCTATTTAACATAACCAAATCAGTAAAATATTCCTTCTTATTCACTAAGTGATCGGTACATGCAGAATCAATAAAAAATTTAATAAAGTTATTACTTACATTCTACGATTTTTCTTGGATTGTATCCGTCATGAAACAAATACCTTGTTTACTACTACCGGCTTCATCTTCAGCGCCTTCTGCATAATTGCCACCACTGGCATTTCCTTCTCGAGCATTTGATATGGTTGAACTTCTCTCAGCAACACCTCGATAATTATTTCTACTTCTGCCTCTGCTTCTACCTCTATAATATGCATGTTGATTGCCATACTTAAATCTTCCACGACCACTGTTCGAATAATGTTGACTGTTTTTTTTTAAATTCCTTTTATAATGGCCTTTTTCACCACACCCGTAACATGTTACATTCTTCTTCACTAAAAATGCAGCAGGTTTAACATTGGAGCAAGTGGCAACATCTAAATTTCCACTTGCTTTCCTTTTTTCCACTTCGCCCTTAATTTAAATTTTGCTAAATATAACGATAAACTTTCTGCAGAAAAATTTTCAAGTATTGTAATAACAGTTTCAAAAGTTTGCGGCATATCTAACATTAAACTGCATACAATATTTTGCTCTTTTATTTCAGCCCTGTTGCTTTTAATTGTCTCACCAGCTCATCGAATTCGCTTAGATATACTTCAAGATTTCCGCCTTCTTTTAGTTTCATGCTAATCAACTTTCTTCGTAACATTAATGGACCCGTTATACTTTTCATATCGTATCTTTCTTCTAGTCTTCCACATATTAAAAGCAGTACTTTTTTCTCGTATTAAATCAATTTGTGAATCATCTAAACATTGAACTATAATAGATTTGCACTTATGTTCACTTTTCTTATCTTCCTTGCATTTTTTATCATTTGTATATTCGGCTTTTTTAAATTCCTTTTTAATCCATTTTAAAATTTCTTTTCTTCTAACAATGTGCACATTCCCAATTTCCAAGTATGGTAGTTATTAGAATTTAGCAATTCTACATTATAACTATTTTTGTTCATGTTCACTGCCATTTTTAACAAAACTTCTTATCTAATATATCTAATATTGATGCACATTCTAATTGTCTATTCAAAATTAATTCCACACCTGTTTACCTTCTGAGCCCATAACCTGTTGTTATTTTATTCTAATACAAAGAAAATTACCTTCTTTCTAAACTGTTTTATTGTTAAATATAAAGTCAATTTTATATAAATAGATGCAATTAGATTAATTATTATTGTTACATGTAATACCAGTCATATCTCTTTTTTATATTAGTTTTCACTACACTACTTGCTTCAAAAAATACTTCATGCATCAGAGAGAGGAGAAAGTAAAACTAGAACTACTAACAGAACTAAAAACTTATTATTTTCTTAACAGCGCCATCTAACTTAAATTAGACATACTATAATGTAAGTAATAAACAACCAACTAGGAAAGCATTAGTATAGTATAATATAGTATTTAATTCACAACAAAAAGCACGCCCGAAACAAACAGCAAAACTTTCCCATTCATATTTTAAAAAATTTTTTTGAATTGATATAGTCAAAACCATTTAAGCTGATCTATGACTCACCGCTGTACATTATTGGAAATGATAATGAAAACTGCATTGTCTTTGTCAGTATATGTAACTACTCTGCGCTAAAACAGGATGGACAGAAAAAAGTACGTCTTTTAAAGATTAGTATGGCAGCATCAAAACGTATGTCTGTTATAACAAATATTTATGTATTATTATAACCTATAATTCATTTTAGTTTCGTGTCACTTTTTGTTGTCTTTTCACGTAGTTCTTGCTTTTTTGTGGTATTTACGTTTTTACATTTAGCTCAAATCGCAAATATAAAAGTTTTTTTTAAAACTAAAAGGATTTCTTACACATTATAAAAGGTAAATTCTGCCATTCTATAACAACAGTATATACCATCACCTCTTTGCTTTTTAGTTGTTCAAAATGCTTCAAAACAAACATCTCAAGCCCCAAACACACCAGGTAATTTTGAATGTCATGAATTATTTTGAAAGAGAGCGTGATAATGAAGGTGTTATGCAGGTACAAAAATAAATACATTTAATCCTCCAAATCAATTAATTATTTCTTCAGCGAACCTCTGAAGCATGTGGTGTTAGCCTTAGTACTTTAACTAGGATTAAGAGGGGAGGCTCACAAACTGTAAAGGTAAATTTTCCAATTCATTCGACGTGCAGAAAACGCAACCGAACAAAAAGCAAATCTTGCAATGTTGAAGATTTTATAAAAGATGCAGTTAAACGTAAAATTTATGAGATGCGCTCGGAAAGTAATATGAAAATCAATTGTAATTAGTAACTAATTTTTATATTTTTAGGACTTCGTGTAACTGCAAAAAACGCTCCAAAAAGAGCTTGTTACTGCCGGTATAATTTCAAATTAACTAGCTTAAGAAGACTTTTACCTACCATAGAATTTTTTTATAAAGTAGATGATGGAAGGCGAGGATTGTTCGAAAAACAACATATATGTATAGCTGCTACACGAATAAAATTCTTAAGGGACTACCATTCCAATAAGGAAACGCAACCATATGAACCTGTTTTTCTTGAGGAGACTTGGCTTTTTAGTAGGGGATCTGCCAAAAAGAATTAGCATAATAATTCTCACAAAATCATCAAGAAGAAGCCGTTTGTAACAGGAAAACGGTTAGTTGTTAATTTGTTGCCGTCCCTGTGTTTTATATACTTACCAAATGTTGTTTTAGATTTATTGTGATACATGCTGGTAATTAAAATGGTTTTATACATGATGCATCTCTTTTGTTTTCTTCAAAATCACAATATGCAGATTATCATGGTGATATGAACACAGAGATGTTTACAAAATGGTTCCAAGTAAGTTTATTACCAAATTTAAGCGGTCCAAGTAATCGTGCTAGATAATGCTTTATATCATTCGCAATTAGTCGAAAAGGTTCCTAACACTACTTCAAATAAAGAGGAATTTGCCGACACTTAAATGTTAAAAAGAGAATTACTTGCATTAGTAAAGGAAAATGTTCAACCAAAAATATACATACTTGATGAACTGCAGCACAAAGTGGCCATAAAGTATTAAGGCTTCCTCCATACCATTGCCAATTTAATTTAATGGAATTAATTTGGGGTAATTGCAAAGGTTATTACGACAAAAATATTGGAAGATTTAATGAACAATTCAATGACGAGCATATACAATTAATAATATGGCGTAAAGCACTTGGAAGAATAGATGGCAAATATTGGCAAAAATGCATTCATCATTCAGAAAAATGTATGATGGAATGGTAGCAAATTGAAAAAAACTTTGATGTGGTACCGCCCCTTATTATCAACTTAGAGGGTTCAAGCAGCAATGCCTCTTATGAAGATGATTCAATTTCAGAATAATTGATTAATATAAAATGAAGTGGTGCCCAAGACCTATACTTTCTTAATGTAGTAGAGCAATAGTACAATAAAATAATACAATATCGTTTTGTTTGTTTAATACTAAATTTGATTAAATAAAAATTAAATATTTACAAATACACTTTTATATGTACAACGATGCTTGTTAACCATTTAAAACAGGAATAATGTAAAATCCGGAAACTACAATTTCCCTGATAATCGTGCGAATAACAGTCACAATTTCAACAGTAATCGTTAGTCTTCAGATATTATCGAATCAATTAGAACACGCGTCTTTATACTTAATAACAATATAATATCTTGAAAATTCACTTTATGTTTTCAAAAACCAACAATATCTGCGACACCATGCTCCATACCTAAATATCCAGTATCTGTTGTATATTTTTATACCAAGATTTTATCTACATTCCTGAAAATAACTTGTTTATTTCCATATTATATATTATCAAAATTTTCATTAAAACACATTTCATCTAAATAAAATGTTGGTCTATTTCCGTTCCAAACTTCCAATTTACCTTAAATTTTTTGGTTCAATTTTTATAAAAGAAAAATGTATTTTATACTTATGTTAACGCCATTGTCAACTGCATATCCAACAAACATTTTTTATATTCCGTAGAAATTAAAAGATCATTTATAAAAGCCCTGGGATATACATTCTAAGCTAGTATTTGTCATTTGTCACAATATAAACTCCATGCGCCATTTTGTATAAACAACTGAGCTAATCCAAAAACGAGCGTCTCACGGCAGTAATACCTTGGCTGCAATGATAGGCTAGGTTACTGTTAGAAATAGATATTATTATTAAAAAACACAAATCACTTAACACGCATATCAGAACAGTTGTTGCTAAAACTCTTGCAGACTGTTCTAATATGCGTGTTAAGTGATTTGTGTTTTTTAATAATAATATCTAATTTGGGTTTTTTAATAATAATATCTATTTCTAACAGTAACCTAACCTGTCATTGTAGCCACGGCATTACTGCCGTGAGACGCTCGTATCCAAAATGCTAGAAATATGTTCTGATTGCATTGATGCATATGCTTTAACAAGATGCGTCATCGGTCAGCTTAACTGGTTTTGACTATATACAGTTTTTGGTATCTGCATTATTAGTTTACATAGTTTCTTATGTGTCCCTGCTCTCAAATATCTTGCTTTAACTTTAGTGGTGACCAGATGTCGACCGCCCAACAAATCTACTTTTTGTATAGGATCTTTTATAGTAACCCAATAAAATTGTGTTATTTTAAACAGAATTCCTTTTATTTTATGCAATAATTTAAAAACCTCTTTGATGTTGAACAAAATAATATTATTACGTCATACCGCTATATTATGGACGGTTTCTGTGTTATTTATAATTTGTAACACTATTCTTGTTAATTGGAGTGTTCTATTAAATTTTCTTATGTAGATAAAAACTGATATCTTAGAATGTCAAAATGAACATTTTAATTCTTAGTCAGAATGATCTAAATTAATTGAACGTATTATATCTACTACTTCAGACTCTGTCTGTAACTTGATAATTTTTCTTTTTTGCTGTATATCTTTTAAGTTTTAGTGGGGTCAGGTTTAACTCGGCATAAATCAAATTAGTGTTTATGTAGTGAGTTTATCTCCAGTAGTTATTGGAGGGATAAAATATCAAGTTTTTAAGGGTTAAGCTGTAGCATGCGGTATTTTAAATGCATCCTTTATTTATATGCAAGTGCTCTGTATTCAGCTGTGGATGAATACGACGCATATACTATATGGCAGTGCTTTGTGCATAGAGAAATCATTTGCAAAACTTCTTTCTTTAATACTAACTATTATAGTTCTACAAACCACATACTGGAATCTTCAATGTAAGTTTCAGTTACAACAGAACTTACAACTTTATCGTGATAAAACTTTGTGTTAGAGAAGTAAAAGTTGTTTTTTGATTTTATATCGTTCAATACTTAGCGTATAAAAAGGGGTAGGTTTATAAAATGATTATTTCAGTTTTTCGCTTACCAGTGTTGTGTGCGTGTGTGTGAAGCGTTTTGTCTAGAGCGGAACTAAATGTTAGCATTCAGCTTTTCCAATAAACCTAAAATTATGGTTAGTCAAGAGAATGTGGCAAATTGAGAGTAGTTGGAAAAGAGACATGGTTTGAATTAATAAGTAAGGTTATAGATATTTTTATTTTATATTTGACGTTAAATCATAGTCGTGTAAAAAATTATAGTCATACGTTTTCAGAGCATTCTCGTAAGTTTGTTTTGGCCTTATTAGACGGATGCTCAACCCGCCCACATTACCGAATGTTTGTTTTGCTTCTGTTCGCCTAGTATTGGAACATATCCAAGGTAGAGTATATTTAGAAACTGAAATACACATGGAAACTTTAGCAGGATTTAATGAAAGTGAATTGAAATGTACTGTCCTGAGCTTGAACATGAAATAATGTATGCTTAAAGCCGCAGAAAATTGCTGCTAGTAACAAATTACATGCCCAATAATATTTTTTAAGTGGTGACTATATTTTAGGACTTGGGAAGGCGTTGAACGATACTAGATAACTTATTTAGGGTAAAAATTAGAAAGTAATCTACTTAGGTGTCCACATAACGGCGATTCGAATTCTATAAAGTAAATTTGGATACTGAATTTTCACTATTAGGAACACGTAATTCTATAACAATTGTTACAGCTCTACTATCCTGTAATCGTATACATTGCGCAAAGGTATCGTAGGTTCTGAACTACTCCATCTTGACTTAATAAGTAAATTTGAGCCGTTGCCAACTTTGGAAGTGTTTTCTGCATAGTCGCTTATGGAGTATTCCGTGAGCTCAGGCTTTTTAAGTGCTGAACGCTGGTATAGATAGGAACAAACTGGGGTCAAAGAATTCATCACCAAAAACGATGAACCAATATAGACAAATAAAAGTGTAAACCTCGACCAGTTCGTTGATTTTTTTATAAGCAAAAACTAAACTTTCTATTTCAAAATGTGCTAAAACAATGTTTGTGTATTATTTTATAGTTCTGTTTAATACCGCTGAAAGATATACACAATATTATAATATGTTTGCAAATACAGTTGTTTTTGTCTTTTTTATTAGTTAGTGATTTTTTCATGACTATCTACTAGTATTCACGAGAATACGGTTGCCCAAAACAAGAATTGAACGTGCGATCTTAAGTCAGAAATCTACATCTGTACACACGTATGTATGTGCCTAATGACAAAGGTACTAATTGATCTTTTTCATTTTTTAAACCGACCAAGAGTTTGATAAATTAACGCAGCAAGCATCAACAGATGTCCTAAATTGTAATACAAAAATACCTTGTATTTTTATTACTTTAATTAAATTTGAAAAATATCGAATCAAAATTATGAACACACGATAACTTTAAATCGTAAACATTTAATATAGTATTTCGTTAATTTATCAACATAACTTATTTAATTTTAATGAAATGCCGTACACACAAAGTAGCGCGCCGTTAAAATAAAACAAATGTATAAACAAGCTGGTTCACTAACCGATAAGATGACGTACAAATATTTTTGAAACAAATACTAAACCAGAACCTGGAAGATCAACCTTGATGCGGCCTCTTCAACATATAGTTTTCCATGATGTAAACTGGTTCTCGACATCGTGAATTGCAGAGTGAATTTAACAAAAAATGATGGACGGACCAAACCCATCAAAATTAGCTTTACACTCACTTAAATCGAATTTCCGGAATATTTGAAAATTGGATTGCGTTACCTAGATTTAATACAGCTTTCAATAAGATTCGTTGTATTAATTGTACTCAGTTGTAATACTCTTACTTAGTTGCGCTGAAATTTGAAAATAATAATTATTTTGAATAAAAGAAATTTTATAAATCATTGTCGTGGATACTACAAACAAAATTTAGCCAAATGTGATTTATCTCGCTATTCAATTCAAATATCGCCCTTAACCAGCAACATATTCAACAACTTTTCTACTCGAACGGATAAGAACGACTGGTTATCTTTCTAGGCGGAAATCCATTAAGTTGATCAAACGTCTGTCTACATGCATAATCTAGTGAATTTAACGACAAAGTTGAACGTTGAACTTTAAAACATTGGAAGGATTTTATTTAAAATACTAAAGCCTGTTCGCTAACTACAATATGAGGATCACACAGGGTTTTACGAGTTTAATGAAATTTCGTATAAGAAAAAAAGGCGTAAATAAATATCGTAAAATCGGAATGTTTTACTGCTTTAATATATAGCATCTTTAACCTATAAACTGGTGTTCTTTTTGTAAAACGTACCTATCTCTCTAGTTTATATAGATACCAACTCCACCAAGCGCTTTAATGTTTTTAGTCAAACTACGTAACTGTCATATTTATTTATTGAAATATACAATTCAATTTCTTAACCATGTCAGGGTACCCTATTTATATATAACTTCTAAGAACTGTATTAGGTTGAACATACCAGAACAAAGAATTTCTTAAATCATTTTAGACAGTACGGTGCATTAAACAAAGCTCATACGTTCACGAAGGAGCTCTTGCCTAGTCTTTAGAGCATAACATCATCTTGTTCCGTATTAAAATACAAAGTTGTATTGCATTATCAATACCGCTACACGCAACGAATTGCACCTACAATTGGTTTACAACCAAGCGGGCTCTGGCAATTCTGTCGCTCTTTGCAAGAAAATATTTTGCCGGCTTTGCTTTTTCAGAGGGACGCGTATTTATGCTACAATACTTTCTAATTTTAGCGTTTATTAAAAAAAACAAATATATAATGATTACTACAATTCAAAAAATTTTGAATACATAACACTGATTCGTTGTTGAGAGAAATGTTTGTTACCGTACTTTTATATCAACAAACTATAGTTAAATTTTATAAATTTAAACGTGAAAAAATCGCGCGTTTGATAGTTATTGTTGCAAGTTCAGCTTATCGTTATTTAGACATACTTGAACGTGATATCTTTATTAATTTACGTTCTGATAAACTTATTTCTCTACTGGCTGACGTAATGATTATGAGCAATAGTATTCTCAATATTATAATTACGTTAGGTCCAATATTTTTTTTTATAGAAAACTTTAATACCTCCATGGGGTGATTGCCTTCAGCTACATACACGAAACCGAAATTCCGCCAGCCAAGGAGTGTCATTAATATCTGCTTCACCGTTGGTTTAATTCATTTATCAAATTTATTCAAAGTTTTTGGAATTGATTGTAGGGCATTTGTTTTAATTGAGATATATAATAGAGAAAATGAAAGTATTCACTATGCTGTACAATTTTGTATGAATCAACTGTAAAGAGTTTTATGATAACAAACCTTTCTATACTTCTTTCTAGACTAGAAATAAAAAATAATTGGTTTGGAGTCGTGCGTGAAAGAAATCATTAAACCTAGTAACTTCTGGAGGAGACCATATAGAAAACCAATGTATTGGAATGATGTACAAGGTAGTCCAGGATTATGTAAAGCCGATAGAACGTTTAAAAATAAGCGTACTTTTTATATACCGTAAGGTATAAACCTGTAAAGGGATGAAATGAAAATTTTTTTTAAAAAAATTTTCCAGACTCTTTTTAATAACGGATTCATATTTCAGGAGTGCGTATATGACATTAGGATAATTAAATTTATGTCACCACTTATTCCATCGCATATGGTTTGTGTGGTGCGTGTGAGTTGTCATTTTTTTAAAGTGAAATTTTTCATTAAATTTTTTAAATACATGATTCTCCAAACACACACAAAAAAATATACCTTTTGTATTTCGATAAATGTACGGTTTTCGAGTAATTTAAAGTATACGTGCATTTTTATGTAACTCCTACAAAGTCCGCTAATAAGTCGAGCAGGCTTCTAATATCGAGTTTTCTATGAAACTTAAATGACGTCTGAAAACAATTGAACTGTTTTAATAACATTCGTGGTATATTTAAAAATTAAATTTGGAAAAACACGCAGTTTTTGTAAAGTGTTTTATATTTTGACCTGAATATGACAAACTATTCATTTTCTGAGTTGACAGATATACTTTTGGTGTTGGGAGAATCTTCGGGAAATGCTACAGCAGCTGTAAGACGTTGTAGAGAAAACTTTCGAAATAGAAGTAACCCCAATGAGAGAACTTCTTTAAGCACTGAACGACGATAGAGAAGCCGGTTGTCTTCGGAAAAGAAATGTAGATGTTGGACGCACTAGAGGAGTAGGAACTGTTTCGGTTGAACAGCAAATTCTGAACACGATAATGAATGCTACAATAATAAGTACACGTAAGTTGTGACTAAGAGTGAATATTTCCTATCAATGCGCGTTTGTCTTGCAATACTTCACAAAAGTCAAATCTGTGTGGCATGTTGTTAAGTAGTAATTCGTGTGCTTGCCGATAGCGATATGAGTGCAACTCAGTGGCGATTCGTGCCCTCAAGAACAAGTGAAGCAGGTTTTGGCAAAATCCAGTTTTTAAAGCGATAATTGTAAACCGTTTTTGATCCCATACAAATAGATATTAAGCAAAATGCTTACATTAAATTGCAAAAACATAAATAATTATTAAGCAAAAAATACCAGCATAACTTGCAGATTTACTTTTACTTCGTAAAAATAAGATCAATTCTAACTGGAACTCTTATTGATCGGATAATCATTATTAAGCCCAATAATTTGTAAGTCTTTAAAAATGTCTAGGCTGGTGTTCTCCACAACACACAAGTGAATTCTGTGTTTGTTGTGGAGAACACCAGCCTGCGGGTGTGAAGAATATCCTCGATAGTGTTTAAAGCAACATTATAGAATGTATGTTGGGAAGGTTTACTTCAGCCCAAGTGGTGAGGAGAATATCCTCTGAAGTGTTCCAGAACAACAGCTAATTATTATTTAATTGCAAATTCCTACTGATGATTATCCCCATAAAATTTCGAATGTTGTTCCAACGGAACATTGTTTGGACTCCACCTCATCGGTTCTCCAACATGAATATTTTTAACTTTATTTTCTAGATTCTCAAACTTATTCCCTAAGTCTGTTTTAAGATTGTCCAAAACGTTTCTAAATGTTTTAAAATCCGCTTGGCAGCTTCCCTCTATTTCATTTACTTTTTGATCTAATGTTTTAATTTTCCCATTAGTTTCGCTTTCATTTGCTTCCTGATTCGTCTTTATTTGAACTATTTCTTGTTTAACATCATCCATATCCTCTAAAATTTTTACTACTTTTCCTATAATTTCAAATTTTATTTCCTCAATGGTTTTGTTAGTTTCTTTTAAACCCGTAGTTGGTCTTTCACTAATCTCTTTAAATTTCCTTTCATTCTTCTCACTTTCTAACCTTAAATTTTTCCCCAATTTTGCTATATTCTCCCCAAATTCTGCTCGAAACTCTTGAGTATTTTTATCAGATCTTTCGGTCATTTCCTCGATACAGTTTTCCCGCATTTCGTTTATATTCTCTTTTATTTCATTCATATTTTCTTATTGCTCTTGCATACCTTTTTCATATAATGCTTTTTGTTCCTGTATATTCAGATTTAGACTTAATAAAAGAGCCATCATTTTTTATTCCTGGGTCTCTCCTACACTCTTGGCCTCTGGATTCTCCTTTTTTACTTCTTCCACATAAACGCTTTTTTGAGAACCAATTTTACTCCCTCAACTCTCGATTTTTCATAAACTTCTTTCAGTCTGTCACTCATACTGGAAATTAATCAGATATCACAAAAGGAAAAATAAACTCTAAAAACAAATACTACGTGAAGAGAAACTCTAACTTACAGACGAATTAATCGAGCTTCAGGTTGGGTCACTGCTAAAAGAGTGCTGTGACAAGGCCGCGTTGAGCGTCGCTAAAAGAGTGATATGAAAATTGTTTCGCGTTGGGAGCCACTAAAAGAATGCTGTGGTAACGCCGCGTTTAGCGTCGCTGAAAGAGTGATTTGGAAATGGCCTCGCGTTGGGGCGTCACTAAAAGAGTGATGTGATAACGCCGCTTGTTGTGGCGTCGCTAAAAGAGTGATGTAACAACGGCGCCACATTGGGCACCACTAAAGGTGTGCTGTGAAAAGGGCCGCACGTTGGTACGCCGCTTAAGGAGTGAAAAGGCACGCTTTGTGACGTTACTAAATGAGTGTTGTGATACAGATAAAGCAATTTGTAAAGCTTGAAATTGTTCAATTACCTCTTTCTAACTTTGCCTGGCTAGCTCAACGGAATTGACGAAGTTTCCAAAATGAAATAAAACACAGCAATATTTCAAAGCATTTATACAATATGAAATATTTTCTATCACACAAAAACATTTACAACATCGTTTCTTTCAAACAAAATAATTTCTAAAAAAAAATTGTTTCTTACCGGATTTTAAATTTACTAAACTAATTTTCCTTTTTATGGATGGTTTACCTGGTTATGTTTATTGCCACGCTTGTAATGTTTGTTTGGCCAAAAAATTCTTGGCAGATAATCTATTAAACGTCAGGGTTTTGAACTCCAATCACAAATCTTCCTGGTAAAAATCCTTTAAAAAAAAGTTATTAAGACTATCTTAACCTACATACAAGTACTCCAACATTAGTTAAAAATAAATCTAAAAGTAATATTTGCAGAATCCACAAAACCACTCCTCGTAATTAAATATCTTCTTATTTTAAATTAACTTCAAATCAGCTTACAAGATTTTCCATATTTAAAGGCCTCATTTCAAACACCAGTTACCAAAATGCATTTTTAGTTAAATCTTTCTTTCGATTATTTCATAAAATTTTTAAAATAGCGTTATCTTAAAGATTCTTCCTTTTTTATTGTAAATAATCAATTCCATTTTTTCCTTATGTAATTTGCATTTAGAATCACTTCTATATACAGTGTAACATAATAATTATTAAATTAAGGTATGCTTACTGCATACTTCAAATATTATCTTTGCAAAGCAAAAGCTCGCGACTTCTATCAAGATAACATTTTGCAATCGCATTTAAGAATCGAATGAATCGAATCAATCTAATGAATGAATCCCGTTTTTTAATAAACGCTCCCTTATATACAAATTATCTATTTTCTGGAATGTTACTAAAATAGTCTGGAACAATATGATGCAAAGGTTCTCAGAAAACCTTATTAGCGTCTAAAATCTCGGCGTAATTACATTGTTATCTGGTTCCAGTTATCCGTGACGTGCGCTGTTTGTTCTTGTTTAACACCTATGGTTAATGCTCGCGGTCTCCTTTTATCTTACATTGAATGCGAAGATCATAAATATTTCTTATTAATTTCTACTGCATTTTCTGGGCTTTTAATGTTCCAGACCGCTTCTTGGAATAAAATATTTTATTTATTAATAAGATATTTATGTAGCTCTAGATACCGATGACTAATTCTTTTATATTTCTAATATTCTAGAAAATTCTTTATTTAAAATAAATTTCTGTAATCCACGGGGTAATTAATTTAAACATTAATTGATTTTTAATGCAAAAGGGGTTACATTTTATAGAAAATATTTGCTTTCGTGTTTCAGTACACAAAATTAAAACTAGAATTGTCTTTCTAAATACATGAAATTATTTATTTTTATGCTAAATGCGTAAATTTAGTACTATTCTATGCTATTTACAGCAAATGATAAGCAAAAAATATATTGATAATTAACAAGTAAAAATTAACGGCTTTGTATTCGTCTTTAAAATTAATCGATTTGCGAACGTATTTAAGTGTGTTTTGCGGTATCTTACAATTAATTATTTTTACATATACAACTTGCGTTACTTACTATGCATTTACAATATGTTTATATCATACAGGGTGATTATTTATACACGGGGAATTTGACTTTCCGCTTGTACCACAATGATATAAGTACGCTTGTATTGTACAGGGCGTAACCATAAATTTACGGAAATTTCCGTGGGGGGATTTATTTGTAGAATTGGGATTTCAATGACTTCTCGTGACCCCTTATCACGTCAATATATATATATATATATATATATATATATATTGCTGTGACAAGTCTCTGTATTGGGGATCGCAGGAATTATTAACTGTTCTTATGACGATGCAACTAGTAAAATTACTACCTTACTTTGCTTTTCCTATTCTTTGCCTGGTCAGCTCAACGGAAAGTATACTGAGGAATTTACGAAGATGAAGTGAAACACAGGAATCTCAAGATACATCTATGCATTTAAAAACATTTTGCCTCCATACAAAAGATTCTTTTAAATTATAAAACAGTTTACAGTTTAAGTTCATACAAAAAATTATTCCTAAACGTTACTTAAACATAATCCCTACCCAATCTTTGTTAACAGGTACAAAATCCTCTTTATGTGGATAATTTACCGATCCTGTATTACCACGCTTGTGAATATAATTGACCAATGATGCTCCACTGATTATTTAGTAAAGGTCAAAAAACTTAGAACTCTGACTTAAAGTTTTTCTTGAAATTATTCCTAACACAAATAAGTTAAGAACTTATTCTATCTTAAGTGCTAACATTAAATTATCTTTGTAGGTTACAAAAAATTTAACAAGTTAAACTTGCTAGTACTATTGTCGAATAGCGCTTATCAAAAACTATTCTCCATCATAATTCACGGCATTAAATATTCCTTGGTTCCATTCCACATCTCCAAAAATATCAGTTTGCAAAGTGCATTTTATTTTTTAATCAACTAAACTCGGCGTATTCTTTTGTATGAGGATTATTTATGTTGAAGATGGTTCATTTCTCGTAATTTTTTACAAACTAATGATGTTTCATATTCTTGCAAAGTTCTACTTAACATATTGCATGTTATAAAATGAATTATAAATTGCTCTAACTTATACGTTCAAATCTTTACTCAAGGTTTCATATTGTTTGACTTAGAAAAGAATGACTGAATGCCGTTCTTATTCAGATTCGATTTTTATACAAAATTTAACTCTATACGTCATTTTCCAGAACCTTCCTAATCCGTTTCGAACATAGATATCCGGAAGATGTAATATTTCCGAAGATTTTACGATTTTAATGATCTAATTCGTATCAAACTACAGCGGTCGTAATGATTTATGAGTATCGTAAATGCGTCGTTTATCCTTTTCTAATGCACGGAGTTAAGTTCGCGGCCTTTTTCTCTCTTATTATACTGTACAAAGTAGTTAAAAATATTTCTTATCTATTTTATTGCATTTTAATAATTGCCGTTTTTTTGTATTAGCACAATCATTTATTTACGGGAAATAGTTAGCGTTTAATGAAGTTTAGAAATTTTTGTTGTAACTGACGTACTTGTTTATTAACAAAAATTCTAGAATTTATGCTTTGCAAATGCAATAAGATTTGCATGGATTTGTATTCTAACAGGGTAAGGATGCATATTTTAAAGAAGATAGCTTAAATCTAAGTTATTTCTAGTACTTTTAATGAGGGCTTCGTTTATAAATGCAATTGATATTGTGGTTTTGCGATAAATGAGGCGAGTTAAATGTTTTATTTTAACGCATATGAAATGATGGGTTTGTATTTATATGTTAGAATAAAACTCGTTTTCAGTAATCATTTATACACGGAAAAATCAATCCCAATTACTTTATTGATGATTGATTTGTATTTTAATAAAGCACTGATTTCAATATTTTTAAACGCATTTTTAACGTATCTTTCAACGATTAATTTGCACTATGTATCTCACTCAGTTGAAAAGAATTGATTTATAATGGGGCTTTCAAGTTTTTATTCGTTTTACGATCTCTGTAATAATGCAATATACGGGATTTATAATTACATGATTAATAAGGACTTCTTTTTATATTTTATAATGATGCGAGTGAAATGAATAGCTTTGTATTTCAATGGTAGTGAAATACGCATACATTTATACAGGGTAGCGAAATTTAATATTGAGAAAGTTCAATTTTTCTCGTTTACTTCACTTTGGGTGATAGTTTTTCATTACAGAATTTGACGTTAAATGACATCTCGTAATCTCACAATATATACACAGCGTTAAATGCCCAATGTAAGGAAGAAAAATTATTATTTATAACTTTGTTCGTGTATAGCAAAATTCAGTGTCGGGGATAGATGTAAAATAGTTTGAAACTATCCTGTTTATTTAATAGTAATGGTTATTTGTATGTCAAATATAATAGCAAAATATGCGTGGAACGGTTCTGTTATATTAAAAATAAATTTCTTAAGATTAAAACTAGTTTAAAGACACTTTCTATATAAGGCAGCAATTATTCACCAATTAAAGTTAGCTACGAAATTTGAAGTAAGTTCATTATTTCACCTATTTCAAAGAGACACTAGTGCAAAAGTAGATTGGAAAAGAAGTACTTATACAAAATTTCTTAGTAACAAAGGTATTCTCAGACAATTCGAGTAATTAAGTTACTGTAATTACCTATAGAAACAGCTTGTTTTGATACCGAAATGCAGCTCCTAATTGACCTAATTAAACTGTCTTTTATTTAGTATTACCCGAAGGCATTTAGAAAAACATTGAGAAAATTCCGTCTACCGAGTGCGACCCTTAAATAGGTGTAGGTTTCTCATTACTTGCGAATGAGTAATTTCAGTTTTTAGCGTAAATGAGGTAAAGATACGTTATCGCCAAGTCAAAAGCGATGCGAGTTTTAAAGTCCATTCTTTCAGCTGCAATATAAATTTGAAAGGAATTGAAAGGCGATATGTAAGTTTGTTAATTGCATAATTCGTGATTATAGTTAATAAAAGTACCTATGTAATTTTTAAAAATTCAGTGAGATTTAAGTAAGCATCAGTCTTATTGTTAATTCGCTGCTGTTTGAAAAATTACAAATGCCATCGCGGTGATAAAGCAAGAAACTTTATGTTTAAAGTTCTATTGTTGTTTGACTAAATTAGCTTGCTATTGATGTAAATAAAAAATATAATTTCTTCGTGTAACTATTTAGCAAACTTCTAGTATTCGATATCGGTTCAACTTCTGTGAATTTATCAAGAAGAGAAGCAGAGTTCAACAGCAGTGAACTTTATCAATAAATAACACAATTAAACTGCAGGGAATTGTTTAAATAATTGTTGAACCACGGCAAATAGATAAGAGTAACTGGATAGCAGTGGCAAATGTATAAAAAAACAATAGCCTCTGTTGGAACTACTTTAGTGCACATGAAAAACGCATGATAAATTGTACAATAACTAAAAAGGAGTTAGTTCCTTCAAAAGTATGTTTTTTGTAATTCTTTAAAAATATCTTACTTCCAGAGTGTTCTCAATTGGAGGTATCATCAGTTATTATCTGGCAATAAAACAAACACTCTTGAAATTTCAAAACAAACTTTACCGCACAAGTAAGTACTGATTTTTCTGCTTTATTATTCATTGAAATTTGATAGCTTTCGGATTTAGCATTCCAATTCAATGAAGAAAAATTAAATTATTATTTGCCAAAAATCTTAACAGAATCAAAAAGTTTGCAAAGTTTTAATTTAGAGTCTCCTAAATTAAAACGATATACTTAGTTTAAAGTCTAGATTGAAATAATTATTTCTAAAGAGAAACGGCGATTTTAATACTTTATTCGTACGAAAAGATATATTTTGCTTAATTTTTGTATTTGAAATTTGATACATGCGCTCAATGTTATATTAGAATTAATGACGCTTAATTTGTATTGTGCCAATAAAAGGTGTTACCTTGAAAGCTGTTCATTGGCGACACATTTATTTTGCTTTCGAATTCTATCCAGGACCTTATGTTTTCCACCCTTCAATTACTAGCTCGATTTCAAATGAACATTTAGGCTTTGCGTAAAAGTCGAACTTATTATTTCATCTTATTATATATATATATATATATATATATATATATATATATATATATAACGAAACTATATAATAATAAACAAAATAGTATTAAGATGTATAAATAAACATACGAAAAATCAAAAGAGCGTTTTTAACTATACAAATCAAGCTAATATTTGCATAGCCATGGTCCTATTTTCAACGGTTCGGTACTCATTTTACCTTTCCCCTTATCTCCTGATGGCATTATTATGGCCCTAGTTTGTCCTAGTGACGTTTCCTCTATCAAACGTTCTGCGCCGTTGTAACGTTCAGGTCCACTGCTTTTCTGATATCTGAAGAAATTTATGGGCTGGCTCCTAGGTCTGGTCTCCATCCTTCGTGGTTGGCCCGTTTCATCATACTTTTGAAGGTATTCTAGGAATACATTCCTGCCTACTATATTCTGTAAGGTGATGCATTTCCTTACCTCTGTTTTGAAGTGTCCAGCTAAATATTTAATTATATGTTTATCCTCTAAAGGAGGATCAAGTTGTTTCGTCACGCTGAATGTTTTTATAGCAAACAATTCCCTTGTCATGCCAGAATGACTGCCCAATTTGCCCATGATTAAATTGTCCCTTACGCTAAATTATTAATTATCCCTTCAGAGAGGTTTTAAAAACTTAACTTCAAAATCTTTCAGTAAGTCCAACCAGATTTCCACATTTTCCTTTAACATGTATTTTACTATATTTAATTTAGTTTGTTTATCCCAACTACCCTGTATTAAAGTTTTAACATTATTTAAGAATATTTTAGGGTTCAGTTTGTTGTACTCGTACAATTTTATTGTTCCAACGAGATACTGGTTGGACTCCATCGCATGGGTTTCCAACATTAATATTTTTCATTCTATCTTCTAAATTTTATATCTTGTTTTAAAAATTTCCAAAACATTTCTAAAGGTTTTTAATCCAGCTTGACAACTTTCCTTAATCTTGTTTACTTTTCGATCTAAATTCTTAATTTTCCGCTCGTTTCATTTTCCCGCGTTTCCTGTTTAGATTTTATTTGAACAATTTCCTCTTTAACATCCTCCATGTCTTCTAAAATGTGTACCACTTTTCCTCTAACTTTAAATTTTATTTTTTCTATGGTCTTATTTGCCTCCTTTTTAATTAATTTATCAGTCATCTCATTAAATTTTCTTTCATTCTTTTCGCTTTCTAATCTTAAACTTTCCCCCAAGTTTGCCATATTCTCTCCAAATTCTGCTCGTAATTCCTGACTATTTTTTATCGAACTTATCACCCATTTCCTTCATACTCCTATCACTCTTTTCATGTTTTTCACTCATATCTTTGAAACTTCTTTCATAGTTCTTACTCATGTCCTTCATATTTTTTTCTGTTCCTACATACTTTCTGGAGAACCAATTTCAATCCCTTCAGTCCCCAACCCTCGCGAATTTCATTCATTCCATCAGTCATTCTGGAAACCAATCAGATATACTATATAGAGAAAATTTCCACAAAATCCTACGAGACAAGAAACTCTAATCTTCAAACGGTTTAATCGAACCTACACGTTGGGAGGCCAATAAAAGGTGCTGTGAATATGTAGGTATATGCTGCCCAGACATTGTGAGCTAATAAAGGGTGCTATATATGAAAAAATTATCTAGTGTGAATTATTGCCTGAAGATGCCCGGTAGATCCTACTAGCTCAGGTTGAATGAAACAACGAAACTCTAACATCAAAACTACAATATCATCAAATATTTGGTATTAAACAAATAATAGTAGTAGCTACATCCACAAACATCTTTCTTCAATACCATAATTCAAAAGATGACTTACACACAAGCATTAAAGCTTTGCATTTTTGAAAGAATTAGTAATACGTTGTTTTCATGCATGAGTTGAGTACATGACTTAATTTAAAATATCTCTAAAATGGAAAGCTCTACAGTGATTAACCAAAAGTACCTTTTTTGTGGAAAATTATATGAGGAATAATTATGAGTTTTAATTTTTATGAAATACAGAGTATGCAAAAAGTATATGTCAAAATTGTTTGATAGCCCCTCTTATTCTACGCCAATGGATTGTCCTAACTTCGAAATGTAGTGTAATAATTCCTATTAGTAAACAACTAACGTGGTACTTATTTTCAAATTAGTCTCTACCCTAAATGAAAATATTTTAAAAATATGTATTTTTCAATATCACTTTATCACCCTGTATAATGGAAACGGGTGGGTTTACAGGAAACTGTTATCTAACTTTTTTTGATAACTCGTCAAGATCTATATATTCTCTATATATTCTATATATTCTATATATTCCCTAATCTTTATTCTGAAACATCCTGTATATATTTATATATGTATGTATATGTATATATATGTATATATATATATATATATATATATATATATATATATATATATATATTGCTACGAATATTACGAAATAGGGTGCCTAAACGTTGGGAGCCAAGAAATAAAGCTAGGATGCTGCATCAACTGATGTGAATTTTTACCTGAGTATGCCCGTTTTCCATTGCCAGCTCAGCGATAAATATGCTGTGGACTTTACGAAAATGAAATAAAACAAAGAAATCTCAACAATAGGATTATAAATACAGAAAGGAAATTTTTGTATGAACAATCCTCGATACATTCAAAAACATTTTTCTGCTACATGCATGATCTAAGAAATTTTCTTGCACACACAGATATAACGAATGCTTATAAATGCAATTTTTAGCTTAAGTTTAGAAAGAATCAACGTTTTATCAATACTTTTACATTAATAAAATCTTCACCTAATCCTTGTTAGTAATTAGAAAACCATAAAACATTTCGTATGTAAGTCACAAAATTTTTTTTTAAAACGGAGATGGATAATTTAAATATTCTTCTATTACCCCGCCTCAGTGTGATTGATGAGCAACCTTGAGCAGACTTTTTTGTTAGCGTCAAACCATCTCGACAGTTGACTTCAAAATTACAAAAATTATCCATTCACAAGTAACGCATAAACTTTCTACTAGCTTAATGTACTTAATAATACACAGATTGTCTCTCTAAGAGTTTAATTCAAAGTTCTATTTGCGTTTTGAATTGTCAAATTTTTGCTGATATTCATACCTCCATTACAACATGTCTTAGATTATAATTCATATCTAAAAATCGTTTCTATTTAGAATTAACTGCATCGAAAAATTCCTGGTTCCATTTATTTTAGATTTCCATTTTAATTAATTTAAAGTCGAAGTCTAGCTTATCAGTTTTCGAAAGTACTTATATTTTAATAGATTAAAATAGCAGATGACTTTGTACTAAGTTTAATTACCGTTTATATTGGAGCAGTAGTTATGACGTCGTTGCGCTACATAAAAAGCTATTCACTAACTATCTATCAATGATCAAATATCGAGTTACATGTTCAAATCTTGAATACCCGCTCTTCATTAATTTCTTGTTTTATATAAGAAAATTCTGAATACATCGTCGGTCTTGAATGTTCCGATTACATTTTAGGAGGTGTAACTCACACCATGATGTTATAATTAACTGTAATTTCGTGTGTTCCTACCTTTAATGGCCTGTCAGTTTAAGATTTATAGCAATCTTAAAAGTTTCACTATCTCTTACTAATGCTTGGAATTAATAGTTGGCATCTTTCTCTCTCTCTCTCTCTCATAATTTTAAGAGCTTCTGTAAGAATTTATAGCCATTAAAACTTGTTATCTTATCTGGTTTATAGTCTTTCCTGGTGTTATCGAGTTCCACGGGTTGACGTGTACTCAATTACGTTAGTCGTTAGTGTAAAGATAATGGATTTTAGAACAATCCTGAAAGTAGTTTGTTTCAAGGAAAAACACCTCGCATTCGATACTTGCGGTTGTAAGGTTATAAAAGGATAATTTGACATTGCAGTTATTTAGGATTCATAAAATGGATTAATATTTACATCTTAGAACTCGCTTACGGTCTCCTCAGTTTGAATAAATGCAATAAAACTTGTTTTTAACTGATGTTTTTCAGAAAGATAAATATTTACACACGTATTTATTAAGCAAGGAATGCTTTTGTATTTACAGTCCGCAAACTAAAGCTGTGTATAACAAAATAACATAAGATGTATCGGTAAATACTCTCTTATGAAAATCATTTATCTATACAAATCGTAGCTAACATTTGCATAGTCATTAACAAAACAATAATTTGCGGACTTGGTGTTTTGTATGTATGTGCATGATTTTGCCCTGGCTGAAATAACGAGCGACGCCACGAGATAGTTTGTTATTTATTGCAAATAAATTTTGCTTATTACCTTCCACAAACTTCACAGGCAAAACACACCTGTATGACCATATATAAAATTACGATTTAATTTCGAATCAACTTTTGTACCTTCACGCTTAGTAGTGTTGGTGTTTGCCACCTGATGACGGTGTTAAAACTTCATACAGTTGGAGGTCAGCGATTGACAGTATAGATGGTCTTATCGTATATTGTTGTTGTGCTACACATATGGCAGAGCGATAAAGCCTTTTCGCTTCACCAACATGACACTTTCTCTTCGCCGACTCAACACCTAATAACTATAACCGCGAGTGCATAAGTGCTGCTGCCCGACCAGGTTGCGTCGACCGGTAAACAACACCTATCTTCGCGGGAGTAAATTGGTGAACAACATTGCAAGGTAAGCAAAACATTAATTACGGTTTGACCTATGTTACTGTTTTTCGCGCCTAACCTCCAATTGCATACAATTACAGTCCATTTGCTAAGCTTTACGCTTTGGGAAACGTTCTGGAGCTGTCCCGATTTTTTATACACTCCAACGTGTACCACACAAAAAGTGGTCCTTCTGAGCCTCATATCACAAAAAGTGGTCCTTCTGAGCAAATAAGCTTTGAATTATGGTCAAAATTAATATAATTCATTAGCGGGATCATTAAAACTTAAATTATTGCATTAATTCATTTTCAAAACTATTTTCTAAAAGTGGGTTTGAATATTAAAATGCATGATTTCTATTAAGGATTTCAAACTTCAATTATTATCAACAAAACTAGTACTTTGCATTTAGCATCACAGGTGTTCAAAAACTTGTTCCAATTTATTTAAAGTTTGTAGTTCATTAACATCTTGTTACTACGCTTATCAATCAGCTGTGTAGATAACAAAATAAATCAAAGGACTTTAACGAAACTGTTTGTTTACATTTTTGTTTGTAAATATTACGTACCTAATGCACTTTATTTCTTAGAGTTCTGAATTCACTTATGTTAGTTTAAGTCTGTATCAGCATTAACATTGCTTCTCCACGAGTACTGTGTTTACCTTTAAGGCTTTGCAACTGCGTTACATTTTCTATTAGTTATTTGTGATTTCAATTTGTTACGAGTATACCTGGTACAATATGGAACCAGAACGTGAAGTTATTGTTGAATTTAAACGATTAACAAATCGCAAAGAAAGGTACTGGCGACGTTTGCAAGATTGTTACGATTTAATTTCTACGTTACCAACTAATCTTGATCAATTTAAAGCTCGTGATAGTCAGCTAGATGACGTAAGAACAAAATTTTTAGATGTCTTAGATGAATTATCGCCACTCTCTGACGTTTATAAAACCTTATTTACGGATACCGTTAATCTAGAATCTACGTTCAATACTATGTACTATGATATTTTAGCTAATGCGGCGCGCTATGTCGCTCCAGACACAACGTCCAATGTAAATACTATTGGTATTTCTGGAAATACCAGATCTAATGTTCATTTACCAGAAATAAAAATAGATATATTTCGAGGTGACCCCGAGAAATTCGGTGGGTTTAAATCTCTATATGACAACATTATTCACAACAATAACGCACTTAATGATTGCGAAAAATTCACATATTTGCTTTCTTATTTGGATGCGACGGCATTAAAGCTAGCACAATCTGTTCGATTTGCTCCAGAAAATTATATGGTTGTTTATAATCTCTTAGTTCAACGCTACACTAATAAACGGATAATTGCTAATCATTATTTATCCAAAATATTTTCACTAACTCAACTAAAGACGAATTCCCCAAAAGTTCTTAATGATTTATGTGAAACCCTGCAAGCCAACGTCACAGCTCTTATCGACATGCAGCTACCTGAGTTGGCCGATTACATATTTTTATTTTTTTCCCTCGGTTTATTAGACCCGAAGTCGAGACAAGAATTCGAAAGGAACACTTAAATTAAACATTTCCGAAATTTAACGATTTTATAAAATTTTTACGCAACAAATGTTCTATCTTAGCAGTGATGAGCGGTAACAATAATACACCACCATCAAAAAATTTGTCTAGTCCACCACAAAGGGCTAACCCTCAACCATATTATACAAATTCTGTAAACAATAAGCGTGTAACAATGTCCGCACAGGAAGTTACTTCACGACGATTTAATGCAAAGCAGGCCGTCTCTAAGCCCTGTCATGCCTACGACGATCAGTTCCACAAATTTTACAGATGTCCAAAATTATTAGCTTTATCCACTCTAGAAAGGCAATACATGGTAAAGCAATATCATAGATGTTTTGCGTGTTTATCACCACATCCTCTTTCGACTTGTAAGTCAAAATATCAGTGCAAACGTTGCGGTAGTAAAATGCACCATACGCTACTGTGTATCGAGGCACCAATTTCATGCAGTACTCCGAATCCGCCACAAAGCGCGGTAGGACACTCTTCAGGTGCCGCTAATTCGGCTGAACATTTTCCTGCTCCAGTCTCTCTTGTTCATTCCTGTGCAAATGAACAATGACGGTAGTTGGCATCGCTGTCGCTTGGTTTTAGATCAAGGGTCGCATTCTAATTTCATCACATTATCTTTAGCTAACAAGTTAGGTCTTAAACGCAAGAAATGTTCTTTTGAAATACGTGGAGTAGGCCAATCTCCGCTAGAAAAGGTTCATGGAATTGCTACCTGTAACGTTACATCAATATATGATCAAAACGTTTCTTTAAATTTACAGGCTGTTTTATCCCGTATTACCGCAGATCTTCCGATAGCAAATTTATCTAAGCATTTAATAGACAAATTTTCGTCCCTACAATTGGCGGATCCTGAATTTCACATATCCGCTCCTGTCGATATGCTGTTAGGTGTGCAAGCTGTCTTAGATGCCACACCCAACGATTCGTTGCGTTTAACAGGCAAGCCATCGGCGCTTCTCACCTCGTTTGGTTGGGTTATTATGGTTGATGTACCAGCTTTAAGTCAACCGTATTCAGGGGTTGCGTTGTACACTAGCATCTCGGAAGAACCGTCCCTTAGCGACACCATTCGTGCCTTCTGGGAAGCTGAAGAAATACCATTTACGCCGCTAATAACTATAACCGCGAGTGCATAAGTGCTGCTGCCCGACCAGGTTGCGTCGACCGGTAAACAACACCTATCTTCGCGGGAGTAAATTGGTGAACAACATTGCAAGGTAAGCAAAACATTAATTACGGTTTGACCTATGTTACTGTTTTTCGTGCCTAACCTCCAATTGCATACAATTACAGTCCATTTGCTAAGCTTTACGCTTTGGGAAACGTTCTGGAGCTGTCCCGATTTTTTATACACTCCAACGTGTACCACACAGACGGTTTTATTATTCTCTTGCCTTCATACAAAGTTTTCGAGCTTATATCAGTAATAGCTTCGATTGCTTCATAAGGCTGTTAGAAACTACTCCATTCTGATGAGGTTCAAGACGCCGAAACTGGTTAATGGATGTTTCTTCCTTTTATGAAGCAATCAATTTTGTAACATCTTTAAATTCTACAATTTATTATAAGAAAATTGTTTGTGAAAAATCTTTGTTATGTGCTTTGTTTATATTATTTGGAATAAAGAAATATTAAAATAATGGGCTACTGAAAAATTATAAGTTATTCAGAATGATTACCTTCCGAGATTGACAATGTTTTTGTTATTTTAGAACTTTGGAACTTCTTTCAGTATCTTTTGCTTTAATTATTCAATGTTTTTGAGCATTATTAAGCCGAATTTTCAAGTTTAAATACTTTAATATTATAAAAGAACAGTGCCCGCAATCTGACGGTCTAGACTGTCAATCTTACATTCCCTTCCTTTTAAATTAACTTCAGTGGTAAACTGCATTTAAAGAATCTTGTTTGTGGGGTGGAACGCATTTGGTTGGGATTCGATATCATATCTTTTGTTTTGAAGTTAATACATTAATTTATTTTGAAGACTGAAGAATGGCTCGTTCATTGGGGCTTTAATTAAGGTTAATAAAATATTAACTGTTTATCTACTCCTCTATTTATATTATATTACAGTTTTTTAACCGATTAGGGTTGTTATTTGTGATGTTTTGAAAAGTATTGCAAAATCATATTGTTTCATCTGAATCTATTTCATTAATTTATAATATAACTGTACTTTGTAAACAGAAACTTTTTGTGTTTTGAATGTCTAAGAACGCATGCTTCAGTAATACCATGATTCATGAATTGTACCAATTTTAAGATTTTCTGCAATCCGTTGGGATATATCACATTTTTTTTTATCATTTTCGCATGTACCTACAGTGTATGTATCTTCATGCAAAGTAAATTAACGTAACATTCACAAATTTTTTCTTTAAGGTACCTACACTTGTAGTCTATTACGGTTAAGAAGGTACTGAAGAAAACAGAACTAAATTTTAGCGATTTTTATTGGTGGATGGATGAGCCAAGGTTACACAAGTAAATAACGCCCTGTGTATTTGTGATGGTTGTTTAAAACGGTATCTTTTGAAGTTTAAATGTTTAAACATTTGCTATTACCTTGGTATATTTTCGTTTTTGTTATTTATTGTATTTTGTTATCAGCTTGCGTCTGAAATTTAATTTGGTCTTATTAATTAATTTGTGTTCATTTTAAATTTAGTATCAAAATAGTTCTTGTGAGGTTCTTGTGAGAGCTTTCTAACGTATCTTCATAATAAGGTAAGCATTTCTCCTTAATGCTAACAATGAATTATTTTTAGCGTTTATACAAATAATTATGGATTACCTATCCATCAAAAATCCTAAGGGCAAGCAATGATTAGTGGGAAAAACCTAATTGTCTATAATATGTATTTGAAAAATTCCACAAATTCATCCAAATTCAAGTTGTGAAGCAACCTGCGCTAGAAGTGGGTTTAGGTGTTTGATCATGTGGAATATTGTGAATGAAGTTGGAACTAATGATACTGCTTTCTCGAGAAAGACTCCGAGTGCGCACAACAGTGTACTACGACATTGTAGAATTTGAAAAGTGTGCCATTCGTTGCATATCGATACGTTTTACTTTAAAAACGAATTATCAAATTTGGAGAAAGTATTACATACGGTAAACAATCATGACTCCTTAACAATCTTCAGTCGCACATCACTTTAGCGGATAATGAAGAAATTGTGTTTATAAATGGAAAGCGCAATCGAGAAACAATTATAATTGAAAACTTCGAAATTATGTTGTAGTGAAGAAAATGTTGAACTGAAATTAAAAGGTAAATGAATGTACTTTACTGATAAACCTTGGGTAAATGCTGCACATGTCAAGAACGAGGCATGGCAGGACACCCTGGTAAAAACAACAAGACAGGCATTAATCTAAGGTTTATCGATGGGTAGATACGAGATCCCTTTGACAAGGACAATTTGCGCATATAGGTAATGACTTTGAATTTGTCGATGGTGTGTTATTCATACTTTCAATTTAAAAAAACGGGTTGCGTATTAAAGCTAGAAACAACAATATCCTGAATTTATATTTATCGTTTTAGTAGATTATCACGAAGATATGAACGGCGAAGTGTTTACAACTTGCTTAAAAGGTGTATTACCACTTATTGATAATGGCAGTGTAATGTACTTGATGATTCTCCTTATCTATGCGTCAAAATCAAAACTGGCAAAAAAACACATTTCTAATTGGTTAATTGCAAAACACATTGAAACTATTAAACAATTATTAAAAGTTTAATTATTAGCCTTAGTAAAGCAGTACTTCTAGCTCATGCAACATCTTATATTTTGACGAAATTTTAAAATACTTTGCAGAATTGTATTACGGTTGCCCCCATACCACTGCAATTTAAATCCAATTTAGCTGATTTGGACTCAAGTAAAGCAATATGTAGCTACCAGCAATTCCACTTTTTTGAATTGACCACGTGAAGGTGCTTTTGGTTGAAGGGATTGCACTTTGTTTATTCCCGCGCTTATAAGGTTTGTTTGGCCAAAAAATTTAGAGGTCAGAATGTTTCGAACCCTGAACACAAACCTTCCTGGTAAAAATCCTTACAAAAAATAAAATGATTTGACTTATTCTATCTTAACTAAATGACAAAATTCATATATAAGTTACAAACAATTAAAACTTGCATTTTTATTCAACTGGTAATTAAATATTTTCTTATTTTAAATTGACGTCTAAACTAGCTTACCAGATGAGGCATAAAATCTCCATTTAGAAACCAGTGTGCATCCTCGGTTTGATTATTAAAAAAAATGTTTAATAGCTTTTTATATCGGAGCTTTTCCCATTTCATTGTATATAATTAAATTTAATGATTTCCATTTTTTTAACATCAGGTAACATTTAAAACATCATTTTTTTATTCACTGTAACATCGTAATTATTAAATTACAGTATGCTTTCTGCATACTTCAAATAACATCTTCGCAAAGCAACAGCTCGCGACTTAAATCAAAATAATATTTCGCCATCAAATTCATGAATGACTTTATTTAATAAACGCTTCCTTATATATACAAAATTATCTATTTCTAGAATGCAGTAGTATTTACGTGATTCCATTCAAATTAATAAACACTTATCTTACATAAATTTCTGGAAAATCCTCATTAGCGTTCAAAATTGTTGAGTTTTATTACCTCGTTATCTCGTTCCAGTTATAAATGACGCGCGTTGCTCGTCTTTGTTTAACACCGAAGGTTATTGTGGCATTGCATACTAATGTAGTAATTGGGAAAAGTAATAAATAATTTTTATCAGTTATTCCATAGAGTTTACGGATTTTTCAATGATCGGGCTGCTTCGTAGAATAAACGTTTATTTATTAACGAAGTTGACGTATTTCTTCTCAATTCCTCTCGAATTTTTAAGAACATGTTTTTATTTACAATGTTTTTATGCTATACAGAGGCTAATAATAAGTGAAAATAAATGGCTTTGTATTTATCTTAAAATGATCGATTTGCATTCGCATTGATTGCGTATTTAAAGTATCTTAAATTAATTATTTTTATATGTACAGCTTACGTTATTTGCTATTTATTTACAATACGCTTATATCGTACAGGGTGATTATGTAAACACGCGCAATTGCATTTGCCGCTTGTACATCAATGAATTAAACTACGCTTTGAAATGATCATTTGGGCTTCACATAAAAGTCTAAGTTATTATTTCATGTTATTAACTATAATATCTTAGTATTTATCAACATGCCATGTGCAATTAATTACCTAATATATATATATATATATATATATTATATATATATATATATATATTAGTAAAGAGTTGTTTAATATTGCTATGATAATAGGGTTGTTTAAGGTCATATAAGGTTACAAGGGAGGTATACTTCATGTAAGTATCATAAAAACCACGACAACCAAACATTTAAATCATAAAATGTACATAAATCATTCATTATGCAAAAAGCAAATACAAATCATCATGTGTAAAATCAATAACAAGCTACAATTAATTAAAGAATGATCGATAATTGCAGAAGCAATCCAATCATCTTTAGAACATTAAATCATTCGTAAGCTTAAAAACAAAATTACAAATTTAACAGATTTGCAGAAAAATAACCGTGAAATGAAATCTCTTTCAATCTAAACGCATTTGGGTAAAAAGGTTAATAAACGCATATAATTGATTCCAGTTTGTATAAGCAAACATTTAAAACAAAGCTATTTGAAGCGATAATGTACATGCATTTTGAAACGTGTATAAGATGCTAGACTTGGTAAAACGAGCATTTGTAAAGAAAGTATGGAAATTAAAATTCCAATATCCGTGCAGTTTGAAAGGTACATGTAATAGCATTTATTAATCTAAACTCATAGCGACATTTCCGGGGTACGTGCAAATTTAAACGTATGTAAATGTAATATTTAATAAGTCCCTTTACAAAGTTGTGAATTACGTGACATTTGAGCGTATGTAGAATGCAGTATTTAATAAAACCAACAAGTTGGAGATATAACACCTTGCAGATAAACTTAATTGAAACGCCTTTTCTCCGGACTAAAGACCGATAGCGGGCTGTCAGCCAATGAGGAAGCGTGCAACATCGGGAAGGAAGTTGTCTATAAAACTAACCGGAGCAGATAAACGACATTCATTCCATAATCGACGCGCCGACTGTAATAGTTGAAAGAAGATCATTATGCAAATAAAATTTAGCGAACGTTAAATTGAAAGTAACAAATCAATAATTTCAAGTGAAACATTAAAGTGCGTTGAAATAGTGTGTATAAAATTCTGCTGTTGAGGCAAACGTAAGTCGAGAATTAATTAATAATTATAATCTTTGCAATTTATTAATTAAGGGCTTTAAGTAATATCTCCAAGTAACACATCCAAGTAATATATCTAAGTAGCACATCAAAGTAAATCCAAATGATATTCCAAATAATATTCCAAGTAATATTCCAAGTTTCTGGTATAAAAGATCAAGATACTGGATTAAAACTCTAAGGTGAATATAATACTTCAAATCATTGGGCAAACACTCCGAATTGTGGCTAAATATTTCAATGTACTGGGTCAACACGCTAAGCTGCTGAACAAACGACCGATTTGGGGCAGGAAACTCCAGTAAGAAAAATAAGAGAAATATAAGGTCAGCCATTTTTTTGATTTTTGTATGTGTATTCAGAAGTGAGCTTAAAAGTTGCATGTAATTTAAATATTTTGTGTAAAAGATCAACAAAAATTTGGTTAGTCCGTAAAGGTATGTTTAAAAAGAAAGGGATATTTCTTTGAACGTTCAACGAAACTATTGATGGTAAAATACATTTTTTTTGTTGGCTTTAATTGCTATAATAAAAGGTGTAAAAAGTCATAAGCTTAGTAGAGAGCTAATTTGATAAAAATATTTATTTAAAATTTGATTTAAAAGTTCTATAACAAGTAAATAATATTAAAAAGGGCCATTTCAAAATATTAATTTTATTTATTTCCTTATACAAATTTTGGTGAATTTAGTTTGTCTTATACGGAGATATTCAGTGTTGGTGAGGAGTGAGTAAAAATTCTCTCTTATCATATCGTCGTTCACTCTGTGTGTGGTATCACTGAGCTACTCGAGGCATAAAACTTAATTGTGTTAATTTTAAATTATTTTAAAGACACAGAGAGGTGGCGATCAGCAGGCAATTGATCGTTGTTCATCTGGCGAAGAGCGATATCGTGGCAATATATATTGCTGAAAGAAAAGACGCTATTTTATTCAATTAGTGCAAAATATTCTTTCATAGTAAAAGCATAAGTTTTTATTAAGGACACTCGGAGTATAAAGCTACGTTTTGTATTAGTTAAATGGATGGATATTTTACTCATACTATTTATTCAGGACGAAGACAAAATTCTTTAATAAGAAAGACTCACTTCGCTCAAAATTTGCACTAATTCTCAATATAAAGTGCTAAAAGGAAAAAGTCATATACTTTTACGCTATTCCACTCAATAACAGCTAGCATTTGCATGGTAAGCAGAGATATTTAAACAAATCTTTTATTTATGAAAAAGCATTTGCAGATATTAATATTTCAAATGATTGGAATTTATATATAGTAAAACAGGTCGATTTCGCATTTATGAGAGCGCTCGATAAATCGGATACTTTGTTCTGAAATAAAACGTCTATTACAGGTTCGAATTACGTGACTTGTAGCAAGTCCTATACTTACATAGTATAGATGATTTTCTTGTGTGTGCGTGTGCATGTGCGTGTGCGTGAGGGTGTGCATGTGCGTGTGTGTATGCATTGTGGTAGCTGCAGGTTGCAATCTAACGGTTTGAACATTCACAATATTAAGAAATATAGTAGTGGTAGGGAACATGTAGCACCTCCGCTATTTTAGTGTTTCATATTGAACGTATCCGATGTATTGGCATGTACGTTTTGTTTCTAAACACAAGGAAAATTTTGTTTTTTACTTCGAAAACTCTATTGCTTGATTTAAGTTCGCTACAATTGCAACTAACCATATGATTAGAGCTTCGATTGTATTGTAATGGTAAGCCAAAAATTAAATTAAAAAGCAATATATAATATGCGGTTACAGTCTTTAGAAATTCCACTGTTTGAATTGTAGTGCTAGGATTCTTTGGTGCAAATCTATAAAGAACTTAGTACATCTAGCATTCAATTTGTACGTACTTCCACATAATCAAATACCCTTTGTCATATGCCACTTCTCTTTTTCTCCAGAAATATATAACTGTGTAGTAGGGATATGAGATAAAGATGATGGAAATGGTATCTAACTTAAAACAAATGTGTTCATCTAAAAATACATTTTTTGTTCTTGAAAAATGAAATAACATAAAGTAGATGCATTTTGTACTTGTTTCAGTACTGGAAGCGGTTATATACTATTCCTGGCCATCTTTTAACTGTTAAAGATCTGTTTTCATTTTTTTTAAAGTAATGCTTAATAAAATTCTACTACTTTCAATAATTTTAATTTTTGAAAAACATTTTTACTGAGAAATTATTATCAATTGTTAGTCTTACGTTATTTTGTTTTTTTTCAGATCTCAAACAAGTGAAGATTGATGACCTATTTTTACGGGTGAGTAGCATAAGTTTAATAAAAGGCATGCTCTTGATAATCTTTATTAAAGCTTATTATCGTAAAGTTTATTATTAAAATGCTCTTCTGCAATGTTTTATTGGTAAAACTGTTATTTTATAAACAAATACAATTTCATATGGGTTGCGGATTGAAAAGGCGATGTGGAGAGATACAGTCGTAGGCTATTAGTTTTGATACATTACGTGCTGCAGAAAACATTCAAATTATCTATATCCCACCAAGTATCTGGTTAGGATATTGTAACGATTACTCGCATCATATCTTCTTTAGGGTTTTTCATTTTATTCATGATAAATTATACGTAGTTTCATTTTTAGAATTGATCTGCGCAATATATTTTCCACTTTGTACATGCACTCAAAGGATATTCCTTTTCCGTGCTTTTCTAAAATATTTCTACTACCATCGACTGACAGCTCTTTTGTTTTTACACGACTTTACAGAAACTATTTATGAAATGTTGCCATCACACCATTTCGCTTTTAATACGTTTACGATATTAGCAATTAAATTTCCATCATAAATCCAATTAATACTGCGGAATATCTAAATAAAAGTCGACCTCCGAGCGTATTCACAAGCCCTTGCGTATCACAAGCCCTCAAAATAGATACAGTTACTGTTATATCGTACTAACAAAAGTCGGGTAATGCAGTCATTACTATTTAATGGGACTACCCAACCGCACTAAATTGCTTCCCAATTATTTACTTCGGATTTATGTTTGATATTTGGTTTATCACCTTATTGGGAAGCAAATAGTGCATTTTTCTTCACTATCAAGATTAGTCTCTTAAGCAAAAGTAATATACAAACAACTGGGTTTACGAAGCCTTTTATTCTTATAACGGATTGTTTTTACGTGAGTACGGCAAATACATTCGTCAATGTGCTTTAGCTTTGGTAAATAACACTGATGCAAAACAGTTTCGGAACAGTTTCGTTAGTTTTTGTATTATAAAGTATTTTTTATGCTGAAACAGAAAATATAATAAAAAATGCCCACGCGTCACATTTTTGGGTTATCTTTGTTTAAAGATCCCATTAAGGTGTATTTGAAGTTTAATAGGTATTTGATCTTGTCCAATGAATCTGATTGTTGTGACTGAGAAACTAGAGAATCAGATCACCTTAATAGCAATGTAAGCAATGGGTCACCTAGGGTAATAATGCTAGTATCCATCTTATTGAAAACGTTTGATTTCTCAGTGTAGCTTAAGCCACCTGTGGATAAATTTGTCTGTCTGTGGTAGTACATATAAAATTGTGCAAGTCGAATTATTGTCTATTAATTTTCTAGTTAATTTAGGTTTAGCGTCAAAATATTGTTTTCTATTTTATTATGTTAGCTTATATTTATATAATAAACCAGCAATCGCATTTGTGTAAAAATTCTCCAAATACCTTTTGTTATATCTGTTGTGAGTCGCCACAAATAGTCAGCATAGACCAATTTCAAAACATGAAAACTGCGTAAGGGTTTTATTTCGGTTGTCAACTGGGAGATCAAGGTAAATAATAGACACCGCACACTACGTGTATTAGGTGTTATATTAAGCGTACGCAATGGTTACAAGGAAAAAAAGGAAAATATGCCTTTTGCTATTCCTGCGCGAACCAACAAATCAATATAACTGCTATTTTTGTATGACATGTGTCACTGGGTTTTCTTCAAAAAATAAACGTAGTATTGTGAATCCAAATGTTCCATCGCGTATGAGACCAATTCCTAATGGAGAGAATTTACCTTTTCCAACAGCCCGTTTTCAGGTAGGGGATTTCAGATTCCGATGAGGATTGTCCTGAGAATACTTCGGCGGCAGGAGAGATGAAGATTTTATACCAGAAAATCATCTAGTGAACCACATCTCATTTCACAAGTGAAACTTAATGATTTGGTTTGCAAGTTGCATTTATCAAAACACCAAGGAGAACTTCTAGCTTCACGTTTAAAGGAGTCGCATTTATTGAATAAGAATACTAGACTTCGTATATAGGTATTTTATATGGGTATTTTGTGTTTAATTCTTATTTTAAACCATTTTAAAGTAGTCTAAAAATAATATTTCACTTTACTAAACCGTGTTACAATTAGATAGCTACGTGTGAAGCAGAGATCAAAGCAAGGATACTATTACACGGAACATACATCAGGCTGGAATTTTTAGGTAAAGAAATAAAATTTTAATACACAGAAGAAGCCGAAAATAAAATTAAAATCCGAAATAAAAGGCTCTCTTGAAATATAAACACACACAGTATAGGTTACACACACTCAGTTCATAATTAAACTGTATTATTTTCAAAGTATTTAATGTTAAAGGTTGTGTTCTTTTGTAATCCTATAAGAAGGCACTAGACACATTGTTTTCCATTTATAATTTAATTCTATTGCTTCGCGCTTCTGACACTCCACTCGCTGACTTGCAGAATATTCCCGGCCTTTTTTTGAAACCTTCTGATGACACCCTCCTAAGTAGTGTCTTAGCGGAGATCCGAATGAGGGACTATTTTAACTTGGGCGGCTCCGTGGCGTAGTTCGTATGCGTGTGACTACTATACCCAAAGCCCGGGTTCGAATCCCAAAACGATCCGCTTGAAAAATGTTAGGCGAACATTTTTCACAAAAATATGTCCTCATTCGAACGAGAGGTAAAATCTAGGGCCCGTGTGTGAGTATTGGCACGCACGTTAAAGATCCCTACGTTGCTTGCAACAGCAAGGGGTCGTCAAAATTACAAATTTCCAGGTAAAAATAACTCGTTTCCTGGTCAATATAGCACCTTTGGGTGCAGCATTGGAAAATCAAATGTAGAATTATTTTAACTCTGAATTTTTTTACTTCAGACGATGTCATCAGGTTAAATAACAATTGTAGTACGTCGTGTATTTGGGAGGTAGTGTGGTGGTTTTCCGTTGCCTTCCACATCACAGCAGTGTGTCTTAGAATGTCATACCGACCCCTATGGTCTCTGTCACTTTGGTTATCGAAAGAGCTGCTGTCTTCTTTCAGGGACTTGTCTTAGTCTGGTTCCTTATTAAAGACACCGCTAATTTTGTTAAACCTGTAGTTTAGCTTTTTAGCTCGCTGAAACACGCAAGCCATTTTGCCCATTCTAGTGTTCTAGGTCCATTCAGAATGGAAGACTGTATGATTTATTTAATAGTTTTGTAGGGGTATTTGATAATGAGCCAAGATTTGCCGGACGATATATGGATAAGTTAGAAGTAACAGATGAGGAATGTTTTAATACAAAGATATACCCGATACAATTTCGTCACGTAATAGGGTGAAAAATGAGATAAAGACGATGTTAAAAAGTGGGATAATCGATTTAATAAGAACACCGTATATCAATCAAGTAGTTATTGTGTCTAAGTCTAATATTTTAGATATAAGAATATGTTCAGATGCTAAATGCTATTACTGAACCACAATACCAGGAACCCCTATCCTTAGACAATTTATTGTATAAGGTGTATGCAAAAATTTTTTAGTAAATTAGACTTGAAAAATTAATTTGGTTGATACCATTACACGAATACAGCCGAAAGTATACAGGATTTAGCATTGAACAAGAGGGATACTAATTTCGGTTAGTTCCATACGGTTTATCTACGTCAGCAGCTACATTAGTTAGAGACATGCAGAAGTTACTAAGCGAATATAAAAGTTTTTGAACTCATGTCGACGCTATTTTAATCTTTTCAAAGGATAAAGTAGAACACTTGGAACATGTCAAGGAAGTGATTCGAAGGTTAGATGACGGGGATTTATAAATTAATGTAAACAAGTGTGAATTTTTAAGGACCAAGTTAAATATTTACGTTCTGTTATTAGTGATAAGACATCAAAATCTGCCGGAAAAACTTGGGGAATTGAAAATTTTAGAAAAAACCACGAAATTTGAAATGTAATTGGTTTTCTAGCGGCGTCTAATTAATATAAAAGGTTTATACCAAGATATTCAGAACTCTGTATACCTTTGCTGGAGTTGCTGCAAAAGAATCAGAGGTGGAGATGGACTGAGCAGAAGGAACATGAGTTCCAGGAATTAAAAGCTATATTTCATTGGGAATTATGTCTTAAAATTCAAATGTTGAGAATCAGCTTATTTTAAGGACGAATGCGTCGTGTTATGCGATAGGGGTAAAATTGGTGCAGGTACAGCAAGGGGAAGAGGTGGCGATTTGCTTCATTTCGAGGGTTTTAAAAGATTGCGAGGCGAGGTATTCAACGGCATAGAAGGAGATGCCGGCAATTGTGTATGCAGTTGAAAGTTAACGTTCTATTTGCTACGGAATAAGTTTCTAGTCGGATCAGATAATATAGTTGTGTGTTGTCACGTTGTTAAAAAAAAGTTCTTTAATAGCCGTTTATATAGATGGGCAATAGTGCTACAAGTATATAACTTTGAAATTGCTGCAAGAATGCAAAAATTACTAAAGCTGAACCGAGCGCAAATTTTTAAATAAACCCAAGTGCATATTTAACCCTGAAAACTTTCGTCCGAACGCAGCGTCCAAAGAGGTAGCAAAATTTCTTCACCGAGTAATGGCGCAAGATCCGACCGAAAACTTTTGATGCGCCGACGAAGTACCGCTATCCGTGATAAAGAAGTACATCATTAACGCTGAATTTATATCTTTTTCCACAATTATATTGGTTGGTAGATATTTTTGTGGTTTTATGTAAATTTGTTGTAGTTTTAGAAATTGCTTTTAATATTTTTAAAATTTAACTTAACAGGCGCATACGGTGTTTTTGAGGCCTTGGCGCCTTTGTACTCGGCACGACCTCGCTCATATGGACCGCACGACGCGTATCTGCAAGGGCCTAATATTACGAACGCATTTTCCTCTCTTTTTTGGTTATCGAATATGCAAATTAATAGAATTTTAAAATACGCATTTTAGTTTAAAACCCTATATCCTTGCTGACTTTGTACTTTTTTCAATTTATGCGTGAGTGACTAATTTGTCCTTAACAAGTAAAACCCTCTCCGTACGAGAAGGCATATGACAGTTGCTATTTACTATTTTGATTTCATAGAATTCATAATGTTTTTAATTGTGTGCTTACCAAAAAGAAACTCTTTATTAGTAATAAAGAAGGTTTCTCTGGAGCGCTACAGCGATTGAATCAGAAACTTCCATAAAGGATGTAAAAAAAGATTACTATTGCTTCTGTCTGGTGACCTTTAGAATTTCATTCTTTTGATCTTTCTGAATTTGAATAATCGATTTTGTCGAACTTGTGACATGTTTTTAAAACGAAATATCTCTTTCACTTCGTCAAATATTCCTCTCCTTTTGAAAAGCAATATTTGGACTAGGCAATGCATAAGATGACAGTAAAGCCAATTTTTTACGGTAATTCGATTACGTTCAATAACTATAGAGTTGTCTTAAATTTGCCAATTTTTCAACTACCAATTGCTATTACTATCGCAATCGCTCCTCCTACGTTTCTTTCAAATTAGAACAATATCGATTTCCAAACTTTTTATCAAATTAATCCTAAGTGATTAAATATTTTTACATTATCAAACCTCAATTTTAGTACTAATAAATTTTCATCGTATTTAATATCGATTAATTAAAAATACCAAAAATAAACCCGTAGATTATTTTGAGTTACTTTGTTTTCAATTGCTTTTGCATTCTTTCAAATTCATTAATTATTTAGTGATATATTGCATGTCATGGTACTGGGGATTTAGTTAGGGATACAGTAACCTTTCAGACTTTTATAGAAGTCAAGGAAGCGCTTTGAGCAAGTGTAGGATTATAACATTTCATTTCAAATATTTTTGTAGTATATGACGCAATAAAAGGAGCTTACGCATAATAAAATGAACTTTCCAAATGAAAAATCTCAAATTTGAGAGTGTTTAAAGTCTGGAAATACCGGTATATTCTTAAATAGTTTAATACTTTATACAAAACGTTGCAAAAAATATTGTAACGCCGCTTAGTCTACCTCTGACCAGAATAATATATCGGAATGTAAGTGAAGCGTTCATACACAAAAGATGATTGCGGCGCGAGATCTTTACATGGTCTTGATTGACAGGTACAAGAGTTTTGCGTTTAAGAGTTGCTTAGATTTCAATAGGTACATTCGAGCTGTTATTTGAATAATTTCTAGTATGCTTTCGAAATAACTAGTGCAATTGAATAACGTAGATAACTTGTCGTTATGAATATTGGAGGGTAGTTCTAATTGAAGCTTTGATTACAATATCTTCTAATTTAAAGCTTTGAAAGTTATTATATGAAATATATTAGTGGTGCATATAAATTGCCCTATATGATATAAATTACTAAAGTGATTGATATAAATTAATATAGCGATACTATAAATTAATAATTAGTGCTTGGATAGTTAACTATATTGCTTTGATATTAAGTTAATTAAAGAGATAGCATCGTAGTGTTAAGAAATTAGTCATTGTACTGTTAACGATTAGCAGGAAGTAAATTGTTGTGTGAACTTTTAGAAAATTTCATTGTAGCTAAGCGCTGTAGAGAAGGCTTGCATAAATAGTTTTATTGTAAAGAACTGTTTTTTGTGGAAATAGAGTTTTCGTTACAATATATTATTCAATAATCAAACTCAACAAATATTTACACATTTGGGGTAGCATATCCGGATACGAAGCGGACGACATTTGGGCAAGACCTGCTTGAGAGATCAGAGTGGCTTATCAGCATGTTACTGCCTTAGTTTTGTCGACGTTGTATTTAATTGTATAACCAGCATACACGTTTAGTGTCTATTATATTGTGTGTTCTCCTAGAATTTATTAATTTTTTTTAATTATTTCGTTAGCAAATGATTAGTAACGACTTTTTCAAACACGTGCCTCACTAAAGTTCGAAATTGATAAACCGTCAAGGAAGAACTTTCGTGTGAGTTGCACAGACCAAGAAGAAATATCCGTATTCGGGTATAAGATAATTGTATAATGAACAGCCGTTCTAGTAATTGCGACCTTGAAGTTTACGTTTCTGCAGGGTGTCCAACGCACATTTTTTGTAAATTTTTGATACAGAGTATATATTTCAGTTATATTACTTCCGAATTAATTGATGGTATCTATGGAGGACGTCGATAGAAATACAATATGTTATAAGTGTTGACGGCACAGCTAGTATTTTAACTAATCCAAGTTTCAAATATGTAGTTCCAAGGCTTCATTCCAATTGTTATTTAAAAATTTGATTAAAATGGGCATACACATATTTTGTTAATTAAAGTATTTGGAAAAACCTATTGCATGCTAATAAAACCATAAAATAATCTTATACAAAATTTTTGGGAAATCGAACACAATATTAAAATTGTGTACATCAGGATAAACATTAAAAACGGCAGAGTATATACTATAACGGATTCTCTAATTGCTCTCTATGTCTAATAAATACAAGTTTAATAATTATTTACATTAGCACTAGCTTAATTACTATTTGTGGGTACTGATTTTATCTTTTAAATACTACGAATTAAACACTATTATGGTACTAATCTTACTGGCAATTTATTTATCTAAAACATTTATATCACATAAGCGAATTTATCTTTAGATTAATTTATGTATATCGAACGTTTATTAGGACTGAGTTCAAACTAAAACTAAACTGTCGCAACGGAGTTCACACTTATATACAATAATCCTTTATTGTAGTAATATGGAGAAAATATTCAGAATGTGCGTCATCAAACCCTTCGCGAACAACCCTATTGTATTGCAATACCTGTCAATCATCGTTTGTTATCGATAAACAGATATGTGGCCGCTTTAGTAAGAACTGAATATGTGTTTTTTCGAGAATGTTCCATGAAGTTCTTAATTACTGTTACAAAATGCTTATTTAATAGCTCCAAAAACTTAACCCTTGGAAGTAACGTGTGTCCAACAATTATTGTAGTCGTAGGTGTCCTGTTATCAAACATGAAAGTGAATTCTTACTTTGCGTAGTTAAACTGGCGTTTCAAATCTCTACTGTCAATCAATAAATTAATTCGTTGTATCCGTTTAATCTTTTGTTGCAGTTTGAAACAATAATTAGTTAAAATGTTTACACAAGGACACAAAATATTTTGCAACGTCCATGGTTTGGAAAATGGAGATCTGGAGTATTCAATCTATGCATGTTGTGAAAATTTTCTGCAAATATTTACAGAGCTTGCTAATAACAGCGTCCTTTCACGGTGAAAACAATTGCATATGCTTTAGTATTACAGGCAACTGTTCAACACAAAAAAGTTGTGTCTCTTGTTAGAGGTGCAAATGTCGTACATTAAGTAAAATAAACAAAACGTATTGAAAAGCGAGTCTTGCCAAAAAGTGCCGTAAAGAAATTATTGGGAAATTTCCGAGTGAATGATACCCGTGATTGAGTGGGGATGAAAATAATTACATAGGGCATTTTGAAAAACTCTACGAGAAAATACGGTCAAGTCCATGTAGGCATGAGCATGGTGTGAAGGGGTAAGGAAACTAAGGTTTATCTATTTCTTGAAAAAGTAGATGCCACTTAACCAAGAAAGGAAATACAGAAGGGGGTTAGACCCTTCTAACAATCGAAGAAATCACAGTAAAATTATCTAGAATTTACAAGCAGAAAGAAATACAGAAAGATACATTAAAATTCTATAGATCTTTATCGGTACACAATTCCTCATAAAACTTTAACACTCAAACTAAATTAGCAATAACACCCTCTTAAAACCTGCGGATAATTAAAATAGCACAAAATAAACTATCAAACAAAATTCTTGAAGTTACAAGAAACTCAAAAAAGAATTTGCAGACACATGGAGGTATTCGCATTTTTCAATACAAATTAATATCAAGCTAAATTTATTCCTTATTTTTAAATTGATCCCTGTTGAAACGTTCATCTCCAAGGATACATCAATGTGTCCTAAATTTTTATTTGTAAAGTAAATCATAGACAAAGAAAAACGTAGACAGCTAATATTTAATAATCATTAAATTATCAGAAGGGAAAAATAATCATGGTGGCATTATCAAAATATAAAAAAAGATGTTATTTAATCCATATTAATATTATTTATGTAATCAAAGTAATTCTTTAAATCATTTTTGTTAGTTTTTAATTAATTAAATTAATATCTCAATCAAAGATAAAATTTTTGTGTACGACGTGCGCATTTTGTTTACAAATTTTATATTAGCAAAAAGTTTACTTAATATATTAAAATGTTGGAGCTCATTAATTATCTTAATAACAATTATTAGATTTAAAAATATCAAGCTTAAATAAAATAATTTTGAGCAACCTTTGACTACCGCTAATAAAGTACTAGATACAATTTCAGTAAAATCTAATAGCTATAAATCACTTCACAGTTTGCTCGCAACTTTAAAAAAATAGATAGAATGTTTTTAAACGCAAGATAAAAATTTATTAATATACCTCCAGCAATAAGATAGGATAATGCTTATCGTCTACAGAGGTAAACCAGATCCGACGTAAATGCCACACTGTAAACTATGTCTAGTCGTTATAGCACACGTGCATTTCATATCAGTATTAACATTTTTTCAAAAGACTTTTAATACCATTTAATTAATAATCTGGAAACAAGGTGTCCTCCATCTGTTTACCTGTACAGAACATGAAGATGAAACCACAACATAATTTTTGACATTAAGTCATTCCATAAAATTAAAATTTATACTCAAAAGGTTATAAAAGGTTGTCATAGTTGTACGGTCGTAAAAGTACTAAAAATTTTATACAGAAGTTGAATAAAAACTGTATATTCAAAGACTTTATCAAATTTCAAAATGTTTTTAAGTTCCAACAGAATTGTACTAAAGGTTGTATAATTTTCTTAAGGTTGTATAACTTTCCACAAAGATTGTATAAAACACAAAGGGTTATGCTAAAATTTAGAATGTCGCCAGAAAGGATTGAAAACTTTTAAACTTGCCTTTCACCAAACGTATAACGAGATTAATACATCAGACACAGGAGGATACCCAGTACGGTCACTCTGCACCTGTCAGGCACATCCTACTGCTGATCAGAGTTAATACTTTCTGATCTATTCTTTCAATTCTGACTGATCAAGAGAATTGAACCACCTCCACAGGCATAAGACACATCTTACAAACAATCCAAGCTTAAAAACAACATCACACTAATCTACCATAGCAAGGTTATGGGTTTCAAATCGGGAAAATTAAAACTTATTTGAATTATTTATAACTACTAGCCCTTAAACTAGGTTTTTCAACAATACTCTTCACGACCTCAAGTTTCACATGCCATTATTGGTTGCTTGCATCAGTATATTGACAATTTCTGGGTATGTGTTAATCAGTTCCCTCAACCAACTTGTAAATTAATTCATCTAGACTTATTCTTATTTACATATCTAGGAAGTACGATTTTTAATACACCAGTGTACACCTTGCAAAATTTATGAGGCAATATTATTAGATAGTGAAGATTAATTTATGAAAATAGATGTGGCAGCCTGAAGGAAGGTGTTGGTTTTTATTTCGATTTTAATGGAAAGCACTTCCAGCAATTACCATAAATGTATGAATTATGAAAAAAATTCTGTATTTGTGTTGCTAAAGTTCATATCAATCCTTCATTTAACGGAGTTAAATTTTTATTTAAAATCGAAATGGAATAATTACTTAAAAATTAGTCATTTTTTAAAATTGGTTTTAATTTTACAAGCGCCAGGTTCAATAGTTTTGGTGAATTCTTCTTAATCTTCTTTGGGAATGAAACCACTCATAGTTTTTAAAATCTATTTTATTTACGTTTCGATCCATGACCTAGGATCGTTGTCAAAATAATAAAAACTTCAAGTTTGACGTTCATGACATAAATTGAAGGTTACTTTGATTCATTGATGTTTGAAATATTTGGTTTGAGTACATTAAGCAAAAATTTATTATTTATTGTTTTGGTGAAGTAAAAAATCGAAATTCGTGTTTGAATCCATAGTCAGCTGCGACTACAATTATTGTTATACATCCGTTGGTAATTTTTTATTCAAAAAATAGCAGTTGTGGTGCACATATAAAGAATTAAACGCCGTGATAAGTTACTAAAAATAATGTTTTAAACTTCAAAATCGTTAACAATGATCTGCTTTATGATGTCTTTCTGCTAGTGAACAGAACACCTTACTTTGGTCGTCAGCGAAAACAGTCATTGAATTTAAGTTTGTTATTCATATAATTTATTTGATTAAAAATAATTATAAAGTCAACAACAAACCATATGCTAAATTATAAAATTGCCTGACAATCGGTAAAGACGAACAGAAAATCTACGAAAGGAAACGTGTACAATATAAACAGAAAGAGAAAAAATAGGTTTTGTTTCTAAATTATAACGCCATCATGTAATATGTCACAGGTAAAATCCTAATCAACATTCTACATAGCTTCAACTCTGACTAAACAAATTTAATACTTACATCTTAATTGTTACAATTGCTTTATTTAGTAATCCTTTCTAATAGTAGCTAATTTGTAGTGCCTTTTGGAATTATCTGGTTACATTACTGTAAAGTCGATAATAATAATAGTAACTGGAAAACACTTGTTTTATGTTAAAATAGTCGTTGCTGTAGCTTAAAATTGATAAGCAACCATGATAATAAGTTGGAGGTCTTGTGGATTGAGTCGCTGTTACATTTAGAAAAACTCACGTTAGACCATTAAATTAATTACACAGATCAACACCATTTTTGTTTTCTTATGTCTGATGGGTGTTTTGTATGTATTTTTTGTCACTAAAACCGAATCTATATTGTCGTATCACTCTCAGCTATTGGCATATTCGTTAAAAACGGTTTACATTGTAACGAACGTAATCCGGCAGGCGACTCTTCACTGGAATATAAACAGCGTTATAATCTCTGGCGAACGTTCTAGAAATCTCTGGAAAGGTCGACTTAAGATATATGAGCGCCGTGAACAAGATGAGCAGTACAGTAGATGTACAATATATGTTGCTGATAGACTTTATAGAATGCCGTGAAGATGTATAAATCAAACGATACGTTTTGTTACGTATATGGAGAGTTTACGATTAAATCTCACAAATAACAATCACTACGTTAATCAAAAAGGCTTATGATTTTTATTTTGGATGCAAAGTAGGAGATAAGAGATAACCTTGGGTGCAGCATTTCATTTGCGCAAGATGTGCTGTAAATTTAAGAGGATGTTTCAACGGTACACGTCTTTTTGCAGTGCCTATTGTGTGAAGAGAACCTAAAGATCATGTTACAGACTGCTATTTTTGCTTAATGAATCGATCTGAAATTTCAATTAAGACAAAGCATACTGTACAGTACCAAAACCTGAAATCTGCCCTCAGACCAGTTCTTCATAGCTAGAATTTACCTGTCCTCAAACGTCTAGAATAATATACAGGTGAGGAGGATATGAATGCCGCTGAAGAGAATATTGTTAAACCTATGGAAAAAGACACGGATCTTGATTTCCAACCAATTATCACAACATGAGCTTAACAACTTAGTACGGAATTTAAATTTGTCGAAAATTTAAGCTGAACTGTTGGGATACTGGTTGAAGGGTTAGAATCTATTACAGAGCGATATGCATATTTCCGCATATCGGAGACGTGAACTAGGTTTTCTTCATTTTTTACATTGTGTGATCAGTTGGTGTATTGTATAGATGTTCCTAGACTAACGGATGAATTAAGATGTAAATACAAAGCTAATGAGTGAAGACTATTTATTGATTCATCTACTCTAAGCTCGAAGGGAGTTCCCTCCACAATGGAAATTTGTACCTCTATTTATATAGTCCACGCAGTACGTATCCATGAAAACTATGACAATGTGAAAACTTTACTTGAAACAATTAAGTATAAAGAACATGGGTGTAGCATATGTGGTGATTTAGACGTCGTAGCACTTTTAGGAACGTAATTGGGTTACACCAAGTACTACTGTTTGCTCTGCGAATGGGACAGAAAAGCACAGCGATAAATACAATTTGCATATGACTGGAACATGCGAGAAAACATTGCCAGAGAAAAAATATGCGATATAAAGAAAGTTTTGCTACCACCTCTGCAGATAAAACTGGGATTGATGAAAAACTTTGTGAAAGCTTTACACAAAGATGGAGAAGGATTTCAATATCTGAGAGAGAAGATTCTCGGATTAGGTGATGCAGAAATAAAAAAAGAAATTTTGAGATTCGGTTGTGACGTGGTATGCATAATTTGTATTATAACAAATGTAAACATTACATAATAAATCGTTTCACTATAAAATTTTTAAGAACTTGTGACTGGAGTGTGATAGAAAAATTCTGGTAACAAATTCGCAAGCAGCGATAAAAATCGTATAAGAAACACCTATGAACATTAGGAAACAAAAAAAAAGTACAATTTGTTGTTCAGTGTTATTGGTTATAGTCGTACTGCACTTAACATTTACTAATCTGCTACCTCTAGATATAATTTGAAGTAATTTTTGAAGTTTGGATATAAATGAAATCATTACAAAGCTTTGGTTTTTGATTAAAAAAGTTTATCATGTTTGTATACTTTAACTTCCTCTTCATCTATTCTAACCTACATTAATTATACTTGCTCCTTTGATTGTGCAAGCTATTAGCATTGTTGTCAATATGTTTAAGGTATTGTACTATAAATAAAATAATATCTAAATTCAATATTAGACCAAAAACGTCTTCCAACACACAAATACGTTTTATAGAAGATTAAAGTACGAGTAGATACAAAATAATAATAGCAATATTTATTTATACCAAATGATGTAGAAAAATGGTGTCATTTTTACTAGCGCTAAATATGATAACTAAATTGTAGTTCTCGTATTATGTCGCTTTTCAGTAATTATCGCTTATAGAAATTTCCAATTACGTATCGACTTCAACCTGTGGGTATTAATAATTTCAGATGTCCTTACTATTAATTACAAGAAAATTACGATATACGCATTTTTTTAGTATTTGTACTGTATAGAATTTTTTGCAAACTACTCCACATTTATTTGTATAATATCGACGTCATTGTTTTATTTTAACTTTAATCTGTAAGGCGTGTTTACCTAAAAGATCCTAAAAATAGTATTCTTTTTTTATAAATTTGGTCTTGGAAGTAGTATAAAAATAGTTGTCGCCTCATAAAGTACTTCATTTATAAAGCTTTTAACTCGAAATTAATTATAAAGTAGACGCTTTGTTATTTTAAGATCTATCATCGTAATGTTTAACATTAAAATTACAATTGCATTATGTGAAAAGAAAGGAACAAGTTGCCAAATATCTTTACTTATGGAAATCATAATATTATATTTTGGACTCACATGAATGTGGAAAATAATAATAGAATTCTTTCTTTAATTATATAGACAAACAACTGGTAATGATACGAAAAATATGCATTTATGTATATATGACAAGTAGTAAACAAATACAGTCCCACTATTTAACCGCAGCGTTCCTGATTCAGTTTTAATGGGTTTACGGTAACGTATTTGCTAACCAAAGGTTATTATCCATTTTGGTTAAAAATCCGTAACAAAGAGACCTAGCTGGGGAACTGTGTCTAGTAGTGCATCCTTTTACCGAAAAGCATAAAAAGATATAGACGCTACAAGATATTATTGAAAACGGATAGTGGAGTTCGAATTTTTCTACAATAATTCAAATATGCAAATCAGCTAATTGTTGTAGCAACCAAACAAAAAATTTAATAAATTACCCAATTGTAAAATAAAATGTAGAAAATAGGTTATTGACAGGGGAAGAAGAAATGAAGAAATGTTTTAATGAATTTTGGGAGAATAACAGTTATGAAAAATCAGTACCGTACATTACAGAGTTGACTTCATTAGAGGTAAACAGATTACAGAAAAAGAAAACAGAAGGAAACGAGTGCAATTACAGAATAATAATAAACTTATTTCTTTTATATGGATTGAACTAAAGTATCTATATACAAAGTTTGTTTCCTAACAACTTTTAACTTACCACCCGAGTTTATTGCCACACTAGTTTAAAGAGTTTTGGTAAGGTAGGTCTGGCTAATAGGATAACTGAAGATGCTACACAAATATTGGCTAAACACATTCATCTGAAACCAAGTAGCGAGAATCATGACGCCAAAAATAATCCCAATGCAAATGCCTACTAAGTTACTACGCTTCAAAAACATGTAGCAATGAGTATAAAATACTAACTAAAATCCGTGATTTAGCACTTAGATCGCCGTGCTTCGTACCTTCATAAAACTTTATAATATAGTTAAATAATATGAACAAATGCTATTAAGTTAAACATTTATAGCAGTAAATAATTTTTTCCATTGTTAAAGTAGACTTTTCGCAAACGAACTTTCTACATTGGTTACATTCTTGCGTTGTTTTATTTTCACAATTTCCTGTTTGACATATAGGTCTTTGTTGCGGCTTGGCAGTATTACTTTTAGAGGTTTCTGGTAAAACAACTGTTTTGTTTTTCGAACTGCAGTAGTCTTCACGCAGTTCTGTTACAAGCTGCAATAGAAAATCTCTTCGTTTTATTTTCACCTTCATTATTTCTTTGTACACCTCGTAAACATTGATAGCGAGAAGATCTAAAACGTTATAAAATACCTGTATTTGCCACTTTCGAAAACTTGCCTTCACAGAATACTTTCGAAACATCTTGTCCACCACATCGACTCCATATTTAGTATGGTTGTTGCAGGTAACCGTTTCTGACTTTTTCTTAGCGTCGCTACCAATGCCAACTAATGTGTAAAGTGAACTTAGAAGAACATTTTTTCGGCTTTGTTTGATAAATGGTTAGTTTAGAAGAATGGTATCATACAGATCACGTTTGTTATGTTTGACAAAAATTGAAATTTCTCCTCTAGCTTGATGTTATAGTCCCGCGCAACTGTTATGAGCCATTACTACAGTTGGCAACACGGATACTATCCGCGTTCACAATATTGCGCAATAAAGATATTACGACATAATTGCGTCTTAAATTGTATCACATACCAAAAATGTTTACAGTGATACAAGATGCACCTTAAAGAAAAAGCTATAATGTACTCACTTAAAAATGTGGAACGCTTCACGACTTTGCGGTCATCCTTGCGCAGGAGCCGTGCTGATTTCCATGGATCTCGTTTGGCGTTGTTTGGGCGTGGGTTCCATTATGCCATCGTTGAATCCAGATTTAATGTCTTCCCTCTTCTTTGTTCGTAGGTAGGACGGAGGAATAAGGTCAAGGCAACGATATCAGGTAGAGATAAAGGGAATCCTACATTTTCTGAAAGAGAAAAGACAAAGGAACGACACAGGTAAACGTCACTGTTCGACGTCTCGTTGGCTAATAATGTCGTATCACACACCGCGCATTTACGCCACCACTCCGCGTCTGCGCATTCTTTTGCGCAAACGCAACTGTCGGAAATGACGCAAATTTAACAAGTGTATTTCAAATACTGGCGGGAATTCATTCACATATTTAAAACTGTAAAATGCCAATTTTAGCATGTAACAATGATTCATTGTTTCTGCCAATGTAGTATTATTAGCAACTAATGTTTTGGTCCGGTAAAATGGTTATCTGTTGTTAAATTCCAGCTTTTATTGAGGTATGGTTCTAAAAATCTTATTACTACATTTTCACCAAGCGTCTGATCGTTTGGATGAGTTTCGTTTTTACCCAAGTAAGGGAACGCATTTAGTATATATTTTGAACGTTGTATTTACTGTCATCCAAAACTTAATTCTAAATTTATCTGGCTTGTTTGCTATATACTGCAAAAATCCACACGGTACTTTTGTGGGAAACAATTTTTCGTCGATTGTAATATTTGAACCTGGAATATAACACGTTTTACAATTGTAAATAAATTTGTTCCGTAATTCAGATATCAAGGAAAACTTATCTGTTTGTAAACGAACTGTTTGGCTGGATTTTATATTAAATCTAAGATATCTTATTTTTTCGAAGCCTATTTCAAGACATTGTTTCGTAAAAAAATGGCGGCCTCCAAGTTGTGGACGACAAGGAATCAATTTCTAAGTTTCGCGCTGCGTATCCCCCATGAGCATACAAAATATCAATAAAAGCGGTTAATTCTTGCAAGGAAACATACCAATCACTATTATCCAATTGCCTATGCGCTTCTTCTTCCGTAGAATTCTTCATATGCCTCAGAACGAATTCGTTTATAAATAACCGTTCATTTACATTTCCAATGCTCCACCCGAAGGTACTACATTGGCCAGGAGGCGAGTTTTTTGTTGCCTGGAAATTTAGAATGTTGCCGAACCCTTGTCCTTCCAGGCAAGGTAGGGATCTTTAACGTGCGTGACAACACTCACACACGGGACCTCCATTTAACCTCTCGTCCGAACGAGGGCGTAATTTTTGTGAAAAATGCTCACCTGCCATTTTTCCAGTCGGCCGTGTCGGGATTTGAACCCAGGACCTTGGGATTCGCAGTCTTACGCTTACTACATTGATCCACGGCGACGCCGTTTATAAATAACCGCTTAAAAGTACTATTCATGTTATTGATTGTTTTCTATGTAGCATATTCTGTTGATCCTCATGCTTGTCGAAGAATATTTTTTTAGAGCATTTCTTCCTGTAGGATCAACGCCAGCTTCAATTGTATGCCAATACTTGATATTTGCTGACTTCCCACTTCTGCAGAATTTGTGCATAACCTGTACGTTTGCTAGATAAAGAAATGTTTTTGGTATCATTCTTTCTACGGCGTGAAACTATCTTATCTGAATTTGAAGACAACACACGTGCGCGTTCAGCATCAGACGAACTTTTAGGCGATATTTATAAAACACTAGAGTCTTGTAACTCAGCAGTATTATTCACTTTAGGAAGATTTTCTGTTAAAACAGTATTAGGCTTTCAGAAGTACTTTCTACTTCATTATCATCTCTGCTCTCACTACCAGGATGATAATCCTCATTCGTATATGACTCACCAGAATCGAACCATGCTCAAAATTATTTTCTGACAAACTTTCTAGCTCTTTCAGATACTTCAGAGGTTCTTCAGGAGATAGGCCTTTGCTGGACCACATAATGTTACCCGTATACAGTAACGGCAGCTACTAACTTGAACTAAGCGGGCGAATTTATTCAATGTAATGACAGGAAGTCAAGTGTCAATGAGACAAAATGCGGATTGGAACGTCGAACAATACACTATTGTACTGTCTTCCGTTTCATATCTAAGTAAGGGAGAGCCAACAACTGAATGTGTCACAGGTTTCTTGTTTAGACTAGACTAACAATTATAGATTTTAATTTATTTAAAGAGAATGGCCAATATGACTAGAGTAGCGGTTATATGTATAACTGTGGATAACACAAGCAAAAACAATTTTTTACTATGAGCTTTTCTTATTTACTTGATTAAACCGCAATTTAGAAAAAGTCACAAAGCTATAATATGAAAAATCAATTACGAAAAAAATAGTATCAAGTTAGACTTGATGACCGGTATAATTTACCGGCGCGGCAGATAAAGTCTTGAAGAACATGAGAGAACTTTGTAAAATAAATACTAAGATTAAGAAACTTGCGAAATATGGATGCGTTCATGACAAACAGCAAAACTTATGAGGATTTCAATAAATGAACTTGTCGGAAATCCGTTATAAGCAAAGAAGTATATGAGACTAAGAAATACAACAAAACAACAACAGTTTAAAACAGGTTGTGTCCACAGCACACTTTTGTTTGTAAAAAGCGATCTACAGTGTTTTATAAAAAGGGTTTATACACCCTTGATTTTATGGTAGAGGAATTAAAAGCGATGAATTGCTTTTGTTTTATATTAGAAATTAATCTGTACTTTGATCTTATCGTGGTTTAAATTAAAATCGCTTGTGCAATTACGCTTTTCGTTGTCATGAAAACGAAGTTGTCCGTATTATGTATTACTAATTTATGAACATTTGAGTTTATGTCTATTTAGTAAGATTTTGTGGCAACTCCCAGCTATTCCAAATATCTAAAGTACCCCAGAATATTTAAATTACCAATTCAAAATGTAGGTACAAAATTTGTTCCGGCAATATGTTTCAATGCACTGGTTGCACTATCGGCAGAAAAGAAAGAAACCTTATCGAATTACTTCTGTATATTGATATAATTTCTATACATTTGATGAAAATCTAATTCTTGACACAATTGAAGGTGATGACTTCAAAACTGCGTTTTACGTGAAAATAGCTATTTTTGTTTAAATATTCAAACTTTGATTAATTTTTAAATGGAAATAGGTATACAAAAAGTTCTATTTTTTTTTATTGTTGGGACTAGTTAGCTAAATTCATGTGTATTATTTAAAAGTACCTTTTTTCCGTCTTAAAAATTTGAATATCAAAGAACTTAAAAATGTGAAAACAAAACATGAGTTCGGAAAGCGTAAGACATGAAAATACGAATTACGGTTTTGTTACCGCGATACTTCTGATGTCGTTCCTATGTGGACTGTTATTCCGAATAAAAATTCATTGCCTTGTTGTTCTATAGTTGGTCATAATTAAAGAAATTTCTTTTCAAAAGAAAATACTCCTTCTATTAAGACTGTCACTGATATAGCTGGATATCCTTTACAAATCACTGACTTTAACTATTTCCTAAATAAATTAAACAAAAATTAACCCAAACTTAACCTCAATTTACATAAAAATAATTTCCATACACATACAAATATCCTTTTCTAAATTCCTTATGTCAAATCTGGCCATGCGTTATTACAATAAATCCTAAAATAAATCCTTAAGAGAAATTAATTCTAAACTGCAGGCAAAACCATTTGCCACTCCATATTTTCCTGCTTTCCCATTTAATTACAAGACATTGGTAAATCTCAAATTATTGGCAATATCTTTCATCAAAACAAAAAAAATCGCTTAAATATTAATTGTGCTGTATCACTGTCCTTTCCAACATTACTAAATTTAATACTTTTAATACACTATATTTCACTAATAAATCTGGCATCTTAAATCACTAACTAATCTAACCACATAATTATTTACACTTAAATACTGTCTTATTGCCAAAATAAACAAGATTAACATTTAAAAGTTCATAATATAGTTTTTAAAACGGTACATAAAAGTACTCACTTTTTAATTCCAAGATTTCCCGACCACCATCAGGATTTTTTTTTCTTATCATTTAGTAAAGATCCAAACAGAGCAGCACCCTAATTAAAAACATGCCCTACAAAGTTCTTATTGAATGGAGGAATTCCTACCCTTTGTTTCGAAAAGGTTTTCCGACATTATATCCGCACTCACGCGTTCACGAACCTATCCTGCCCTTTGCATTAATTTTCTTTGGGATACCACACAATTTTTCATGAAGCCTCTATACCTTTCATCAAATCCCCATATACAAACTCACTTCTATCAATCTCAACCCCCTGTTCTATATAACTGGCTTTAATTTCAATTGGATGTAATTATTATCTATTAGAATTATATCATATTGCATGGAATTTATTAAACAAACTTCCTAAAGCTCATATTTGAGGTGTATATCAACAAATTTCCTATTATTTTCTTTACAACTCTGAAAACTTTTTATCACACCTTTTCACTATAAAATTTGATGGTTATAGTTAATTTGTTTACATTCTTGTGTTTTAAAATAATTTACTACCATCTATTTAAGTTCCAATACGTATTTAATATAATTAAAACGGTTATCTTTGTGGTTTTCAGTTTATGATTTGAATGCAAATTCGGATGTCCTTACAAGTCTTATTTTTAAACACTATTTTACATGTAATTACAATTATATAGAGTGATTCAATAACAGGTTTGTCCATATAAAATTAAATTTTACTTCTTTTATATCTAATTTATGATTAGCGTAACGCATCGCATTATAAAGTTTTAAATTTCTTTTCTATTTTACATGGTTACCGTTTTCAGTTTATCGACAATGGTTGGTGATGGCAGGACGAGTTCAGGAATTGGATATTTATTGCAAACCTAAGTAGCAGCAAAACAGCAGAAAATCTGTTTATTCAAAATTCTATCAGGTTAGTGGTCCATTGTAAGCTATAAGTTTTCATATTGGCGTGTGAATGAAGAGTCAGGTTATTAAATTTGAAATTGCCCAAAAAGGCAGGAATACCGTAACAAATTGAGGGCACACAGGATAACTACAGTGATGCGGGAGTGAGTCCTTATAGAAACAACTATAATAATTTACAAAACGTCTCAGATTTTCAATTAAAAGCTTGCAGTGTCCAGGTTTTATGTCTATAATAACTTAGCATTATACTTTAGCTACTGGTGGACATTGTATAATTTTATCTATAGTTAATTGAACAAGCGTCCTTTATAAATCAGTCAATGAATATATGATGTACAGTTACGTCTTAACGTGGATAAATAACTCCATATCCAAGATTAAGTTATGTGCCATTGGGTTTTCCTATTTCCAATCTTGACTGTTTTGGAACCAATTCTAAGAGTTGTAGGGTTTGGTCAAAAAGTCGCGGGATCTCACTACGTTAACGTTCGTTTGTTAATTCATACTTAAGGGGTATACTTGACTAACCTCTCAACGATCATCCGCACACGTGTCCTTGTATATAGTTCACGAATAATTAACTCATGGTACTTCGTCCAAGCGTTCTTCCTTTTTCTACTCTTCATCCGTTTGGTGAGGGTTATGCCATTGTATAACAGTCATATTCCACTTAAATCAGGTGTGAACCAATAGGGTCTCATCATGTAAAAGCCATTTGCCCGTGGCTATTTCATTATTCTAGCAGACTGAATAAATACATTGAAACATTTTTACTTTGTATTGAATGATATTACTAATTATCTGTCACTTGATATTGGTGAACTCCATTAATTATGTGTTTTTGTTTTTAAGTAAGTACCACATTTTATGGATATGTTTATGGTATGGTCTGAAGTTTACTTTGTATTGTATCTATATAATATTAATTTTGCTTCATTCTATTAAAATTTGTAAAGTGCTCTCCTATATTTAGGATAAGTATGGTGTAGAACATGCATATCTAAAAATTTATTGAAATGCCTTGCTTAATGAACACTACTATTCATGAAATCAAAATGGTACAGGGTGCATCAATATTAATTTGTTTGTTTAAGATTTAAGTCTCTATTTGCATGCAGTTTCTGTTTAATGTAACGCCACCGCGTTACAGTCTAGATGTGATTTAAATAAACGCTTTATCTATTAGTTGCAGTTTGTGGACATTCTTTGGTAAACTCAGAAGTCGTAGTTTTTATATGTTTAGTCCGTTGTCAATATTCACGTCTAGATGTCTAGGGAAAGAGTCGAAATTTAAAAGTAAGCATTCCAGAGATGCAAACCTTTGACAAAGCAGTCTAACAATTTAAAAAATATTTCGAGTTGCTTTTGTTGTCATTTGAATGAATAATTGTGCTTGTAGCCGAACAGAATAGATGTTTTACTTGTTCTTTAAATAACATCGTTGATGATGTTTCATGTCCAAACGCATTTATACCAAGAGCGGTTTCAGTTTGCTGTACGTCTCAGTAAGCAAATGGTCTTCCTTAGATCCAATCTTGGGTAGAGTGCACAGACAATGATGTAACGTAAGTCTACACTCTTTTTTTTTCCATATCTTAGATTTGCAAGACTATGCGCTAGATAGGTCTGAATAAATATTTTCACAAGCTTACAAGTAGATATGATAGCACAAAATTGCTCATTTTTACATGTATTTTTTTTCCATAAGAAAATCTAAGGTCCGTTTTGCAAATTTTTATACCCTTCCAGATCATTCATTGGAGAATCACGTGGCGTCATCCTGGACAGCTTCTCACTTTCTACTTTCTACTAATAATTAGTACAACCATTATGTTGGTTACCGACTTCAAATTAAACATTATGCTAATGACCGAGTTTGTTATCACTAGGTGGAAAACCGAATTCTTTTGCCCCCTATCATATAAAGAGAATCCCAAATGTAAGACGGCATTCCATTTAGTTTACTTCAACGTCCGTGTTAAAATTTGTAAATACAACTACCGTATAGTATATAATGGTGGTTTAAGGTAATCGGGCGTCGCCGTGGATTAATGTAGTAAGCGTAAGACTACGGATCCCAAGGTCCTGGGTTCAAATCCCGATACGGCCGACTGCTTGAAAAATGACAGGTGAGCATTTTTCACAAAAATTACGCCCTCGTTCGGATGAGAGGTTAAATGGAGGTCTCGTGTGTGAGTGTTGTCAGGCACGTTAAAGATCCCTACCTTGTCTGGAATGGCAAGGGTTCGGCAAAATTCTAAATTTCCAGGCAACAAAAAACTCGCCTCCTGGCCAATGTAGTACCTTCTGGTGGAGCATTGGAAATATAAATGCACGGTTTAAGGTAATCGTTTAGTATTCTTCTTAATCTTCTTTGGGAATGAAACCACTCATAGTTTTTAAAATCTATTTTATTTACGTTTCGATCCATGACCTAGGATCGTTGTCAAAATAATAAAAACTTCAAGTTTGACGTTTATGACATAAATTGAAGGTTACTTTGATTTATTGATGTTTGAAATATTTGGTTTGAGTACACTAAGCAAAAATTTTTAAAGTTTAAAAGAATGATTGCCTTCAATTTGTGTTGCGACCTGGGATCGACTTTCCTATGGTAGCCAATACGCTTAACGTGAAATCAGCTGATTAATTTTTATTGGTGAATTTTATATAAATTCAATAATTTGGGAAACATTTTTAACATGTTTCTATTTATACAATTGAGAGATTTCTGATTTTATGTCTTATTTTACCGAGATTCAGTGAAGGGGTTAAGCAACCTGTGGCTACCAAGATCCCCAACATTTATAATTTGCCGAAATAATGGTTTTCTAGTTAATATGCTTATTGTTATGTAATTAGTTATTGTATGTATAAATAGAAATCATGTATGTAGGCTGTATTTCATGTTAATATCGCAAGGAAAACCCAGGAAAACTTGCAATGCTACCTAGATATTGTGGGCATTTGATCTTCATTTGTTATTTCTTTTGTTATTTCTTTTAGTAATGGAATCCATTGTTTACTGAAATTCACGGATTCGTTTGCAACGCAGTTATTTTTATGTAGGGTTATATAGGCAGCTTCTTTGATTTTGCGTTTTGGTGGTTTTCTTCTTTGTCGATAATTTTGCATCTTCCCATTTTATTTTATGACTGGAGTCCCATGCATGTTGGCAAATCATGGATTTTCAAATTTTCTATTTTTATATATGATTTATGTTCTCTTAATCGAACTTCAAATGGTCTGGAAGTTTCTCCTATATAAAACTTATTACATTCGCACGGTATTTTGTAGATACAGTTTTTTGAATTTTGTATTGCGTTTTTGGGTTTTGTTTTTGTTAATTGTGCTCGTAGTGTATTGTTGGTTCTAAATACTGTTTTAATTCTAAATTTGTTTCCTATTCTTTGAATTTTTCGGAGAATCCTTTTATGTATGGTATTGAGAGCATTTTGTGGTGTGTATCGTTGTTTTGTTTTCTTTTTCTTTATTTTTAGGGTTTTATTCATTTCTTTCTCTATTATTCTTTTAGGATATTTGTTTTCTATTAGTGTATATCTGATTAGGTCTTTCTCTTTCTTTAAAATTTCTTCGTTTGATGATATTAATTTTGCTCTATCATACATGGTTTTGATAATTCCTCGTTTGACACATTGTGGGTGGTTTGAATCGAAGTTTAAGTATCTGTTTGTGTGCGTTGGTTTTCTATATACCGATGTATTAATTGTTGTATCGTTTTGCTAACAAGAATATCTAAAACGGAAGTTTTCCATGTTGTTCTAATTCATATGTGAATTTAATAGTTGGTTCTATTTCGTTAATTGACTGTATAAAGTTTTTAATTAATTCTATATTATGAGGCCAAATGGCATAAACATCATCAACGTATCTCCACCAGATCAATGGTTTCAATTCTTGTGTGAATATCACATCTTTTCGAATTCCTCCATGAATATATTACTGAAGATTGGGGATAGTGGACTTCCCATTGCCATTCCGAAGCTTTGTTTGTAAAATTGATCATTTATTTGAAAATATGTGGTATTTACGCATAAACCAAGTAATTCCATAATCGATGATATATTTAGTTTTGTTCTTTCTTTAAGATTGCCATCTTTTTCGAGTTTGTTTTTTATAATATTAAGCGTTTTGTTTATAGGGACATTTGTAAAGAGATTTACTACATCAAAGCTTACCATTGTGTGTGTATTTTCAATTTTTATGTTTGATAGTTTTTCTAAAAAGCGTTGGTTGTTTTTAATGATGATGTTTATGCTATTTGGCCTCATAATATAGAATTAATTAAAAACTTTATACAGTCAATTAACGAAATAGAACCAACTATTAAATTCACATATGAATTAGAACAACATGGAAAACTTCCGTTTTTAGATATTCTTGTTAGCAAAAACGATACAACAATTAATACATCGGTATATAGAAAACCAACGCACACAAACAGATACTTAAACTTCGATTCAAACCACCCACAATGTGTCAAACGAGGAATTATCAAAACCATGTATGATAGAGCAAAATTAATATCATCAAACGAAGAAATTTTAAAGAAAGAGAAAGACCTAATCAGATATACACTAATAGAAAACAAATATCCTAAAAGAATAATAGAGAAAGAAATGAATAAAACCCTAAAAATAAAGAAAAGAAAACAAAACAACGATACACACCACAAAATGCTCTCAATACCATACATAAAAGGATTCTCCGAAAAATTCAAAGAATAGGAAACAAATTTAGAATTAAAACAGTATTTAGAACCAACAATACACTACGAGCACAATTAACAAAAACAAAACCCAAAAACGCAATACAAAATTCAAAAACTGTATCTACAAAATACCGTGCGAATGTAATAAGTTTTATATAGGAGAAACTTCCAGACCATTTGAAGTTCGATTAAGAGAACATAAATCATATATAAAAATAGAAAATTTGAAAATCCATGATTTGCCAACATGCATGGGACTCCAGTCATAAAATAAAATGGGAAGATGCAAAATTATCGACAAAGAAGAAAACCACCAAAACGCAAAATCAAAGAAGCTGCCTATATAACCCTACATAAAAATAACTGCGTTGCAAACGAATCCGTGAATTTCAGTAAACAATGGATTCCATTACTAAAAGAAATAACAAAAGAAATAACAAATGAAGATCAAATGCCCACAATATCTAGGTAGCATTGCAAGTTTTTCCTGGGTTTTCCTTGCGATATTAACATGAAATACAGCCTACATACATGATTTCTATTTATACATACAATAACTAATTACATAACAATAAGCATATTAACTAGAAAACCATTATTTCGGCAAATTATAAATGTTGGGGATCTTGGTAGCCACAGGTTGCTTAACCCCTTCACTGAATCTCGGTAAAATAAGACATAAAATCAGAAATCTCTCAATTGTATAAATAGAAACATGTTAAAAATGTTTCCCAAATTATTGAATTTATATAAAATTCACCAATAAAATTAATCAGCTGATTTCACGTTAAGCGTATTGGCTACCATAGGAAAGTCGATCCCAGGTCGCAACACAAATTGAAGGCAATCATTCTTTTAAACTTTAAAAATTTTTGCTTAGTGTACTCAAACCAAATATTTCAAACATCAATAAATCAAAGTAACCTTCAATTTATGTCATAAACGTCAAACTTGAAGTTTTTATTATTTTGACAACGATCCTAGGTCATGGATCGAAACGTAAATAAAATAGATTTTAAAAACTATGAGTGGTTTCATTCCCAAAGAAGATTAAGAAGAATGCTAAACAAACCACAACAAACATACAGGGAGTATTTAATCGTTTAGTGCCTAAAGTGTTCCCTGGTAAGTGAATAGTTTTACAATGAAAGAACGCACTTACAGGACGCTGTTTGTAACTTTTTTATTTTTAAAGATATTAACTCAAAATTTGTACACGGTTCTAAGTTGTCCATCTAGAACCTCGATTAATTAGAGTAAGATTTTTGAAGCGTAGTATCCTGTCTATAACTGACATAAGTCAAAAACTTGACAATGTCAGATATGATTGACAAGAATGCCAAACGTAATTGATAGTTAGGTTTATGTATAGTTGTGTACACGATTTAAATTTGTAAATTTTCCAATTGTCGTCATCGGTCTCGGTGGCGTAATTGGTAAACGCATAGTTCCGGCAAAACCAAGATACAGGTTCAAGTCCTGTCCAAGACCTAATATTTTCTATCTTTCAATTACTAGCTCGATTTGAAATGATCATTTGGGCTTTGCATAAAAGTCTAAGTTATTATTTCATTTTATTCACTATAATACGATAGTATTTATCAACTTACCTTGTGTAATTAACTACTTAATATATTTATATATTTAATACTTGGCTTAAAGTCGTAAATTTTGAGCGTAGCTTCCTGTCTATAACTGACATAAGTCAAAAACTTGACAATGTCAGATATGATTGACAAAAATGCCAAAAGTAATTGAAAGTTAGGTTTATGTATAGTTGTATACACGATTTAAATTTGTAAATTTCCCAATTGTTATCGGTCTCGGTGGTGTACTTGGTAAACGCATGGTTCCGGCAAAACCAAGATACAGGTTCAAGTCCTGTCCAAGACTTTATGTTTTCCATCTTTCAATTACTAACTCGATTTGAAATGATCATTTGGGCTTTACATAAAAGTCTAAGTTATTATTTCATGTTATTTATTATATATATATATATATATATATATATATATATATATATATATATATGGCTCTAACAAATACTCTCGTTTACTTAAAACAATATAAGACTTTAGTAAGGCTAAGACAGCACAGTAGAACAAGAAGGAGGATATCTTGTAATATAACAAGCCCACGGTAAACAGCGGTGGAATTTGGTTTAAGAAGAAGGCAATCTCCCAATAGGCTGACTGCTAGTAGAGTGTACGCTCCGGGTAGATCGTGAGACGTGTCGTAGATTCGATAGTCGGATAAAACACAAAAGATGGTAAGTGGTAATGGTTTTTCCTAGACGATAGGACCAAAGGAGTTTTTTGATGATAATCATTAGAGATATTATATTAGTCGGTGGTATTGTTGATCTTTTACCTCGAAGCATTATATCTAACTTTTTAAAACTGATTAGTTTTTTCCCATAACTTGAACAACTGCTGGAGATGTTTGTATTTTGTAAACATAACTTTTGCATATTTAAGTATGTCGCACTGATAGCTGCAATTGTTATATCGATATCTAATGCCGGTTTGGTTTTTAACTTATTATTTAAAAATGGGGTATAATATTAAAATTTTTATAGACAATTATGTTATTATTCTAGTATGACGAATAGATTGATGCAATTGATATATTGATATCTAGTACACTTTTGGTGTTTAGTCTATATCATTAGAACAGTTTGAGATAACTTAATTTTGAAAGACAATTATTTACATATTTAAGTATGGCGCATTAATTGGTGCAATTGACATATTGCTATCTAGTACCCTTTTAGTATTTAACTTATAATTTGAAAGCCAGGTCTGATATATTTTATCAAGATATTTGTTTTATGAGTACGATACTTTGAGTTGTTAATTGTCGTATCCATAATTAATCATCTTTAACTGATATAGTACCCTAAATTCAGAAATTTATATCAATATTTTATTAAGTAGAGAAAATACATTTTGCTAGGGTTAACTACGTTTTTGTAATTGCTTAATATACTTTTGGTAATTGTGTATGTGGCAGCTCTTTGCTAGTGCCTTCAACGAAAGCCGGGTCCATGGTACTTGCGGCATAATTCCAATTCAACATCTAAAACCCAACAAGTAGGATGACTATTGCACTGTGTTAACCTGCACCCAAATGCCATAGTAAACAACACGTAGTTTTTAGAAATAGAAATACGATTGGAAAAATAAGTTGGACTTTTTGAGCTGGTAGTTGTCCAATCTTTATACGACAGGTACCGTAAGGTGGGACTGTATGGACATTGAATGATTTTTAGCTCCGCTTACAAACCAGATTCTTATCCATTAGTGTATGAAATATACAGTATAAAGTGATGCCTGATTGTCATAAAGAACTATCGATTCCTCCTGAGGCTTTAAAATGTAATATCTGAAAATGATTTAATGTACCATGTAGCTTAGTTTAAAGTAAGCATATGCAAAATGCAATATATTCAATTTTAATAAAAAGAAACAAATGATTACAAATAGAGCGTGAGTTTGGCTATACCCAATCCTATGGGGTAATTTGATTTTAAACCAAATGGTGTTGTAGGCCGCCGGACTGCTTTTCTAGGATGTTTGCTTGGATCGTTATTAACTGGTTATGGTTGCTATTGGTGGATCACCGTCATGATTGTCAGCTGATGGTCAAACGCTGTCGTGGATACCAAATAACTAGAACAACTACTTAAAATCTATCAAATCCCTCCAAGTAGACTAAGGATATTTAATGTGTATGCCAACACCCATACTCGGAGCCCCCACTTGTACGTCTAATATGAAAAATGTATACTGTTCTATCAAATGTTTTTTAAGCTCTCTCATTGGTCAAGATGAGATTATTACGGAAGTGGTGTAGAGTTGAACTTTGACAACGAAAAAGTTAAAATGGAAGGCTGTCCATTATGTTGTCACGTGATCCTCGAAAGAATGACCTTTAAGGATTCAAAAATTTGCAAAACAGCCATAGATTTTTTTATGGGAAAATGTATATAAGGATGAGCGATTTTGTGCTCGTACATACATAGCCTATCTACTCTTACACTATCTTCTAAAAGAAAACAAAAATTATAATTGATAACGTGTTTAGTTGTATCACTTAACGAGTATTTGACAATTTAATGAGTTAAATTTAAGTTTAGCAAAGCGCACAAATAAATCCAGAGTTGACGTACTACATCTACATTCATTATATATCGACGAAACCTTCTGTCAAATTTTAAATCTACGTTATATATTAGTATAACATTCCTAGGAGGTATGTTCCTAGTTGGTGTTAAACATGAAAGTGCAGATAAGACCACTTCAAGCAGTTTGGATGAATAAGTTTATTGCTGCTCTTACCTAAATTATTTAAAAGCCAGTGTTTTTAGTAGATTAAAAGTATTTAAATTCATTCAATATATTAAATCTGGAACTTAGCTTGGTGAGGGACACCGTTATAAACATATGATTTTAAATTTTTTGCTTAAAAATAAAGTTTCTGTATTTTCTTAACCTTTTGCTAAAAAAACTTAATTACATAGTAATATGTTTGTACGCTGCAAACGCCTGGTATAAATTCTTATATAACGATAAAAAGCAGCGTTCAAGTAATAGTTGTACATCTCAGTTCCTTTCCTATACTCGACGTTCAACACATGTATCATAAGAATCAGTTGAAGACTGTTTTGTTCAGAATGTACATCAGTGACAACATCTGTTTTCTAAATCTCTACTCAGATGACAGCTTAGTGTAGGTATTGATGTGAAACTACTGGAGTAAATATGTAAAAGAATATAACCATTGTTTCTCTTATAAAATTTGCTACAAGCTAAATTATTACCAATTGCTTTTATAACGTTGAAAAACGTAGACAATACAAATGGCTAGAGCGGAGATTAGCTAGTGAAGAAGCATGTGTTCTGACACAGCTAAAATAAATGTACCTTAAACTCATAGAAATACGTATTGTTTTTCGCCAATCTTGATGATACCTAAACTAAAGTTTATCAGTTATCCGGTCTATATAGACAGCCGAAGATTGATCTTGCGTTAACCAGAAATAAAATTTTGGGTTTCTTTTTAAACGGTTTTTAGGCCTTTAATATTCATCTAAAAACCGTTGCACTGGAATGAATTGTACGAGTTCAGACATAACATCCTCGTGATATTAAATTAACACATCAGTGCCACATTATTCATAAATAATAAACACCGTTTTATGTAGGAATGTCTTTTCACATTAATGAATAAATAGTAATAATATCCTACATTTCCTTATAGTAGGGGATAAAGAATACTACTATAGTAAGCCTGCTTATCGTAAAAGGCGATTAAAAGGCGCAGCAAGGGGCAGCAGCATTGCTGGCTAACAGATATAGGAGGAGGGTCGGTTGGTCTCTTGCGTTCCTCAATAATTTACAAGCTTGTTGGGGGTTGGCCGTGACGGATACGGCTTTTTGCTAAAATCTTTAAAAACTGCGTTGTGGAAAGATATGGGAGCCTACCACAATATTTCCCAGGTGTGCGTGGCCTAAAACACGAAATACATATGATGGAGAGCACACAAGTAAAATTCTTGTCCGGAGGTAAAATACTCCCTCATTCGGATCTCCGGAAGGGGGTACTTGGGGCTCGTCATCGTAAGAATATAAAACAACAGTTCGATTTAGTGATAGGGACTTGGAATGTAAGGTCATTACTTAGAGTAGATAAGTTAACGAATTTATTAGTCGAAATGAGAAAGGAAAAGCTGGACATTTTAGGTATTAGTGAGGTGAGATGGCCAGATAGTAATGACTTTTGGAAAGATAATTATAGAACAATTACAACTTCTTCAACTAATGGACAGTCAGGGGTAGGAATAGTGTTAGGTAAAAGATTAGGGCATAAAGTTAAAGAGTACTTACAATTTAGTGATAGAATAATTATGGTTAGATTGAGTACAAAACCCACAGACACTGTTTTAGTACAGGTTTACATGCCAACAACTCAGTACGAGGATGAGGAAGTAGAAAAGGTATACGAGGATATAAATAGTATAGTGAGAAAAGTAAAAGGAGATGAGAATTTAATAGTTATGGGCGATTTTAATGCGTCAGTGGGAGAAGGTAGTGAGGGAAAAATGGTAGAAAAATTTGGGTATGGCAGACGAAATGATAGAGGAGAAAGATTAGTTGAGTTTTGCCAGGAACATAGATTAGTAACTGTAAACACCCTATTCGAACAACATGTTAGGAGAAGATATACCTGGAAAGCCCCAGGTGATAGGGCTAGGTACCAAATAGATTATATTTTAGTTAAACAAAGATTTAGAAACCAAGTTAAAAACTGTCGTAGTTATCCAGGGGCTGACATAGATAGTGATCATAACTTAGTTAAAATGAAGTGTAAACTAAAATTCAAAAAATTGAGAAAGGCTAAAAGAGAGGGATGGTATCTAGGTAAGCTTAATGATAGTAGGGTAAAAGAGGAATATAAACAAGTATTAGATAATAAGAGCAAAGAGATAGCTGTAGGAGGGAATGTAGAAAATAGATGGAAAGAAATAAAACTGACTGTACATGATACAGCAACACAGACTATAGGTAAGAAAAAAATAGAAGCGAGAAAACCGTGGGTAACAAAGGAGATATTAGATTTAATAGAGAATAGAAGAAAGCTTAAACCTTTCAGAGAATTGGATAGTGAAAGTAAGCAAAAATATAATAAAGTTAGAAATAAGATAGTACATGAGTGTAGAAAAGCTAGAAATAAATGGATGGAGGAGAATTGTAAGGAATACAAGATGATTTGAGAGTAGGTAAGACAGACAGGGCTTACAGGGCAGTTAAAAAGTTTTTTGGGGAAGATAGGAAAAAATGTAATGGTATTAGAGACGAGAATAATGAGCTTCTAATAAATAAAGTTGAGGTAGCAGATAGATGGAAAAGATATTTAGAAGATTTATATAAGGGAGACGATATGGATGAGTTAGAGTACGACCAAGAAGAGGATGTAGAAATAGGGTTCTCAATATTAAGAGAGGAATTTGATAGAGCTGTTCGGAATCTTAAATTAAATAAAGCGCCAGGGATAGACGAGATTCCCGCAGAATTAATAAAATATGCAAGTCAGAAAACTTTAGACAGATTATATGAACTAATAAAAGTAATATATGACACAGGTGAGGTTCCAATAGATTTCGAAAAAAATATTATTCCAATCCCAAAAAAATCAGGAGCTGATAGGTGTGAGAATTTTAGAACGGTTAGTTTAACTTCTCATGCTTCCAAAATACTAACAATAATAATTAAAAATAGAGTAGAAGCTTTGACTGAGAATTATTTAGGCGAAGACCAATATGGTTTTCGTAAAGACAGAGGGACTAGAGAACCGATACTAATGATTAGGGTAATTATCGAAAAAAGGTTACAAAAAAATAAAAAGACTCATTTCGCGTTTGTAGATTTAGAAAAAAAATTTGATAGGGTTAATTGGATTGTTATGTTCAGGGTTTTGCGAAAAATAGGAATCTCTCATAGGGATAGAAAAGTTATTTACAGTCTATATAAAAACCAAAACGTAGTAATTAGATTTGATGAAATAGAAAAGGAAGCTAAGATTAGAAATGGTGTTAGACAGGGTTGTATACTGTCTCCCTTGATTTTTAATGTTTATATTGAGGAAGCTTTAAACTTAGCTAGAGAGAAAAAAGAGATAGGTATTAGTGTACAGGGACAGAAAATAGACATGTTACGTTTTGCAGATGATATAGCCATTATAGCAGAGTCTAGAAAAGAGTTAGGAGAGTTTTTAAATATTTTAGATGAGATACTACAAAGTAACTATAGTATGAGAATTAATTCAGTAAAGACAAAGATAATGACATGTGAGTTACAGCCTAGTTCTAAACCAAAATTAAAAATAGGTAATACCGAGTTAGAGGAGGTAGATGAATTTTGCTATTTAGGTAGTATAATTACAAAGGATGGACGTAGCAGAAGGGATATAGTAGCTAGAATAGCTCAAGCTAGAAAAATGTTTTTAAAAAAGAAAAACTTACTAATAGCTAATAGTATTAGTTTAGATAATAGAAAATGTTTCTTAAAGTCGTACGTATGGAGCGTTCTACTATACGGTAGTGTGACTTGGACAATTAAAGAAGTAGATAAGAAAAAGATAGAAGCTTTTGAAACTTGGTGTTATAGGAGAATGTTAAAGATTAGTTGGACAGATAGAGTAACAAACGAGGAAGTTTAAAGAAGGATAGGTGAGGATCCCTGTATGTGGAAACAATTGAAGGTCAGGAGAGATAGAATGATAGGCCACCAGTTAAGACATGAGGGACTATTTAGTAAAGTTTTAGATTATACACTACCAAATAAAAATAGAGTAGGAAGGCCTAGACAAAGCTATATTAGTCAAATTATTAGAGATTTAGGTTGTGAAGGCTATGTAGACCTTTTTAGACTAGCTCAGAATAGAAAAGAATTTAGAGCTGCGTCAAACCGACTTTAAGTAAGTTCGAAAACAAAACAAAAAAAATAAAAATCAGTTAACTAAATGTCACCATGACAAACTCACAATTAGTTAGCGGTCTGGCATGTTGGCAGCGATTCGTTGCTTAAGCCTTACCATAACATATAATTTAACACTTTTCCTTTTTGAAACGGATAACCAGGTTATATTTCATTTCCTTATAAATGGTAATCATGTAAACATGTTAGAGTTCTTTAACAACCATCAGATTGCTAATATCTATGTAGAGTCAGCTGGATAGGAAAAAGATAGAAGGATATAGGAAGACCTAGACCAAACTATATTAGTCAAATTATTAGAAATTTAGGTTGTGAAGGGTATGTTGAGCTTTTTAGATTAGCACAGAATAGAAAAGAAGTTAGAGCTGCGCCAAACCGACCTTAAGTAAGGTCGAAAACAAAATGATGATGACATTTCCTTAAAAAATAATGGTTAGTTCTGTAAATACACACTAGCTATTACCTTTATAGTTAATTTGATTGTAGCTTATTCTGGTATATGAAATGGTCCGTGATATGGACGATGCTTCAGATGAACGAAACTCCCCCACTTACCGTACGACTAGCTAGAAGTTCAGTTCACAAGAGTGTACGAGTTTGGGCGTATATGATTATAATAACTACAAAAAAAAAATTAAAAGGAAACAAGGCGCCATCGCATTTTGAATATGCTCAAAAATAAGTTAACCTTGTGGGGAGATTCTGAAACCCTCTGACACACAAAAAATATATTTCAAAAACACTATTAAGTACAAACGTACTACAACTCGATATTAGGGTCGACTCTGAAAAGAAATTCACATAATTAAATTATCATTGGGAACACTATTTGTATCCATTCAAAAATACAAAAGCAATAAATTGTAAATAAACTTCTTATATAAAATGTTGTCCTCGAATCATATTCACAAATCTCTCTTAAGGGAACTATAATCACTTTCATCTCTATAAGCTAACACAGACCAAATCACCATGAACAAAACTTAAAATTTTACTTTAAATATTTTTCAACTTGAATAAAGTAATGTATTATTGTTACTCTTTTAATTATGTTGCGAACTTCTCAAAAGTATACTCTGTATGTCGTTTTAGGATATATATATATATATATATATATATATATATATATATATATAAGAAATGAATCTAACTAAACGTTATAATGGTAAATTCAAAGTTCATATATACAAGTCAAAAGTTCAGTTAAACAAAATCCATTTCTTAAATTCGTAAATTCAAGTTTATTTTAAAATACTTCAACTTTAAAAAACTATCTCCAAATTTAATCACCTGGATTTAAATTAAGCCCAAATATCAGTACTGGTATTTGTTTATATTTGTTTTATTTTCGCTAAAATATGTCAACCAATAAATAAGTACTCATACCTAAATTATTGATTGGGATACTTTTAGTATATAAAAAGTTGACACAGGTTGAAATTTCTACCTTGAATGCAAGTAAGTTTATAAGCAAAACAAATATCTGGGTTCTCCAACGAAAACAACTCAAAATAAATTATGTACATGCAAAATCTCTAAGTACAAAAAGTAATGAAATTTTTAATAAATGCAAGTAACTAAATTATTAAGATTTATCAGTAAAGAAATGTAAACAGAATTAACATTAAACACTTCTTTTCATTATGTTTACAAATATTGAATTTTCTAATGATTTCAGCATGTTTTATTTATAAGTGAGATAATCAAAACATACACCACGTGCATATTAATTTCAGTTCAAAAACTTATTCTAAATAATTCACTTCTTAACCAAAAATAGTAATAACTTACAGCACCTCTGAATCACATTTGCTTACCCAGGGCAGCATATTGTCAACCATCTGTTGAACACAAACTCCAAATCAAGACCAATCCTTGGATACGAATTCCATATAATTATTATCTTCTAATAAATGAACCAATATAAAATTTGCAAAAGTAAGTAAATTCGCAGAACTTGTTTACATATGCAAAACGAACGTAACTAAATTTAAATATTATAATCAGAACCGCTAATTAAGAACCACGTTACATATTAATATTCATAATTAATATAATTATTCTTCTGTGCGTGACGAAAGATAGGCATGTGTCTGTTCACATCAATGTTGAACAAAAAAATTAGTCGCTGTGACCTGCAGTAGAAAAAATGATAGATTTTCAAACCTCGAATTAATTCGTTGTTAACCATACGATTGATAATTACCAATTCAAGGGCGTTTCTGGTGCCCCATGCACAAATTATAAAACTTGGTTGGGAAATGCAGCAGTTCGTTCCTGTTTGTTCTAAAACCACTTCATTTGACAGACGCACACGTTATCTTGCTGTGCGTATATACATGGAAAAATATGTTTTAACCAAGACAGAAGTAATATTTGAAATCGATGAAAACTGACACAGAATAAATTTTTAATTAGAATTAATACGAAATGTCTTAGATTTAATATGGTCTGTGAACAAACAAATACTAGAGGGTTGTTAAATTAAATATTATACAGGAGGGACAGAATAAAGGAATTACTTGAAATCTGGATATATTAATTTTTGTAAGAATTAAATATACTACAAGGTGGTACGGTAATTTTTATATATAATACTGTAAACATCTGCAAAGGCCATCACGATCTTTTTATGAACATATATCGTTACAATTTTTCCTTTTGAGAAAACTTGTATGCCTTACAGCTAAACCCTAGACTTTACTCTAAGCAGTAGATAGCAACGGAACGGGCGTGGGGAGTTGTTTTCAAAGATGTTAAATGAGCGCCACTACATTTAGTAAGCAAGGGAAATGTAGAACCCAAAAAAATTGATATCAATACGAAAAATTAATTACAACGATGAGATACCTGAAAGAAATTATAGGTTTAAAAATAAGACACATGAGGCAGCTATTTGTTCCTCCACTGTAGTTTAAAATTAACGTAATACCATAAAGTAATTATCACTTTGTATCTTAACTTAATCAAGTATCATTGGAATATTTTATCCTTTTAATTACTGTGAAACCTTTGTTATAATAAAAAGAGATGAGAATTTCTTTAAATCATATATGTAAAGCGAAAATATTTCTGTTACAAATTAGCAATTTATGAACTGAAATTTCTTAATAAATTCTGTATAGTTAATATAAAAAAATTTAACTATTTTCTTTATCTAAATCTTAAAGAATAAAAAAAATCCGAACCTTAGTGAAATTTACATAGTAAACTGGATTCATTTTCTACTTACAATCAAAATGTATAGATCTTAAATACTTCATAATTATTCAAAAATGCATAACGTTACAAAAGTAGATGTATAGAAACGCTAAGATATGTTTAGATTTGTAAACAAAATGAGATATGTAAATAATGGTTGTTTTGAGCAATAATATAAATGTGTCCTCTTCCTGCATATTTAGAAAGCGATATTTAACTAGTTGGTTGTTAGATATTATGACAAGCTAATCTTTATTATACTGGTACAATGGTTTTATTTAATGGTATTGATCTACGTTATCCTATTATATAAAGAATCAATGCTTACATCAACTCTAAGTTTGACTTTTAACTTCAAATTAAATTCCATACACTAATATTTATTGCACTTATAATAAACCTTAGATAAAGCGTTAACAAGACAAACCTAACAACATTATTTGTCATATTAGATGCAAAAGAGTACAAATATTGATTGTGCAGTTTAAAATAATACTACCTGCATTATCAACCAGAACCATATGTCCGTTAAGTACCATAACGAAACAAGCAAGGTAAAGTAAATTTTGGACTGCTGGTGTGTCCGAGCTTTATCTTCGAATTTAAATGAGGGTTGTTCAATTTACTTAATCCAAATAAGTTGATAACCTGGACTAATTATACAGCATTCAAAATTAACATTTTTTTCCAGATGTAAGTATTTTAACAATTCTTCAAAGTCAAATTAGTAAAACACGTATCTGCTCTCTAGACGATTTTAAGATCGGTTCCTAAGTTTTGATATTACTTCCATGTTATGCCAATGTTATTTAGATGTTACTTGAATATTACTGAAATATTACATTAAATATGCATTGTTAATTAATTTTAAAGGTGGTTAGTGGAATAACGTCACGACTTGCCAACACTACTGCAATCGCTATTCTTAAGTTGCAGGTCGCCATATGACTAGTTGTATGAGTCGGTGCGGATGGTTGTTTTTAACGGTGTTTTGGTAAACGATATCTACTAGTTTGTGAATGTCTATGTATATGACTGCACTGAGAATTAAGTGATTATTTGAGGTGTGTAATATTTATGAATTTTGGTTTTAATAAGTGTAGATGTGGGTACTCAATGCGTATTTTGTTATGCATTCTGAGTGACCTAAATTTAACAATATGCGTTGTTGTGTATAACAATAGCTAATAAGACGGTAATATAAACATAATATATATGTAACATTTAAAATGTTACCAGGTGATCATTTACAAAGCTAAAACTCTACGTTGTGTATAATTATAAATTCGTTAATGGTGATGTACATACAGGGTAGTATAAGAAAATCAGGTTTGACTTAAATTTATTAAGAAACCACTTAGAAAATAGCAATATAAAGATATTTGTGAAAAAGTTTCACGTCTGATATTTAATTCGTATCTTAACACGGACATTTGGTATAGAAATTTCTCAGGAGATTATTGTTCTCAAAAGCGCTACATGGAAACACAGTTGTTAGTATCATCAGCATGCCTAGTTATTTTGAATCACACAGGCACATGCGTAGGAACAGACACAAGTACTTGCGCAGGTACAGGCACAATGTAGCCGCGTATAGCTCACTCAAATACTCACACACACACGTACAGACATGCACGTACGCTTACGTATTTACATGTTAGTGAATACTTACGCACGCACCTGCGCATTCATGTACCCACACAAACACGCGTAGGCACACGCATGCGTCCACGATCTTATTCCGACGCACATGCATATACAGGAAAGCTTGCATGCCTCGGTATTCGGCCGCATGTTCAAACATACCAGCTCTAACGCATGCACAAACAAAACATACGATCGAACACACACACACACACACACACGCAGGTCAACATGGAAGGACGGACAGACCACCGAAAGCTAGTCCACACACTCACGTACGAGAATGCACGCATACATGTACACAGGTAGGTACGATTGCACGCAAATACGCAGGTATGCGCGCACGCTCGATTTACGGACCGACGTACGCATGAGCGGAAACATGCCGGCTTGCATGTGCGTCTATCCGTACACTCACGTAGAGTCGAAATGGAAAATACTAGAAAGTTATTTAAGCAAGTTGAAACCCAGTTTTTACATTTGTAATTACATCACAAAAAAATGTAGCAATGTTTTGAAGTAACTTGTATGTATTCAATGTATTCAATCGGTTATACTTAATGTTTGGCTTTTCTGTTGTTTGCTCATATTTTCTTTTTCGAATAATTGTACGCTCTATTCTCTTTAATGTATGAGGCGATAAAGGTGTGTTGCATATACGTTTCAAACAATGGGATTTTAACATTTGTTTGTTAATTGATAGATGTCACGACTTTGCATCGTTGATTTTTGTGTTCTGGAAATTGAATGAATACTTTTGTAGTTGTAGATGTATCCGAGGGCAATAGCTAGTGATCAGCAGATTATTATGTAACAAGTTATTGTGCACATGTGATATCTTTACTAACGGTTAGCAGGCAATATTTATATAAGAAAAATATATAGCATTTTAAATTTCTAGCAATTTCTGAAATATGAAGATTCCAACTTGGGTAATTGCTTTAGTCTATTTACTATGAAATTGTGTTATTACAAGTGGTTACTGAAATATATATGCGCGACTTCGTGGCATAGTTGGTTTGCGCGTAACTACTATGCCCGAGGTTTCGGGTTCGAATTCCGACAGGGTCTGCTTGGAAAATGTTAGGCTAGCATTTTTCACAAAAATATGCCTTCGTTCGGTTGAGAGGTAAAATGGAGGTCTCGCGTGTAAGTGTTGTCACGCACGTTTAAGATCCCTAGCTTGCTTGTAACAGCAAGGGTTCGAAAAAATTCCAAATTTTCCAGGTAAAAAAAAATAGCTTTTTGGCCAGTGTAGCACCTTCCGGTGAAGCATTGGGAAATCAAATGTAGTATCAATGTAGTACCATCGGGTAAGCATTGGATTATCTAAATATACAGCTCTGTACAACATCATTTTTTAAATTTAATTTACAGAATTCAAATACAACGTAATGTGAAAGAGATATCCAATTTAAATTATGTTCATTTCTTTAAATCACCCTGTCGCGGGATAAAAATTTCGTAGACACTTTTTAAATAATCAGGAAATACATCAATGGTTACCTGAGAAGGTGGCTAGTTATCGCCAACTGTTATAATAGCAGACATATTTTGGATGAACGCCAAAAATTTATTAAAACTACACCATCTCTCTTAAACAAAATTTGAAAAATTATAGGATAACCATTTATCCCCTAAAAGCAATAATAATCCGCAGCTGCATAGTGAAGTTTACATGAAGTTATGCTAGGGTGGCTCCGTACATCAGATAGGTTCGCGGGACTGCTTGATAAGTCAAGGATTCCGATAAATTTGAAATTTCCAGATAAAAAAACTCATCATCTTGTCAATATAGTTCCTATCAGGCGGCTCCGTGGAGTAGTTGGTTTGCACTAACTACTATGCCCGAGGTTTCTGGTTCTAATTCCGACTTGAAAAATATTAGGCGATCAATTTGTACAAAAATACGTCCTCGTTCGGATGAGAGGTAAAACATTGGTCCTGTGTGTGCGTATTGTCAGACACGTTAAAGTTCTACTTTGCTTGGAATAGTAGGGTTCGGCAAAATAAAAAATTTCCGGATAAAAAACTCGCTTGCTGGTCAATGCAGTACCTTCACATGGAGCATTGCAAAGTCAAATGTAGGGGAGGCTATGCTGGCATGGTGATAGGAAAATTCTTGTAGAGGTTTTGATAACGTAACTTGCTTTTATTCTATACTTTGAGGTAACACTGGTTTTGAAATTGATTTGGAATTGGGCTTGTTCAGCTACCGGAAATATGAATGTAACTGTATCGGCTTGCCCTATTTTTTTAAATTGCTTACTGGATGCACATTCACTTATTACATAAATGTTAGTCCAATCTCTTTCTTTTTAATAATATTACGATAACACTAGTCACCCATATTGCAACAATCATTAAGTACAGTTTTTATTCGAAAGGCAACATTTTAAAACTGATAGCTAATAATTTTTTGTAGCACTACATTATCTATTAGTGTGAGACAGACATAATTTTGTAATAAGATTACAACAATTAATTATCAGTAAAAAGTAATAACTAGATGGGATCGAAGTGTATTTATTAGTAATTAAGTATTCTAATAAGAGTGTATGCTTTAGATAAAGTGAATGTTTAATCCCACATAGTTTTCATACAAAATCAAAATAACCGTTTTGTCGTGCTAGCTAAAGCAAAATAATGTTTGATTTCATTTTCACTTGCTTATATGAACGTTTTTCCATATTAATTTACTTGCAGAATGCTGAAATTGTGAAATGTCGATATCCTTTAGTAAAACTACAAGATGCAATGTTTAGTTTACTGAATCATTCGGATTATGCAATCAAATTTCGATTTTTTAGTGAATACAAATAAGATGATACACTTAAGTAATTTTGCACTAGTTTTAAAATCTTTTATTTCATTTCAAAAATCGTTCTTATTTGACTTTCGAAGTGTATATATTGTGTAATTTTGATACTATTCGCTCATATACTCATTCACTTTAATGTCAAAAACACCACCTGCTAGAATTTCTTAGAATACACGTAGGTGTCAGTTAGAAAGTGATATAATTTTTATTTTTTCGTTACTCGAGACAAAATACTTAAGTGTAAATGGTAGTACGTTTAGCACTTCCTTAAAGTTCAATTCTATATGCAAATTTCGTAACGAAGATCATTTTTAACTCTACTCCAATGTAGTTGAAAAAACTCAGTTAAGTAATGCTAAAGGGTTATACCTTGATCGGTTAATAGTCCTTATTCCTCAAAAAATTTCAGAATTTGATTACTTGATGGTGAACTTAATTTATTACGGAATTATAATTTGCATAATCGACATATTTAACAATAAACAGATTCAATTTTAAAAATATTATTATGAATTTATTGTATTTACAAATATGGATGCATTCCAACAAAATACGTACTAATATTATTATTTCATATATTCCTAATGCTATAGTTATTAAACAAGATAAGTAGAAAACACTAACGCATATAATTATAATATTTTTTCGTCTTTGTTTTGTTGAAAAAACGGAAATCTATTGCTAGTGCCAAGTCGCAGCGCTGCGTTCGTGGTTTTCTTTTGATTGTTATCTCGACACTTTCAACGTATACGATTTCGTTTTTCAGATATCAGTTGTTGACCGAACATTCTTCTAAAACATTCGCCATTTTAATTCAAATACTGTTGTGATTACTGTGTATCAGGCTTGAATATTGACTCCAGAAAAAAATAAAGTCAAAGGTGAACGGCCAGTGGCTACTAACTATGTTATAATTATCCGATAACTCATCCAAAGCGTCTAAACTGTTTTTCCTTGAATTATAGAGAGTTATAATTTTAGGCAATTATATTTTTCAGATTAGGTAGTTATACACACTATTATTGTGATGCAAGATAGAAAAGAGAATGGAATTTTTTTGGGCGCATATAACGGAGTCGTAGTTTCTTCTCAAAAGACAAATATCAGAGCTGTTATTTATTCTCTATTTAGAATGTTTAGAACAACTATTGTATTTGCCGTTCATTAGATCTTACTCTTTCGACCGAACTAGTGTATGTGTTCTTCTTAATCTTCTTTGGGAATTAAACCACTCATAATTTTTTAAATCATCTTTATTTACGTTTCGATCCATGACCTAGGATCGTTGTCAAAATAATAAAAACTTTAAGTTTGACATTTATGACATAAATTGAAGGTGACTTTGATTTATTGATGTTCGAAATATTTGGTTTGAGTACACTAAGCAAAAATTTTTTAAGTTTAAATGAATGATTGCCTTCAATTTGTGTTACGGCCTGGGACAGACTTTTTTTAGGTAGCCAATACGCTTAACGTGAAATCAGCTGATTAATTTTTATTGGTGAATTTTATATAAATTCAATAACTTGGGAATTGGAAAACATTTTTTAACATGTTTCTATTTATACAATTGAGAGGATGGTTATTAAAGAAGTGTGCGATTGTATTATTAAAAGGCTTAAGTAGTCGTTTTGTTATATTTATTTTGAAGGGGAAAATTATTATGATTTAGGCTACCTCTTTGGTAGATTTTAACATGGTTCTGAGGCGACCTCATGGCGGGTTTACACTTGTGAGATACCAATTCTATGAAGATTGTATATGGTTCTGAGGCGACTCTAAGACGGGTTTACACTTGTCAGATACCAATATTGTTCAATAAAGATTGTATATGGATCTGAGGCGACCCTATGGCGGGTTTACACTTGTCAGATACCAATACTGTACAACGGAGATTGTATATGGTTTTGAGGTAACCCTATTGCGGGTTTACACTTGTCAGATACCAATGCTGTTTTACAGGGGTTGTTAATATGCTTATTGTTATGTAATTAGTTATTGTATGTATAAACAGAAATCATGCATGTAGGCTGTATATCATGTTAATGTCGCAAGGAAAACCCAAGAAAAACTTGCAATGCTACTTAGATATTGCGGGCATTTGATTTTCATTTGTTATTTCTTTTGTTATTTCTTTTAGTAATGGAATCCATTGTTTACTGAAAGTCACGGATTCGTTTGCAACGCAGTTATTTTTATGGAGGGTTATATAATCAGTTTCTTTGATTTTGCGTTTTTGGTGGTTTTTTTCTTTGTCGATCATTTTTGCGTCCTCCCATTTTATTCTTTGACTGGAGTCCCATGCATGTTGGCAAATCATGGATTTTTCAAATTTTCTATTTTTTATATATGATTTATGTTCTTTTAATCGAACTTCAAATGGTCTGGAACTTTCCCCTATATACAACTTGTTACATTCGCACGGTATTTTGTTGATGCAGTTTTTTGAACTTTGTATCGGGTTTTTGGGTTTTGTTTTTGTTAATTGTGCTCTTAGTGTATTGTTGGTTCTAAATACTGTTTTAATTCTAAATTTGATTTCTATTCTTTGAATTTTTTCGGAGCATCCTTTTATGTATGGTATTGAGATCATTTTTTGGTGTGTATCGTTGTCTTTGTTTTCTTTTTCTTTATTTTTAGGATTTTTATCCAGTTCTTTCTCTATTATTCTTTTAGGATATTTGTTTTCTATTAGTGTACATCTGATTAGGTCTTTCTCGTTCTTTAAAATTTCTTCGTTTGATGATATTAATTTTGCTCTATCATACATGGTTTTAATAATTCCTCGTTTGACACATTGTGGGTGGTTTGAATCGAAGTTTAAGTATCTGTTTGTGTGCGTTGGTTTGCTGTATACCGATGTATTAATTGTTGTATTGTTTTTGCTAACTAGAATATCTAAAAACCGAAGTTTTCCGTGTTCTAATTCATATGTGAATTTAATAATTGGTTCTATTTCGTTAATTGACTGTACAAAGTTTTTAATTATTTCTGTATTATGAGGCCAAATAGCATAGACATCATCTACGTATCTCTACCAGATTAGTGGTTTCAATTCTTGTGTGAATATTACATCTTTTTCGAATTCCTCCATGAATATATTACTAAAGATTGGCGATAGTGGACTTCCCATTGCCATTCCGAAGCTTTGTTTATAGAATTGATCACTTATTTGAAAATATGTGGTATTGACGCATAAACCAAGTAATTCCATAATCGATGATATACTTAGTTTTGTTCTTTCTTTAAGGTTGCTATCTTTTTCTAGTTTGCTTTTTATAATATTAAGCGTTTTGTTTATAGAGACATTTGTGAAGAGATTTACTACATGAAAACTTACCATTGTGTGTGTATTTTCAATTTTTATGTTTGATAATTTTTCTAAAAAGTGTTGGTTGTTTTTTATGAATGAATCCGTTTTGCCGTTAAGGCATATGCGTTATATCCTTCAACAATTTTTTTACCGGAAAATATACAGTACCTTACAATAAACACAAATTTCTTATGGATGTAGAACTAGAAATAGATAAAAGGAGAAGTATACAGAACATGTACTTGCCATTGCCTTATAAGATATGATATTTAATTTTCCTATGGGTGCAGAAAAAGAATATCAGAAAGGGCAGTAGACACAAACTGTGAGTTATATTATATTTCATTTATTCAACATGGGGACTTACTTTATGATATCAAAACTCGCGTCCTTTCTTCTAATTTTCTAAATCCTGATTAGTATTTTGCGTTGGAATGTTTAGTAGATAACTCTCAACTTTGTTTAGTAAAATATAGATTGCAAACTTAAACAAAGCGTTGCATGATCAAACTCTCATCAAACATGAGTTTTCAATGTGACGGCTGAAATTAATCATTGAACCTTATTTTTTTAAACTATTATCTATTATGTGATGTTTTCATGTATTTCAAATATCTAATCCGTAAATAAACAAGTTTCGTACCTATAGCGAGGGATCAAAGTATATTTGTAGCCTGAATTTTGAATTTGTTTCGCAATTACGCATTATTGAAAACGTACTTTGCATTGCGGTTAATCAAGTTTTGATGCAATTTAATTACGCATAGTGATCACGCATAGGAAAACCTAAATACATGGATTAATTTAAGAAAATAATTTGAAACCCGAATGCCATTCGTAGTCGTAAACTAAACGCAAGTATAGATTTATAAATACTCACACTCATACTTCGTCTCTCGCATAGACACACACGATTCACATGCACGCACACGCACACACGTGCACATACATCCCAAACGCGCGCAGGCGCGCGCTCACCCAACTTTAATCTACAAAGATCGTAGATGTTCCATTTATAGTATATATAATTCACCGCCTAATGTATGTTCTGTTTTATATTGTACATAATTTACCGCTAAATTTATTCTCCCTTGAAATTTATAGATTTTTTGCGTCCGCCCGGTATATTAATTGTTATTGTGTATCGTGTATTACTTCAAGCATCTTGCCTGTACAAAGTGCCGCGATATTGATAAACTCTGCTCTTCGCCTGTGCAAAAACATTCTTATCACCTTGGAAAACACACGAAGCATGGCAGTATCGATTTTTTGTTGTAGAAGGCCGCACTACTACATGTTCTACGTAGAACCACATAGAAGAGTCGACTTTTGTATTTTGTAGTAGACGGACGTCTCCAACAGTGTTGTTTACAACCGCATTTTTGTTCAGAACGACCTCTATAAAATAAATGTGCTTCGCTTTGTTATAATCACAAAGGTAAGTGTTTGAAGTAATTGTTTGTCTTGTTTAAAAACCTTAATTTGTTGTTTGTTTATTTTAATGTTGTTTCGTATAAATGTCCACTTTTCTCCACCATCAGTTGCTATCGAAATTACCGCAAATTTTGCAGTAGGTAATAAAAATAAGTGTTGATAAACATCTAGAGGGGAAAGGGGCAATGCACCGGAACTGCGTGCGTATTACAATTTATAATGTAACTTTTGTAGATGATGTTTTTATAATGCTATGGCAATTGGCAGGTACCTAATATTGTTTTATATGGAAGCTTGGCAGCTAGTGATCTGCTAATCAGATTTATAATTATTTATTACAATATTCGTAAACCTATTGTATTAAAGTGAGAAGTCTATATCGGTATTGGTAGTGATTACATTCACAATCTTTATGTTATAACTGGATCTATTGTCTACATTCTTGACATGGCTCCATCAGACTTCATGTATTTTAAAAAGCGTCTGAAGTTATTATAGCAATATTAATTTAGGTATATATTTTTAACCATCTATTATTACTATTTACATGTGTATAATGCAGTCCAGCTTGTGTTTTTATTTCATATTCTACAGATCAATCACTGAGTGTTGAAGTGTTAACAATTGTTGGAAAACCGTTGAATAAAAAAAAATTGGAGAAAACAATGATACACTTATTGTAGCAGTATTTGTAGCAGTTCCCTGAATTCTTCTATCGTGTGATACAGAAACATTCACCACTTCTAGAATTAATTTTTGACAAAGGACTGAATACTGGTGAGACATTTCACCCACCTGTACACATTACAAATGATGTCCAAATTTGTAACTACCTCAACTTTATTTTGAAGGTGATGCATTGGAAAAGTTGGATATTAAAGTTCCAGATAAGCAGTCTCTTTTAAAAGTTTAATCACATTTAAACTTTAAAATATATTAAAAAAATAAAAGATCACTGCCTGAAGAGGCCATTCCTTTTATAAAATCTGCGATTTAAAATCGAAAGTATAGAAATTCATACTTACAAACCAGTTGACACACAGAGATATACATGTTTTTACTCTTTTTTTAAACAAGATAACAAGAAATTACTAAATTTAAGAAACTTTGTTGTAATTAGCTCGCTAATGATAGCACACACTAAATGAGAATATTGTTGTGGTGTTTATCTATGGCGAATCCCAGAAAAATTTAATGCGAGCGATTGAATTTAACATATAGCGGTGTCCCAAAAGAAATCGCTCATCAAGAAGATGGTTGGCTGTATTGTTGTAAATTCTCAGAAAGTGGAAGTATACAGCGAAAAGAGAAAGTGCGTAGAAAAATTCTCTTCAATGAAGGTAACCAAGTTTGCTCATAATCCTCATGTTAGCTCTCAAGAACTAGTATCTGATTTTGGAATATTTTAAAAAAGTGTTTAAGATTATTAAAACAACATATATTACGTGAATGTAATTTATAATTGCGTTAAGATCTATATGGAAATGACTTTCGAAATCGAGTTGCGTTTTGTCAATAAGCACAAGAGAAAAAACTACAGAATAAGAAAGTTACTTAATTGAAAAGTCATATATAGGGTGGTAAAAAAATTGTGTTTAATCTCAGTTAAGATTGAGATACCGTGCGTGAAATCATTGAAGATAGTTTATGTGATGTAATTAAGACATGAGGTAATTAAGGTTGCAGGCGTGACGCAGACTTTATTAAAGGTGGTGCATTTAACGTCATTTAATGGTATAAATCCGTCCAAAACAGATGGTAGGGGGAGGGGATGAAGAAGAGGAGGTGCATTATTTTAAGGGATTATAATTATCCAAACCGATAGGGGTAGGTATGTGGGAACAGGAGAAGGGATGAGATGGTTCACAAAGTTCTGCAAAATGTTTTCTGCAATGAATATTCAAAACACTACATCTATCCATACGTTTAGTATATTATTCAAGATCGAAAACGTTTTAAGAATTAGCGGCAAAATACTTTTGATCCAATAGCGTTTAATAATGACGATCTCTTTAACGCGTAACTGCAACCTCTCTTTGGATCTTGAAATAAACCATAGGTATACGTACTCGAAAATAATTTGAACGGTTAGGAGTATTACGTGCAACTTTACGGTTTGCGAGTGCAATCATAAATTCCACTCGTCTTTTATTAGTCTTGCCAGTACACGATAAATACTTGTTAATATAAATTATGTGCGTATTTAAACCTGATGGCAAATCATTGCTTTCCAAATTGTTTTCGCTGTTCTAACTGTTACTGATTTATACAGAGTTTTGCTAATTTTAATAATATTAATGTAATATTTGATTATGACATTGTAATACTTAATATTTGATTTCTAATCAGAATAGTATATGAAAAATTATTATTACTCTACAAATTTTCTTGTCAATAAAACCGTAACTATTTTAAAAGAAAAACCTGAAATATATTGAATTTATGTTCACTTTCATGCTGGAAAAATTAACCAAAGTTTATATATATATATATATATATATATATATATATATATATATATATAATATTAATTTATTTTTCTCGCTAATTTTATCTTTTAAAGAAAATTGTTTAAAATTTGTTTAACAATTATGCACTTTAATTACATAAGACGTTTAAAATTTAATAAGCAGGGGTGATCTTCCGGTTTATGGTATAAACGAATATCTCAAAAAGGTGATAAAGCGGCAAAAAACTTTCTACGGATTCTAGCCAATCCAAAGCAAAATTTTATTAACTAGCATGATGATGTTATAGAAACTATATCTTCCTAAAGTCACGTGTAAATCGATTCAAACTATTTATGCGCGTGTACCCTTTCTCCGTAACTGAAGTGAAGGTGACCGACTATACAAAGCCCAGTCATCTTACGATTATTTATTTAAAAATGGTATACATGATTGCACATTTTGTTTAAAGAATTGTTTTTTATTCAATTTCAATACCGGACTGATATATTCAAACGGTGTGGCGATAATCAATATACATGGAGTGCAAAATTTTATGCTGAAAATGAGGAAAATGTTAGGATTGCTATCAATTGTGAAGCTACGATTTTTGAGACTCCGCAAAAATTTGGGCATGGGCCTCTTTTAAGATTTATTATTGACCTGTTTTCATTATTTTCTAATTGTAATATCTATATCAAAGAACTAAATACATTGTATATTATTCGAGTGCTTTATTATACAATCAAATTACATACATTGAAAACTTATAAATTAATTGACATTAAAACTACAATATATTTATACAACGCACTAAATAATATTCACCTCAAAATTTGAGACAACAGAAAAACCTGTTACATAGCTGACACTTAAAATCTAGTTTAGAAATTCTTTTGCTTGCCTGTTTTGCTGCAAATTCAATTATGCATCATCGATATTCATGTTTTTGGCATTGTCGTGTTCTATTGCTAAGCGGGATCAATCATCTAGTCTTTCTTGTGTAGTGCAGTTCCTAAGATAATGTTTAATCTTGGGAAAGATCTCTCCGCACTTGCAGTGCTAACAGGTAAAGTTAAATACAGCATTAATGCTGTTATTGTGTTTGGAAAACTGCTAAAACTTGTAGCCATGGAAAGTATTACATATTCTAATAACTGTAAAATACCGTTAACAATTTTTAATTTGAATTTCTTATTGTTTGGGCCTCCTTGCTCTTGGTCCCCCATCGCATTGCGGGGCTGGCGGACGTGGTGTTGCACCACTAAATTGTAGGTGTCCGAAGAAGTGTTATAACGAATTTATGGCAAGATTTTCGGGTGTTTATTGAAATCTTGAGTTAGCAAATCAATAGCTTGATAAAAAACTCTGTTATCTACAAATCCATCGCTAGTCTACAACTACGTTTGAGTGCTATGTAACTAATATAATTGCAAGTACTGTAATGCCTCTTCTGTTTTCTTCAACAACAATATCGCAATTCTTATTTCTTTTTGCAACAACTTAAAACATTTTCGGTTTGAACAAACTATTCTTATACGATGTGATTGGCATCTAGCAATTTGTTGGCTAAATCTAAATTAATATATCAATTACCAGTGCGCTCATTGCGACATTGCTGAAATGAATTATTGGCTAATTATAAGAAGATGTCAATAAGAACACATTTCTCTATCTGTAGATTTTCTTCATACTATATCTTTAAGTTGTACATATATCCAGGCCCGTTACAAATCTTGAACATTTTAATACCATACTTGTGGCATTTTTATGTATTGCCTCGTAAGAAGTCGTCCTCGAAATGGAACCATTGTTTTGTCTACACATATATATTTCCCAGAATATATAAGTTTTGAAAATTTTCAATCAAAACATCAACTAGGGATTGAATTTTATGTAATCGATTACCATAGACGCATTTAGAGTTATTTGCAAAATGTATCATTCTAAAATCAATTCAAACCTATTTCATATCATTTTTGATTATGCAAACTTAATGTCGTACGAAGAGTCTTGGCTACAATAATCTCATAAAAAAAATTAATTTCATTAGACCCATCCACATGACCAAGCTAAAAACATTTTAATCTCATCCACACTTTCAAAAACCTAAGTGTGCAACCGAGATTAACAAGCAGCTGCATAGGTATCAGGTATCTGTTGCGTCCGTCGCATAAAGATTTGTCTAATCGGTAACCATATTGATAATTCGATCGTCACACACGGCACAATACATCTCATCAGATTCGCACTTGATAAACAGAGTGGCACGGTTTTTATCAACTGTGCCACTGCTTCCATTATATGGAAGACTTCATTTGTCACATCCTGATAGCTTATTTCCCCTAGAAGTATCAACTTCAGTGTTTTAATTACAAATGTCCGTATCACAGTCACTTGATGATGAATCCGTAGTAATTTCAATTTAATTTCGTAAACGTCGTTTTTCTTTCGTGGTTTATTATAATATCACTTTCAGAATCTAACTCGAAATCTGAATTGCTTATTTCAAAGTATGCATCTGTGTAGGAGTCATCAAAGTCTCTTGTAAGACATATTGCAATTCAATGCGAATATTTTAAGTTGAGAATCTGTAAACTCTCTTTTATTATCACGAGACACCTAAAGTAAAGTTTTGTTTTAACACAGAAAAATATACACTAACTACACTATAAGCTAAATATGTAAACAAACGCTTTGATAATAAAGTAAATTACTTTCCTCATTTTACAATAAAGGTCACACTATGCCTACATAATGCACACAGAAATGTATGAACACCGCACGGTATACAGTAGGAGGCAAACAATTTTTTGCGTGTTTTTTAACTGAATCTTCTGCAGTGGCCTAGCGATCTAATAAGAAATATTTACTAGTGAGGAATCGTGTAGGTTCAATGTGACATATAATACAAAAGTATGAAACTTTTGAAATAATTCTGTAACACGCCGACATTGGGAACAAGAAAAGAAGTACAATTCAGAAATTTGAGAACTACTCTCGAAGAAGGTCATGCCAAAATTAAGAATTGGGATAGGAGTAACCGGGGGATAGGAGTAACCGGCATATGAAGAAAAAGAAAGAAAAACCTAAACAAAATAATCCTGGTGAGAAGATAGCAGTCGGTGAGAAAAACTGCCTGGTTCTGGCTAGCGGCTAGCGGTGGAGTAACGTAGGCAGAAGGAACAGCAAGAAACGCTAAGAACCAATTACTCGGAAGGCGCCAGGAATTATTTCGGAAAAAAAACAGCTGGCTTCGTGATCCCACTGCGAAGCGTGATGACTTTACCTATCATCTAAGAGAAAAATAAAATACCAAATAAAAAAGGAAGACAGCGGTACAAACCTTAATCGTAAGCGCAATTTTGAAATACCAGTGATCACTAGCATATAGTCTATGTCTATAAGGAGGAAACAATACGTACACCTTGAAATGCATGAACAGGATAATATAAAAATGTACAATTACAATGCATAATTGCTACAAATATAATTTCTGCAAAAAATAGCACAGGATAATTAGTGATCGGTGTGAACAATTAAGTACCAGGATAATATCATTTCAGGTGCGAAGTGAGCCAAATTAAATACTTAAGTTATTCACAATGAGGCTAACGACACTTTGTATTGCATAGTCAGGTACTGAAACGGCACGGCGACAATGGATTAATACTATTTTATTCCTATTTTGTCCAGAGACTAGCGACTGAACGCCCTCCAAACAATATCAGCGGTCGCCAATAGGTAGTTACATATGTGTAAGGTACTCTGCGTCTAAACGTTAACCACACATTCTGGGCAGAATATACCAGTAGAGAAGGTCTACCTTCCAAATCAGACAAGTGGTACACTGTAAACAGTGAACGAAAAGAATGCCATCCCAGTGATCTCTTTAAGAGATAGTACGAAAAAGTACAAATAAAGATTCCTAATTGATAGAAAACTAGCTATAAAAACACTTGCCGCGTTTTAAGTTATGAAGCACAAGGTTCAAGTCAGAAAACAGCAAACATAATAAATAAAAATTCAAAACCCATTACCACGAATTGTTCGCATCTGTGTGATAGCGATAAACCTGGTCGCTATATCATATATTGATGTAAATATCAAGAACGAGAAGTAAATTGTGGTTTTAAGCAGATTTGTCGAACAAGGCTAGAACAACACATAGAAAATATGAAGGAAATAGAAATTCACACGTTACAGATCACTGATCTGCTAACTACCGCCTATTTTTAAATCCATTATCTATCAAAATATATTCTTGGTTCAAATTTAATTTTTTTAAAGTTTGGTCGGGGCGCTTAACGACTTTCTTGAAGGGTGGGCGTTGAAAACGAGAATATACATGGTGATTCATTAGCCTTTTTACAAACTTTGGTAATGATAAGTCGATTTAATTTTGAATAAATGTTCATTTAAACCTATGTCCTATCTTTCTTAATCTCTCTTCCACGCGTAATAAATTCATGTCATTTTAATATGAATTGAAACATCTTGAATCTTTTACAATAACTGATTGCGTTCATTTATTTCCACTGCATGAACAAGTAGCTTGAAGTAATCCCATAAATCAAAATCGCAAGGATTCAAGTCGGGTGATTTGGTTGGCCTTGGTATAGGACGTCCATTACCAACCCATTTATTTAGGAAATGAGTATGCAGCGATTGAGCCAGTTGTATTCCTCGGTGAGGCGGGGCCCCATCATGCTGATACCACGTATGGTACTTCTCTGCATTTAAATTTACATTAAATACATTGATGTTACGTGCAGTTTTGGCCCCCAGAATATCTAGCAGGTAAGAAAACTCGGTAAAGTACTCCGTTAAAAATTCTATTTCGGTAAAATACCGAAAATCTAGACTGTACTAACAAAAATGGTTGCCGACTAACTCAGTGGGATGAGTGGCGTAAGGATTGGAAGGAGGTTCCAGAATGCTATCGGGTGTGAAATATGTCTTGATCGGGAAAAACCTTGGACGACACCCAATCTCGCAGGGTTTCTATTAAAAGCCCTAGAATGAATAACATGGTGATGCCAAAACCTGAGATCAGGAGAGTGGTTCTGGCTAAAAATGTGCCTGAAAAATCATTAAGGACAATATTACTTAAACATAAACCAACCTTATCCATAGGAATACATAAACCTATTTAAGACTGCTAGCTGCAGGGAAGATTTCTAAATGCAAATGTTAAATGACCTGAATATTTAGTCACGCTTCTAGGTAATTGCAAAACAATTTCAACTATACCGTTACAATAATGCAAACATAAAACCAAATGTAAACGTGTGTTTATTATACAAGACGTGTTTCTAACTATATAGTTCACTTACGTGTTCATTACAAATACATAGTACAGTCTTAAGCAAGTATTAAAAATCAAAGATATCGGAAATCTACTTAACTCGAATCTTACTCTAAACACGAAGACGTACTACAGGTTCGTTTCATCAATTCATGCATTGAGTTTTAAATGTTTTTTTGTACAAACGCTCTCTCTTTCTCTTCTGGTGTAGTTTCATATGAATTTATAAGTATCTGACTGGCGATTGACTATCCTGACGGTGGATACCATGAGATGCATAGGAAACTTCACGATCTTCAACATGATTATTTCCAGCACAAGGTTGTTGATCTGGGAACAATGTGCCCCTAAAATTGAAACGCTCTCTCTTTGTCTGTCTGGTATAGTGCAGATGAATTTATAAATACCCGACGGGTGATTGACTATCGTTACGATGAATACCATAAGATGTATAGGGAGACCTCACCATCTTCAACATGATTATTTTCAACCCAAGGTTGTTGATTGGGAACCAGTGTGCTTCTAAAATTGAAACTGACTCACTTGGTAGGTTATGATCCGAACATGATTAAACTACTTCTCAGCCTTGTTCGATAACCTCTAGTCAAGTTAATTAACCTACCAAATCATCATGTTGTTGGTTTGGATGTTATGCACGATGTGCTTTATAAAAAAATTGATCCACCCGTTTTAAAATAATTTAAGACATCCTCGGCAAACTTCGGACGGATGAATTAATACTGCAAATGGAAAATACTTTGTGTCTTTTTTTCTATCCAACCTACATTCCTACTTAAATTTACGTATAATGGAACCAGAATCAGCAACAGGCACTTCCCATTTATTTGAGTTAGCATAAAACTGCATATGACCTGTCTTGCATTCAGATGATAAAATCATTTGGCGTCAGCATAATACATTATTAATCAAAACCACTTGATCACGAAATTGTATTAATTACAATGATGACATCGTCTCTAACCTTTAAAAACTGATATGAATTTGACCTTTGATTATGAACCATATATGATTCAAAATAATTTTACCTTAGATCAACATTTTAGTAACCTAAAAACTATATTTCTTAAAGGAAATAGCCTAATCATATTGATGGAATTTACTAGTACAGAAACTATTAAAATGAAATGTGATACTAAGTATTTCTAAGGAACATCACATGTGTTTGTTAAATAATCCACCCAGAATATTTACATTGAATCTATGCTGGAAATTATGTGTTTTGGTTGCATGTGGAATATCCAGGGACCAAACATGGTCATTATGGAACATAATTAATACAACCTTTTGAAAAATGGAATTCATCTAATCATAGAATTGTTGAAATGACGTTGTTACTTGGGCGTGTTGTAAAATTCAGTGATAAAAATGTAATCGCAGTTTAGTGTCTACGTTATGCAATGCTTGTACACTTTGTTGATGATAAGGATGCATCATTTTTTGACTTATTGTTCGCCATACAAAAATTTTTGATAGCCCACAATTTCGTGCTCTGCGTCGGGTACTAATATCCGGTTCTCCAGTTTTATTACATTTTTACGATCTTAAACATTTAAATCATGCGGGCATATGCGCCTAAGAGGAGCGGCAGTACCAGTCATGTGTAGTCTTCTAAATGCTGCACTGAATATGGGATGTGACAGTTGACGTCTATGAGGATATCTATTTCGATATTCTCTCGCTGCATTACGAGCGTTTCCATTGCAAAGTCCATACACAAACACAGTGTCAGCACATTCTTCATTAGAAAACGGATTCATTAATTACTAAGTAAAGTTGCACAAATACAAAATTGTAACAAATACTGATAGAAAGCTTTAACATAAACAAACTATTTTTGACAGGTAATTATTTAAAATAGCAGTTAATTAATTTTGTTGTGCTAACTCGCGACTACTGCGTTTCTTTCAACTTTAAAATTTTTAAAAAAATTTGAAAGCATTATAACTTCTGAACAAAGAAAGATTTGACATAGGTTTATATGAACACGTCTTCATGAAATTAAATCTACTTTTCATTGCCAAAGTTTGTAAAGAGGTAAATGAATCACCATGTATATGTCTCATTACCTGCTACATTATAGAAACGGTGTACTCGATCATTCAAAAAAGTTAGTGTTATGGTAAATTATCACATACTGCTTTCTGAATGTCAGAGAAAGCTATCCGTCATAAATTGACGAACTACATTTTTGTATGCAGAAGATCGTGTATGATTATCTTAACAGCTGGGTTTCAATCTTGCGTTATACTGTATTACAACTAACGTGCCTGTGTTGTATTTTTGAATTACTTTCTTACAGCAGGGATACTTCCTTGGGTGAACAGAACTTCTTTCGCGTTCAGATTGTTTATACTATTGGTAAATTGTAACCAAAGAAAGGATTTTTTCGTTAAGGGTTAAACTTAAATATTCTTTGAACTCTTAAACGCTTAAAATTTATAATTGCCTCTTGGAGTTTCACTTTTTTAATCGCGTTAATTAGTACTTAAAAGAATTAAAAACTTCCGTTTAAACTAACGCAAATTTGTTGACTAAATCTCAAACAACAGATAGAGAGTTGGTCTACTGATTTGTTATTCTTAATTATATAAGCTTGACCCTCTTATCTTAATTTTTCTAAAATCCCTTACATTTACCTAACTACAGATCGTTTTTCTTGCTCCATACAAATCTTACTACAGACCGTTCTACTTGATTCATAAAAATGTTTAATAGAGACTTGCATGTTTTATTGTAAATATATTCATCAATGCATGATCCAAAATGCGTTCAAGTGAAGTTTGGGCATTACGATACGATCGATGCTCTTACTGTACACTAAGCTTTATAATAGCCAGGACTTTTTGAAAAGAAGGGTGTAATGTTATTCAAGAAGTAATGTCATTCACTTGTTAAATATTGCATCGTAAGTGCTTGAACCACTATCTGTAATACAAGAAACCATTTCGAAATAACTTTGTTTTTACTGTTTATCTTTTGATGAAAATAGGACACGTATTGAACTTATAGTTGCTAACAATGCAATAGATGTAATTTCATAATTAAATTTATAATACATATTGTGTAATGTATAAGAATATTCACAAAGCAAATTATTTCGGTTGAGCTTCGGTTGTAAATAACTATTCTTTAACTTTTCAGCTTCGCGGGTTTTTGGCAATTGCTTTTCTCTATCTGGTAAGCATATTGACATGCTATGTAAAACGAATTAATATTGCATAAACTATTAAATTATTTACCACAGAAACTAGGACGCTTATCATAGTCAAGTTACTTTTATTAAATGTCTGTTGTTTATTTTGGTAAACTAGACAAGCGTCAAAATAAATATGTTTATTTGAGAGTGTTACTAAAACGTGTGCACCAGTTAAACACTAGCTTTAAGTGTTTTAGTTATTGAATCTAATTGAATATGAACTTGTCGAACGTGTTTATAATTTAACGTAACCTCAATTTAGCGGCACTGAAGTAGTGGCTCCGTTAATCAGACTGTTCGCATATGACTGTTGAGCTCAAGGTTCCGAGTTCGATTCCCGACACGGGCCGGTTGAACAAAGTTAAGCGAGCATTTTTCACAAAAATACGCCCTCATTCGGATAAGAGGTAGAATGTAGGTCCCGTGTGTGAGTGTTGTCACGCACGTTAAAGATCCCTACCCTGCTTGGAGCAGCAAGGGTTCGGCAAAATTCAAAATTTGCAAGTAAAAAAACTCGCTTCCTGGCTAATGTAATATCTTCGGGTGGAGCTTTGGAAAGCCAAATGTATGGCTTTGTGAAGTAGTGGAGCTATGCATATGGCCTAACTTCCACATTACGAGTTTCATTCACAAACAAAGACCTTTTTAAAAATTTTAGACCAACATTTGTATTTAATTAATGTTTTGTTTATGAGAAGCTAAGTCCTAAATCTCGCATGTGTGTTGTGCATATTACAGAACCCATTTTCTTTGGAATAGCAATTGTTTTGCAAAACTTTTATTTCTAAGTGGTAATAATTCTTTTTTTACGTCATTCACAAACCGAAACAACTAATAATCTGAAACTAATACGACTAATATTAACCCAACGTCTTAAATTGAACCCAATCTATTTGCATTCCGTACATATCTCATGGTTTGACAATACATTTTTCAGGTGTACGTTTTTTGTTTTTAGATAGCGCTTGCTGAAATCAGACCTAACCTAGATGATGACTAAATTTTAGGCGAAAGATTCGTTTTATTGCATTTACTTAATAGAAAATTAAAACAAATGCATGTACAGGGTGATTCACAGCTTCATAGAAATATTTCAACTGATGGCTAAGAAAAGAACGTAGATTAATGTTTACGCATAAAAAACTATTTCTTAAAAAATAAGGACTTAAAATGTAAACGGATATTTTATAAAATGTCTGTACGGATATGTGTAAAGTAAACAGGCGTACAGAACGTATACTTGTGAAGAACTGACTTTATTTTTGTAATCAGTAAGTCACTCTACCCAATGAAGTTGTGAGTCACAAATATAGTTGTGTGGGAATATCTCTTTAAATGATGTTCAAAAAGGGGAGTAGAGTAATTATTTATGCAAAAAATATGATTTCGTAAAAATTAAAAACTTTAAACAAATGTTTGTGAAATATGGGTACTTACACTACCAATTGTGGCTGCTTACAAAAAGTGTTTAAAATATCCTCCATTCGGTTGAATACACAAACGTGCTCTTTTGTGCCAATTTTGTAAAAGAGTTTATTTAAATTTACATCCTAATTTCTTTTTAGTTACAGTAAAGAAGCTTAATACAAGCTTTAAGTGTTCAAATGTAAAAAATAATACCGGGCTAGTTCTGTAATACTTGATAAGCAAACAGAAGAAATAGCATATTAATCTTAAGTACGCTACAATAAATTATGCCGATACAGGGAAATGTATGGAAAATAGCTAAATTACATTGATGACTTACCTTATGTATTATTACAGCGTTCGTGTCACTGGCACTGCTTATAATAACACGGGTTATTGTCCTGACTTTGTGTCTCTTAAACAGCAACATTTACCGGCGTGCATAAGTGCAGTGCTTGAATATTCTAGTTCCTCATTAGAAATACTGTTTCTGTGAAATACTGTTTAAGCTATTCTTTTGTGGTTATTTAAAATTAGTGTTTTTAATATAAGGGTTTATTTTATGGGGTATCTTAAAAGATAAAATGTATGACGTTAATTGATAACGCGGGGCAAATACGTAAAAGTTTTGGTAACGAGGTGAAACTAATACGAAACTATGATGATAATGTATATCAAACCATTTTGCAAAGTTGACACAGAAGAGCACGTTTCTGAATTAACCAAATGGAGGACATTTTGAACACCTTTTGTAAGAAGTCAGAATTGGTGAGTACGTAAGTACACACATTTCATAAACATCTGTTTAAAGTTTATAATTTTTAAGATTAATATTTTTTGCATAAATACTTACTCTACTCCACTTTTTAAACATCCATCAGTTACAGTATGTATTCCCACAAAGTTGAGAACTTTTAGAGTGACTCATAACTTCATTGCGTAAAGGGACTTGCTGATTGGAAAAAATAAAGTCGGTTACTCACAAATACACTCTCTGTGGTATGTCACATCTATACTTTACACGTACTCATACAGGTATTTTTAAAAATATCCATTTAAATTCTAAATCGTTATTTTTAAAAAATTTCTTTATGTATAAATATCAATTGACGTCCATTTCTTAAACATCAGTTAAAATATTTCTGCGCAGTTGTGAATCGCCCTATATACGAAATAGATAGGGTGATGAAGAGTTTAAGTTATTTAGTATAGTTTTAGACAGTATTTAAACAGTCAAATCAATTAAATAAAAGGCACTTTAATCAGGTTCAATAATTGATTAAAGAATGCATTATGGGTAAAAAATGTAACGAGTAAAAACCTATTGGAAATGAAGTTTATTTGCTTTAAATTATTTATTTGAAACCTTTCAACATAACGCTACGCACTAGCAGGTTCAAAAGTGCTTTAGGGGAATCATTTGATTTTTCTCTTAAGCAGTGACTTTCATTTGTTTCTACTAAACACCCTCGGACTCTAGATATTGCTGTGTCGACTCACAGAATTCACTAGTTGAATTTGGGCTTGATGATGGAGACCAAAATTACGACTAACAGATTGTATTTTATGCTCAGTATCTTTGTTTGCTTGTAATACAGATTTAAAGATATTCCTCTTGCTATTGATACCTACTTATTTGGAAGACACACGACTATGTTGCTCACAGATTATGATATTAACCCATTAGCGCCCAGTATCCTTTTTTGAGGACAATTATTTATTACATGCCGTAAATAATACTGGGATGACAAAACATGTTGCTTTGTAGTTTTAGCAGGCCTAACGGTTCCAGAAGTTACTATGAACATAACAGCATCAAACTGCACTTCTTATGTACAAGACGGTTTGAGTTGAAATTAGAGCTTTATTTCGAAGTAGTGAATTGATTGTTAAATATTTCAAACAAACTGTTATTTGTTCAAGTAAGTATAGTGTGTAAGTATTATTGTATCAGTTACATATCAAACTATATTGTAAGAGTAATAATAGTTACTATTTGAGTTTTGTAAAAAAGTGTAGACATTCTGAAACTAGGCTGTCTTCAAATGATGACGTTGGGCGCTACTGATTGATAATTTGTTTCAGTTTTATTTATAATGAGTCGACAAGTTTTCAAAACATATGAAGAAGATGTAGAATATACATTTTCAAATGACATTGAAGCAGATATTTTAGCGCTGCCTCCAAATGTTGATGAAATGACAGATGAGTAAGCGTTAGAAGATGAAAATACATGTATTCCCGTCGTATCTGATGTAGCGGAGCAGACCGAAATTAACATTTCTTCTGACTATGGTGATGAAGACTTGTTGCCGTTAAAATCTTTAGTTTATAAACCGTCTTCTTCAAAATCAAGCAAGCCACCTACAAAGAAAAACGCAACTGAAATAATTAATGACCCTGTTTGGAAAAAGTTCGCCCAAATCGTGCCCCTACGATTGGGAATGTCATAAATGTTGTGTTAACCCCTGTTAGCCCCACGATTGGGTCTATATAAATGTTGTGTTAATCGTACCCCTACGATTGGGTATGTCATAAATGTTGTGATATACTTGCCCCTAGGCTTGGGCGTACATAAATTGCTGTGATATAACCCTTATGTTGCTCAAACACTTGTGAAAATGTTAATTTATAATTTTCTTTTGCCTCGACTAGCTGATTCAATTAAATAAAGCAATTCCACAATACACAGTATAATGATTAAATATTTACAACTTTTCCCTTTTTAAATATTTACTCCTTTTTTTGAATTATTTACATCTATTAGATTTTTAGAAAATGAAGCCAGAAAAACGGGCTTTTATATTACCTTTAGAGACCTATTGAAACGTTTCATAAAATTTATCCAGAAACACCAATTTGTCGGCTCTTACACTTTAAATTAATATTGAGATAAAACAGTTTTAAAAATAAATCATATCAAAAAATATATAAAACAGTTTTAAAAATAAATCATATCAAAAATATCTGACCTGAAGTGGTTTAGTAGGCTCTGCATTCCTAAGAATTGAAGTCGATATACAACCAAATTAATATCCCAATCGTTATTGCAATAAAAGGTTTTTCATTTCCACAATAGAATATTTACCATCAATTTTCTTGAACAGGTAGCATTCTCCAAAGTCTCGTATCCAAAAATTGTATTTCAGATCGTACTTGATCGTTATTTAAAGTTTTAACAGGAATCGTAACATTATTTTGATTGTAATTTAAGATTGTAATGCTAGTTTTCGGATGTTAATCACGATGATAATTAAGATGGTAATTAAGAGCCCTGTTTTATTTATTATTAGAAATGGTATAATTTGCTAAATCTTATCTACTTACGTCTCAGAAGTACGGCTCTCTTTGCACAATTATACACTCTTTAAAATAATTTTCACTTAACTTTTCACGTAAATATTTATCACATTTTAGTATAGTGACTGCCCAGTTTCAAAGGTATACTCACTCAATATTCAATTGTTAAGATATTTATAGGATCGACCCCCTTTAGTTTCTGATTCGTTGACTCCACGTGCTGGGCGAGACCAAGTGTATTATCACTTGTTATTTTGGGAATTTTACCAGTTGTATGTATTTTAATTGCATGAAGTGATGCTCTTGGTCACGTAAATTCTTATTATACCTATGCATTTACTTTAGAAATCCCCGGAATTTTCGTTCATATCGTACGCTTTTCAAATAATGCATAAGTTCTAAGTGCGTTTAAGATGATATATCCACGTATTTTTTTGAATATTTGTCTAGCCAATTCATGCAGGATTTTCACTGATTTAATTTCAATGCGTTTCGTTACCTTTTCTAATTCTTATCTTTGCTCATAGCTACTCTTGGATATTTGTTTAATCGCTTGTACTACTATATACAGTGTGCTCTCAACTAATAATATTTATAATGACCTATTTACTCTTCTAATATCTGTACTGATGTGCTTTTGTTACTTGGGAGTTTCCTTTGTTTATTCTACAACTCCTATGACTTAACCTACCCCTAAATTAACCCTATAATTACACCAATATATATATATATATATATATATATATATATCCATTCTGAACGGACCTGCACCTTGACGACGTTTTAAAATACTACAACAGGTAGAATGGCTTGCGCGTTTCAATGAGCTAAATAGCCGAACTATAGGTTTAACCAAATTAGTGGGGGTCTTAGTGAGGAGCCAGACTAAGACAGGTCCCCGAAAGAGGGCAGCAGCTTTTTCGGTACTTAGAGTGGCAGAGACCATAGGGGTCGGTATGACATTCTAAGACACACTACTGCGATGTGGAAGGCAACGGGAAACCACTACATTATCTCCCCAGTACACAGCGGACTCAAATTGTTATTAATGATGATGGAATCCTCTGGGGTAAAAAATTTTGGAGGTAAAATAGTCCCCCATTCGGATCACCGGGAGGGGACTACTTCGGGGGATGTGATCCGAAAGTATAGAAAAAGATCCGTGAACATCTTTACATGTGATTTTCCAATGCTCCACCCGAAGGTACTACATTGGCCAGGAAGCGAGTTCTTTTTTTACCTGAAAAATTTGGAATATTGCCGAACTCTTGCTGTTCCAAGCAAGGTAGGAATCCTTAACGTACGTGACAACACTCACACACGGGACTTCTCATCCTCCGTGAACATTCTGCGAGTCGGAGCGTGGAATGTCAGAAGTATGAAACAAGTAGGTAAGCTAGAAAACCTGAAACTTGAAATGAATAGGTTAGCAGTAGACATAGTAGGGATCAGCGAAGTTCGGTGGCCAGAGGCGGGGAATTTTTGGAGTGGAGACTTCAAAGTAATTCATATAGGAGCAGAGGAAGGAAATTTGGGTGTGGTGATAGTTATGCGAAAAAAGATAGGATACTGTGTAGAAAATTACTTACAAAAGAACGAAAGAATACTCATGGTTAAATTAGAATATAAGCCGGTAAACAGTAATAATACAAGTATACATGCCCACCTCTAGCTACAGTGACCAAGAGGTAGAAGCGATCTATAAAGATATCGAAGACATATTAAGATACGTAAAAGGACATAAAAATTTAATAATTACGGGGGATTTTAATGCAGTGGTGAGTGAGGGTAGGGAAGGAGCGCTAGTAAGTTTATTTGGTTTAGGCACGAGAAACGACAGGGGAAATAGGCTGGTAGAATTTTGCGACAAGAACAATTTAATCATCACAAACACACTATTTCAACATCATGCTAGAAGACGATATACGTGGAAGATGCCAAGAGGTATAGGAAGATATCAAATAGATTACGTTCTTGTTAGACAACGGTTTAGGAATCAAGTAAGACTGTTGACGCTACCCAGAAGAAGTTATATACACTGACCACAACATCATAATTATGAAAACCGCACTTAAATATAAAAATTTGAAAAAAGAAACCGAAAAAGGCATTTTGACTTTGAGAAACTAAAAGATAAAAATATCCACGAACGATTTGAAAAAAGGTCAAATGAATTGCTGAAAGATATCGTGAAAAGTTCTGATACTAACGAAGTAGAAACAGAATGGAATAACATTAAATCCAGTTTAGACATGGCGGCCAGAAATATTCTTGTGTATACACAAAAAGAGAATAAGAAACCATGGATAACAAAGGATATCTTGAATTTAATAGAAGAAAGACGAAAATACAAAAATAGATCAGGCGAAACAGGAATACAGAGATACAAAGCCATAAAATGGGAAATTATTTGCAGATGCAGGAAAGCTAAAGAACAATGTATTGATGAAAAGTGCAAAGACGTACAAACTTAAATTTTAAATAGGAAAGACAGATAAAGCATGCAAGCTAATTAGAATGAAGTTTAAGGATATAAAACCATATAGCAAAAATATAAGGGATGCGGGAGGAAACGTCATTATAGGAAATGTAGAGAAAGTGGGTAGATGGCAAGAATATATAGGGGATTTATATACAGGAAAGGAACTAACTGCATTAGAACAAGATTCAGACATTGAAAATGATGACTTGGGTTATCCTATACTTAGAGTTGAGTTTGAATTAGCATTAAAGGGTTGAAAATGGTAAGGCGCCGGATACAGATAAGGTGCAAGCAGAAACTTTAAAAGCCGATGGACAAGCAATAACAGAACGTCTCTTCCAACTTGTAAGCTACATGTATGAGACAGGCGAAATACCCAAAGATTTCAAACGTAACATCACAGTAACTATATCAAAAAAGAAAGGTGCGGATAGATGTGAAAATTTTTGAACAATAAGTTTGACAGCACACATGTTAAAAATATTAACTAGAATTGTACAAAGACGAATGGAAAAGCAGCTGGAGAAATACTAGAAGAAGACCAATTTGGGTTTAGGCGAAACACGGGAACACAGGAGCCTATTTTAACTCTGAGTGTGATAATCGAGAAAACAATAGAAAAAGGAGAAAAGCGTGTATATAGGGTTTGCAAATCTGGTAAAAGCATTTGACATTGTAAAATGGAAACAAATGTTCGAAATACTAAAAAAAATTGGATTAAGTTATAGGGATTGACGAATAGTACATAGCTTATACAAAGAGCAAACAGCAGTAATAGAATTAGAGCAGGAAGGTAGAGAAGTAAAGATTAGGAAAGGGGTGAGACAAGGATGTTCCCTATCCTCAGTAATTTTTAACTCATATGTTGAATACTGTCAAATGCAGGAAGACATTTGGAATTACTATGCAGGGACAAAAGATTGATATGCTTCGATTTGCAGAAGATATAGCGGTATTAGCATCTAACAAGGAAGAGTTAGAAGCTGCTCTTCATGAAATGGAAACGGTTCTAACAGAGAGATAGGGTACGAAAATTAACAAAACTAAAACTAAAGTACTAGTATGCAAAGAAGAGGAAAATAAATCAAAAACAAGAATACAAATATGTAACACAAACTTACAAGAGGTTAAGTATCTCTGCTACCTAGAAAGCCAAATAACGTAAGATAGGAAAAGCGAGAACGATATAAAACAAAGATTAGCACAAGGTTGTGCTACATTTAACAAGAAAGAGCAACTACTGTGTTCAAAGACAACAAACATAGAAACAAAAAAAAGATTGCTTAAAACATATGTGTGGCGCACTGCACTGTACGGCTGTCAAGCCTGGACAATAGGAGAAGCTGACAAGAAAAAGGTAGAAGCCTTTGAAGTGTGGTGCTACAGACGTATGATGAAGATATCATGGACAGACAAAGTTAAGAACGAAAAGGTACTAAAAATGGTAGAGGAAGAAAGAAATATGTGGAAAACGGTAAAAAATATGAGAGATAGGATAATAGGCCACATACTACGGCATGAGGGAATAGTGCGGGATATATTAAAACCAGAGATAGGAAAAAAGAAAAGTAGATGTAGACCTAGGTTAGACTACTGCACACAGGTAGTGAAAGATGTAAGCTGTAGGAATTTCAGTGAAATGTGTAGGCTAGCTCAGAATAGAAATCAAAGGAGGTACTCATTCATCCAGTCCCAAGATGGATAAATTAATGACGAAAAAAGTAACTGTACTTAAACACGATAATTATTATAAGCAACTACAAGTATTGGTTGGGCAATATTCGCGAATAGTGTTAATTGTGTGAAAGGATTTACTGGAAAACTATTAATTCGGCAAATGTCTAAGTGTTGGGGGATCTTGGCAGCCACAGGCTGCTTAACTCCCTTCACTGAATCTCGGCGAAATAGGGCATTAAATTAGAAAACAATAGATGGGGAACCGAGCTGTATACAGGCTGTGTGAGAATTTCAGGGAATTGTGTAGGCTAGTTCAGAATATAAATATGTGCAGGTGTCCAACCAGTTTTGAGACGGAAAACCTAATGACGTAAAAATAAGCGCAGATAAGTCTGATGATTATTATAAACAGCTACAGGTGTTGTTTGTGAAATATCTGCAACTAATGTTGACTGTGCGAAAGGATATATGGGAAAGATATTAAATCGCCAAATGTTCAAGTGTTGGGGGAACTTGACAGCCACAGGCTGCTTACTCCCTCCACAACCACTGAGTGTTGGAGAAATAGGTTATATAATTGTAAAACAATAGAAGGGGACCGAACTGCATCTAACAAGAAAGAACAGCCCTATGATGAAAGGCAACAAACGTAGAAATCAGAAGAAAATTGTTGAAAGCATATGTGTGGAGCACAGCACAGTATGCCTTGAAATACGGACAATAGGAAAAGCAGACAGAAAAACGGTAGCAGCCTTTTTGAATGCTGTGCTTCAGATGTATGAGGATGATAGCATGGACAGACAAAGTTAATAACAAATAGGTTATGTAAATAGTAGTGGAACAAGAATATCTGTAGAAAAAAAATAGGAGAAATAGAAGGGCAGAAACGTTCTCAGGCATTTTTGGGGAATAGTACGGGATATAGTATGGGATATATTACAAGCAGAGATAGGAAAAAAGAGGTAGATGTAGACCTAGATCAGATAGTAATAGATGTAGACTTTGTAAATTTCAGGGAAATGTGTAGGTTAGTTCAGAATAGGAAACAATTTTGATACGCGTCTAACCAGTTTTAGGACTGAAGACCTAATGATGACGCTGTGATTAAAAGTCATTGCAAGGGTATATTATAACGTGTAATATATGTTTTTTTACGAATTGCACAAAATGCTAAAAGAAGCAATTTATTTACCATTTGTTTGCATATGGGCATTAGGGACATATTATTGAAATGCACTGCATAAATGTGTTTCAGTTACGTTTAACGCATATAAATGTGTTTAGTGTATAAACAAATGCTCTAAAAGGATTTCCATTTATATTTAATAAGAAGAAATCGTAGGAACGTATTAAATTCAATAAATATTAGATTTATAATTGTTAAGAACTTAAACATCCCAAGTAAATTATATGTCGCATAGTAAAATGTATAAGAAGCATATAATCCATATCCAAAGAATAATTCCTGAGTTTAAAATTCGTTTATTAAAGCCGTCGTGTAGAGAATAATTGGAAGTTGTACATATGAAATATTGTTTGTGAGAAAGACATTGTGAACTTATTATATTTATGCCTCTTTGATTAATTTGGAATTAATTTAGAAGAGAAGGAGCAGCACTATATTGACCTAATAAAGGTCACCCAAATACTACAAATAAAACCCTTAAAATATAAAAGAAACCGGAAATAATAGAAATTTCCGAAGATTCATTGTTCCACCCTGTATATAAATAACATAAGCGTATTGTAAGTACATAGCCATTAAAGTGCAAAGCAAAACACACTTTCCGTGTATTTAAAACGCCCAATTTTAAGTCAGTAATACAGTCTTGTGTACAAAGTTAAGCCGTATATGTAAAAATAATTACTCTTTAGATAGCTTAAAACGCATTACATATGTTTTTAAAGATGCGAACTTGATTGTAGATGTAAAATGAAAAACCATTCATTTCATATGCATTAAAACACGTTTTATGTACAATTATGAAGATGCAGATCTTTTACATGTGCAAAACCCGTTAAGAAAGCAATTAAAAGCGTTGGTCATTTATGTAATAAATAATTACCCCGTGTATAAAATATGCATGCAAAAACAATGCAAACATGTTGCATTATAAAGCAATTAAAGCTTTAATCAATCATATAAATTGACTTTCGTATAACATTTTTAAATAAAACATGTTTTCCAATTTTCGCGATTAAGAAAAAGAATACGTCAATTAATAACAAATGTCGTATAAACTAATTAAATAAACAAACGTTTATTCTAAATATCTATAAAAATCGATGAGAATTAATTTTATAGCTTTCGCATTACTGCAGGAAGAATGCAACGACACGATCAACTCGTGTCAGACAGGAATAAACAACGATTCAGCCGCGGCGGTTCGATACTAATTAGACCATTAAAACTGTGAAATTCCCAGAAATCTTGCGTTATGTAGGTGAGTATTCTTTCGAATTGAATCACGTAAAATCTAGAAAGGGTAACGTAGTACTACTGCTAATATTTGGTACCACCGAAACACAGTTGGTCTTGATGGTGAATTAATATCAAAAGCAGTTTTTAAAAATCGTCGATGCATTCCTTATAACTTGTTATTTAGTCGAAAATAAAACAAAATCGTAGCCCGAAAATGCTTGCAATTTAAATCTACGTTTTGTCAAATATTTTTAACATTAAATTGTGCTGTAATCAAACTATTTAATGTTTTTTTACTCTCTAGCCTGTGTTGGACAATATAGAGATCAAAATTTATGCCAATCAGGTGCCATTTATTTGGCGATACGAAATTTGTAACTCTCCTCAATTTGAAAACAGTAGCGTGTCCAAATTAAATGTTTTATCGTTTGACAGTGTGTCGTTTCTAAGTGTTTTCTGCGCAGGGAAATTTATCTAGTTTAGAGTGTAAAATATTTAACAAAATTAATAGTTACACATTCACAATCAATCTAAAATATCCGGTGAAGGAACATCACAAAAGTGTTAAACAACTTTATTATGTAATACATGATAAATATTACATATTACAGTTTGTATATTGCAATGGGTTTTCGGAATCCCTGGTAATGATTTGTTTAAAGATTAAACTTAAAAATCACTTATTATGTTAAAAAAATGTAGCTACTTACTTATCTAATACAATTGACTATAATGCAAAGATAACGTTGCTAAGTGGACTCATTTATAGTTTGCGATCATCAAAGATACATCAGTTATACGCAAGAGTGGGGCTTTGAGGAGACATTTTGAAATGACATTTAAAGTACTTTTTTCAGTTTATAGTTATTACTTTTTGTGAAGTTACATTAGGCGAAGGATAATTGAAAAATCTTTTTGACGTGCGGTTGTATCTTATCTGGATTTACTTCGTGTATCGTTTTATACCTACTAAAAAAACAACTGCCGTCCCTATTAAATGTGCAGTACACTTACGTACAAATAACCCTTCATAGATAAGCGTTAAGTTATCTAACTTGTTTGATATCAGTAAGATACCGTTGTATCGTATCGCGCGTTATTCTTTACTAGTCTTGAAACATTTTCAGATAAAATTAGAATTGAAATAGCTATAATTGACCGAGTGACTATTGATAGAATCGGAAAAAATTGTAAACGCTGAATTATAAAAGTGTAGTCAATGAACTTGGATGTTTTTAGCGTTCGACGTTTATTGTTGGTGAGGGCTGGGGTTATCGATATTATCTCATTTAATTCCTTGCAGTTTGTGCCTTAGTTGGGTAATATTCATCCTTTTTAGTGTGTTTTAATGTTGAATCGTCGCGACAGAGTTTCAACGTTATACCTTGTAAGTTCTTATTTTATACTTCTTAATAATTTAGTATAACTCGATTTGTTGTTATATACAGATAATGAATGTACATATTTGTAACGAACGAGGTTTTTACAGTGAACCGCAAGAAGTAAACTGAAAAACGTCGTTACTCGAAGTTGATAAGCGGCTGATATTTTCCTGCAAAGCTTATGACTCCTTATAACCTTTCAACTTTAACTCTGATTATTTGTGTTACGAGTGCGTGATACGTTAGTTAGTAAGTTAATGTAAAAGCAAAGGCTTAGAGCTAGTGTTGTGCGCTGGAAGCTTTTATACGCTTTGGGAGAATGCTTTGGTATAAATATAGTTTCACGAAATAAGGGGAAGATCGTCGGGACCCCACGCGTTATCTTGTCTCACCAGCTGATTTCAGAAACGTATTACCAAAGATTTTAAACATTGGCTAGTAAGCTAATGACGTCTACTAGTGTATGACCAATCCGTAACCGCCTCCAGCGGCGGATATCAACTCATCTTTTTGCAGCTTGGCACGAGCACGAGTACGGTGTCGATTCTCAGTGTGGTGGTTTCGATTTGTGTACGTTTGCGTGCTCTTTCTCGTAGCCTGCGTTCGCTTGAAGTAATGTGATTTTTTAAAACGGAAGTTGGTCGAGTTAGCTGCTGCTACTGCTGCTACAAATAGTTTCCTCTGGTGTAGTTCAAACAACACGTTAACGTGAAGAGTGAGTTTTGTATAAACAACATTAACGTGCCTTTAGCACGGGATGTTTATACGCTAACGCGGTGCTAGCATCTGTACTTCTAACACCGAAGAAGTCTTCATCAATACTAAGTTATTAAGGTTAGTTTTATAGTTTAAGCGTTAAGAAAAGTTGGAAGATTACTGGTGATATTATTCTCGTGGTCACGAGTACTTGCGTTTTTAAATTTTCAAAAAATTTCACGTATCAGCATTTACAAGCAATTTTTTTAAAAGTTCAGAATTGTCACTGAACACCTAAAGAATCATGTTCACATTGCACCTAAATTATATTCGTTATTATCACTCACTTATTTACTCTTCAAATTAATTAATTTTAATTAATAACAGTTTACCGTTTTCATTAGGCATAAACTCAGAAAATTCAATAACTGAAAACAGTAAATACCAAGGGTAAATTAACTACTTGAAACAGTCAAACCAACAGACCGTTATAACTTGATTCCTTTAATTATTGTCTGAACTATTGAAATATATATTCGAGCCGAAAGCAAACCCTTAAATAAGGTTATTTTAGTTGGTATAATCAATAAGGCCATTTCATTAATCATAGAGTAAAGACGGTTAAATACCATTTATAGAATTTTGTATACTTATTATAATCCAACAGATATTCGTGCATATTTTCAATGCCCCTAGTAAATAAAGAAAATAGAACATGCGTTTTAGACTGCTATTTAATACTTTGTTTTTCCTTCCCAGAAACCAAGGTGCTAGCAAATATCTTTTAAAATGCTACATTGTTATGAATTAAACCCATTTCTTACATGCATGCGTAAGCCTATAGTTCTGAATAAATTTGATTTCGAACATGGTTAAAAATTAACCGTATGAAATTATTAACTTTTATTAAAACAAAGTAGGCAGGCTTATTGTTGAAACTATTATATAATAATGAATATTAATAGCTTGTTTATCCTAGACTACGCCTACCCATGAGTGTTAAGAGTTAAATTTACAACAGCTACCGAAACGGAAGCCTGGTGTTGACAATTACCACATCCAACGTGTGATAACTAAGCGCTACGCTTTTGTTATTCCCGCAGGCTTTCACGATCGGAGTCTTGATTAATTATGCTAAACGGACACCCTTTGGTTCGATAGAGCAAGTAAGATTGCTCGTCCAAAAGTAGCTTTTTTCGCAATCGCTACTTAATTCTATAGACACTAATACAGTCTATGGGCTTATGGGCACTTTAAGAAGTAGTGACCCACATTCGTCCTGCTGATGCTCCTTAGAAAAGTAGGAGAAATGTCTACTTAATTAATATTTAGTATGACGTGGTCCAAACCAGTAATAGTAAATGTTTGGAATTGTGTTATTGTCTGCAGTTAAATATTGACCACAAGAATTTTTTTAATTTTTTGAATGTCGGCATCTAAGTCCTAAAAACAGAATTTATGTCATATCAAAATATATTTGACAAAAACGATGCAGTTTCGACGAAACTTTTTAAATGGGTAAGCTGCAATTGTATTGGAATTATTAAAAGGCAACTAATAGAAACAGATGTTTGTTACGTGCATCCAAAAAAGGGGTACTGTATACTTAATCACCGTCTGTATATGATACGTATTTTTACTGTTATTTCAAATTCTAAAACCTACAAGAAATGGCCATTAATGTAAAGAAGATCAAGACTCATTCAACATAGACCGAGATTTCGGTTAAACTAGATTCTAGGACAGGCCTCGGCTAATCACGCCCCGAGACCGGATTTTAAATTTGATTCGACTCGTAATAAATTTTATAAATTGTATGTTCTTAAAAATTAAACACTAGAGTAACGCTATCCAGTGATGGCAATTTATATCATTACATTTTACTTAATACTTATTTCTAATCACGTTTAGTTAATGAAAAATGAAATTTTTTGTAGATTCAACGTTATATGCCTTTATATATGTAAATACCATTCTTTCAATTGTATTTTTATTCCATTTAAAAGTGTGTAATTTCATAAATTTTTATTGATTTTGGTTGGATCATATTACAGGCCCTTTGTGTTCCGATAAATATCGGATATTACAGCTAAGATTTTCATTCCATTTTTTTTTCAGACTGCGTAATACGTGGAATGTCTTTTATGTTTTGCATACTGGGATATAGAGGGGTTCACTAATCAAATGTCAGTACTAAAAATTAACCACCATCTTTAGTTAAACGTGCGATACGTGTAATGTTGTAGCTACAACAAACTGTCAAAGTTAACAAGTTAATAGAAAAACGGAATTAAACCGTGAACATTTTTATTATTTTCGAAGACAATTATTTCAATAAGAATGCCTCGCCGAGTTGGGTTCTATTTTTGGCAATGAAGCACCACATCGGTCTACAATTTTTGTTGGTATAGAGAATTCAAACGCGGACGTATTAGTCTTAGCGACGATCAAAGAGCAGGTGCACCAAAAACAGTGGTCATCCAGGGAAACGTCTATGCTGCGCGCAAGCTCATCATATGTAACGTATCACGAAATTGAGGCATCATAGCGGATTTCAAACACTTCAATTCAAAAAATTTTGCATGAAGAATTGTGTGTATAGTTTCCCGTTGGATACCGCACCTCTGACAGAAGAACAAAGAGCAACTAGGTGAATTAATGGCAAAAACTATAGACCACTTCAACGCAGGAAACACTAATAACGTGTACAACATTGATAGTGGTGATGGATCTTGAATATACTCATACGAGTCAGAAAATTAACGTCAATCGTCTCTCTGGGAGTTCCAAATTGAAGAAAACTCGACAAAGGTCATCCATTCTAGAATGTCTCCAAAAAGATGGGCGCAACATTTGTTTCGAAAGCAGAATATGTAGCAACGATTCCTCTACAAGATCAACGAACTGTTACAGCCGATTGATATACAACCATTTGTTTGCCGCCATCGCGGTGCTTCGGAAAACCAACCATAAACGACGAACATCCTCCACTAAGACAATTTTTAACGCAACAAAACGTAGAATTGTTAGACCATCCTCCGTACGCTCCTGACAAAAATCCCAACAATTTTTATATCTTTTCGAAACTCAAGGACGGACTGCGCGGATAAGGATTTCAGTTGTCAGAGAAAGGAGTCAATGCCTTCCAAAATTGAATTTTGACTGTACCAACAAGCGAGTGAAATAACTGCTTGTTACGATATTTCGTGCAGACAAGAAAGAAAGTAGTGAAGTAAGTAAAGAAAATCGCCCACACCGAATACCGCAGAAAACAGAAGGGTAGAATAGTAATAAAAAAAAATTAGATGCCCTACTTGCTCAAACGTTGTAGAGTGGGATGGGTTACACAGAAAAAAATTGATAAACCTCAGTAAGTAGATTTATTTACAAACCGTTAGTTAACAAACATAGTATCAAAAGGAATATTTACAAAACCAAATCTAGCATTTCCGTAATCGTTCTGTTACAACATGATGTATACAAAAGCGTCAACTCACAAATAACACAACATAGAAATATACATTTAACCCAATATATATTAAGAATTATTTCCCAGTCACGTAAAATCTTAAAACCTAAATAACACATACAAGGCTACTTATATAATATTTCCCGTCCTAAATAGATACAAGATGTAAATTAGACATAATATATACAGTATTAGAACCCTGTTTTACCTGCTGCTTGAAGTGCACTTCCCAAAAGTAATAACGTAACCGTAAACTGAAGTAGTCTAGCACTAAACTGAAATGAACCAATTAGACTTTAATCTAGATTAGAATTTAATAAGCAAGTTGTTGATGTTAACATTTCCTAATATTAACTTTAAATAAGTAAAATTGCTCTAACACGAGCTTCGGTTAATTGTGACTTGAAACAATCACGTAATCACTAATGCACTATCATGAGAGCGCAAATTTTTGAACGACATCTGTAATTTATTGTGCCATAACCAGGAGTAAGAAAGAAACTCAAGCACTTACGTGGTTATCAACCAACAAAAGAAGTAGTTAGATTTTATAGAAGCATCAAGAGGAAATATAGTGATTGTATCTTAAGAAGAGTAGATGCCTACCTCTGGTACCACCGTGGCAGATCTGGAAGTGCGTACTTACACTTGCCGACGAACTGGATACTCTGTGAAACAATTTCATTTGACTTTAACACAGAAGTAAAACAATGCCTCTTAAAAAAATCATCTTAGGTAGCACTGCGACTTTAGAGAGTTCCTTTGCGGAAAAGGGCGCTGTATAGAATTGAATAGAATTCCTGTCGAAGCTCAGCTTGTACTTATAGGGAGAGAACGCATTATGGGAAATAACTCGGTTTCCTTTCAAAAACATTTCAGAACGAGAAAATGTAAAGTATTCTAAGAACAGTACCTGCAAAAGTATTTTCAAGACAACAACTGTAAGATATTCCTAGAACACGGCTTGCAAACAAGAGCCAATTAACGAAAGCAAATGGCCTCAATATACTATAACGACTTCCATGAATTTGTCCGCATGGGAAATCGTCCGTTCAAATGGTTAGGTATGTTTGCAACCAGCCTTTCAGCATTTTGAAGTAAAGTGTATGACAGGTTACCTACCTCTTTGTACAAAACGATAGAGATTTGCCATTTTAATTATACTACCGAGAACTAATAACTAGGAGACAATTTATTTGCTAGTGAACATGAACATCTGCGCGATAACGAAATACCACCTTGATAGAATTTCTTAGTATTTATAACAAACCTTTAGAGAAAACTGTTAAAAATATTTTAACGATGCAGAAGGTTGGAACGTATTTCAAAGAATTTATACTGCGAGGATTTTCAACCAAAGCAAAGCAAATTAACAGAATAGATTCCAAGTATATAACTTTGTACTGAACACTTAATGAAATTTATAGGACTTACTCCTTTTAATTGAAAAGTAATCGAACTTGTTAAATGAACATTTGTAAGACTCAAAATAACATAAGGAATGTGGAGTAGTTTGAGTTAGAAGGTTTATAGGGCGTTTCTTAATAAACGTAAAACAAAGTAGTTGGAATTTAATATTTATATACAGCATGCAGAAATCAATCGATTACGGAAATTTAACGTAATATGCTTTTAGAGTTGGTTCGAGCGCATGCAAAAGTGCATTAATCTTCGTGAAGAATGCTTCGAAAAACAATAAAGTTTTTAAAAGCTATCTTTTGTTTTATTCCAGCTCTATATAAAAAACTTAAAAGACAACCCTCGTAGACAACTTTGATGAAACTACGTATGAATTGAAAATGAATGCATTTAGATTTATACGTGTTGCCAACCTAAAAAATTTGAATCACGTTGTAGCGGTACATTCTCAACTAAAATTTGTCTAGATATTATAACGTTGTCAGTATAGTATTATTAACACCTATTATCAAAATACGAAAAACATACATATCTATTTTAGGAATATAAAGGAATAAAAAGTGATGTTTTAAAATAAAACTAACATAATGCCGGAGTATTTCATGTTCGACGACTGTTCGACAAAAACATATATTTTTAAAACGACGACATTTATTGAAGTACGATAGAGTAAATTATTTAGAGATAGAGTCCTTCTATGCAACGCCATACATGCGATGTCCGGAGTCATTACAAAGTTTGAGGAAAAATTTTTTAAATTCGTGCATTTTTAGGGATTTGCAATGGCAAAGTCAAAAGTTTATGTTTTTAAAACGACGACACCTATTGAAAAATCACAAGGTATATTATTTAGTGTAAGAGTCCTTCTACGCAACGTCATACATACGATGTCAGAACTCATCACAAAATTTTGAGGTTAGTGCATTTTCTATGACTTGCAATGGCGAGGGCAACAGCTGATATTATTAATACGGCAACACTTATTGAAAAACGACAAAGTACATTATTTAGAGTAATTAATTAGAATAATGTACTGTATTTTTCAATAAGTATCACCGGTTTAATAATACAAGCTTTTGTTCTTACCATTGCAAATTGTTGAAAATACACTAATTTAAAAATTGTTTTTTTCAAATTTTGTTACGGTTCGTGACTATTATGTACGGCTTCTTGTAGAACGATTCTTTCTCTAAATAATGTACTTTGTCGATTTTCACTAAGTGTCGTTGTTTTAAAAATATAAATTGTTGCATTCACCATTGCAAATCCTTGAAAAAATACTATCTTCAAAATTCGTGTTCTCATATTTTGTTCCTGACATCGCATAATGCCGTTACATAGAAGGACTCTTACTTTAAATAATATACCTTCTCGCTTTTCAATAGCTGTCGTCCTTTTCAATATATAAGCTTTTGCCGTCGCGATTACAAATCCCTGAAAATGCGCTAATTTCCAATTTTTTTCCTCAAATTCCGTGATAGGTTCTGACATCGCATGTATGACTTTACGTAGGAATCTTACTCTGAATAATGTACCTTCTCGTTTTGCAATAAGTATCGTCATTTTAAAAAGATAACCTTTGCCGTCGCCATTGCAAATATTTGAAAATGCGCTAATTTCAAAAAAATTTTTATCAAATGTTATGATGGTTACTGACATTGCATGTATATCGTTACGTAGTAGGACTCTCACTCTAAAGAATGTACATTGCCGTTTTTCAATAAGTATCGTCGTTTTAAAAATATAAGCTGTCGCTTTCGCCATTGCAAATCCTTGAATATGGACTCTTTCTCTAAATAATGTACTTGTCGTTTTTCAACAAGTGTCGTTTAAAAAATATAAGTTTTTGCCCTGGCCATTGCAAATCCATGGAAATGCATTAAATTCAAAATCTATTTCTCAAGTTTTGTGATGGGTGCTGATAGCATTTATAGCGTTACATAGAAGGACTCTTACTCTAAGTATTGTACCTTGTCATTTATCAATAAGGTCGTCGTTTTTAAAATATAAGGATTCCCTCTCTAAATAATGTAGTTTGTCGTTTTTCAATAAGTGTCGTCGTTTTAAAACTATAAGCTGCTGCTCTCGCCTTTGTAAATCCTTAAAATTCTGTTTCTCAAATTTTGTGATGGTTCGTGATAGCATTTATTCCGTTAAGTAGGACTCTTACTCTAAGGAATGTACCTTGTTGTTTTTCAATAAGTGTCGTCGTTTTAAAAATATAAGCTGGTGCTCTGGCCATTGCAAATCCTTAAAAATGCACCAAGTTCAAAATCTTTTTTCTCAAATTTTGTGATGGCATGTTAGATAGAAGGACTCTTTATTACAATAATATACTTTGCCGTTTTTTAATAAGTTGCGCCATTTTAAAAAGATAAAATCTTACCTTCACCATTGCAAATCCTTGAATATGGACTTTTTGTGTAAATAATGTACTTGTCGTTTTTCAACAAATGTTGTTTTAGAAATGTAAGCTGTTGCCCTTTTCATTGCAAATCTCTGAAAATGCATTAACTTCAAAATCTATTTCTCAAAATTTGCGATGGGTCCTGATAGCATTTATAGCGTTACGTAGAAGGACTCTTACTCCAAGGAATGTACCTTGTCTTTTTCAATTAGTGTCGTCGTTTTTAAGATATAAGCTATTACCCTCGCCATTGCTAGTACTTTAAAGTGCACTAACTTCCAAATTTTTTTTTCTCAAATTGTGTGAACGGACGTGACATCGCGTATATGGCAATACGTGGAAAGACTCTTAATATTCACTTTGTCCTATTTCAGTAAGTGTCGTCATTTTAAAAATATATGCTTTTTCACTGCGTCGAATATGGAATACTTCGTCATCGCGTTAGTTTTAAAATGTCACTTTTCATCACTATATATTCGTAAAATAAGTATTTAAGTTCTTCATGTCTTGATAATAGATCCTAAATAATACCTTACCATCGTTTCAAGATCTAGATAAATTTTATTTGAGAATGTACCGCTAGAACGTGATTCAAATTTTTTAGGTTCACAACACGTATAAATCTGAATGCATTGATTTTAGCTACTACAAAGTTAACAGACGCACATGTTGTTTTTAAGATATTGTTTTTAAAACTTATAAAATAACGTAAAAAATACTTTAAAATAAGAAGTGTTTTAAATTGGCGCGTTGTCAAATTTTCATCCACAATGTAGCCTGATAGTTAAAAGATTTGCCCACCGCTGTTATAGGAACATACATAAAACTTGGTACTTTTATTCATTAAGGGCAATAGTGTATGTTCAACAATTCACTGGGATTTGACATATAAACTATGGCAAATGGTGATTTCTTAAATTTTTGAAGGTTGTGAATGAAAACATCTGTAAATTTTCGTGCGTTTGTTTCTTCGGCATACAAACTGATGAATATTTGTCGTGGCTTAAAATACTTCTCAGATAGTTAGAGCAAGTTGAAGGAATAATACGTTATCTTAGCCGTAAGATCTTTAAATATTCTGATTGGTATGGAAGAAAAAGGACCGTGTGCCCGATCAAGGTTTAAGTTATTCACATATGAATCCTAAAGTAAGATAAGAACTAAATTATTAGTGGTGAAAAATTCGAGATCGAGACCAAGACTAGATGTGGTCTCGGTCTCGATTTATAAACCACGGTCTCGGTCTCTCCCAAAATTCACAGTCTCGTCTCCGTCTTGGTCTCAACTTTTGAAGCCTAGTTTCGGTCTCGATCTTGGTTTAGTCTCGAAAGCCTTTGGTCCCGATTTTTGAAATAAGTAGCCATAATGACGAAATATATGGGTGTATATAACCGCATAGTTATTACATTATGATACTTGTATAATATATTTATACTTTGTGCCGCATTTAAAGTTTAAATGTACTGCAGCCATTTATTTATTTGTCAGTTGTCTGTTATTTGTTTGGTTAATTAAAGACTGGGACAGCAAACGTAATAAATAGAAAGTAAGCTAAAACTCTGTTACAAATCGTCTGGTGTAGCTATATCCATACACGTGCGTTCACGAACACACACGGAAAAAAGAGTTTTTCGAAATTAAGATATTACATTATAAACGTACAATAATGTAGTGGCTACATTCTTATAGTATTTTATTTTAAAGTTTTTTGTATATACATTACCTTAGGAATTTAAGCGGAGGAGATTCCTTGCAGAGTCATTGCTGAACAAGAACAGTTAGATAGGCACGGGGAAACAAACGTTCTGCCGGCGCCGAATTTGCTGATATACTGAGAAAATTGCGGACCATTGCAGCCAGTGCTGGAAATGTTGATGCGTGATTTTTAGACCAAAAGAGAATATCTTTCTGACATTCGCTTCTTGGTAACTGTATACACTAAATTAATTAAACAGTCGCTTAAACATTTTATAGACTCAACCTGTAAATATTTTGAAAACTCCGTGTTAAATTCTTTGCTATTTGTGGGTCCATTGCTGACCAATTTGTTGTAAAATAAATTTAAACCACGATCATCTTCGATTTCATTAGCAAGTCTTTTTTGTTTTTTGCAGAAACTACAAATTTTGCCGACTATTTTGTGTATGCCTTTTTATAGGCTTCCATAGAGTTTGTTTCCATTTTTTGTCCGCTTGCTGTCAATGAAGAAACCTCTACTTTGTGCCTATGGTCAAGAACTGAAGCTGCACAATAAATTCAATTCATTTTATGATAGTGCTTAAGCATCTTGTTACGGCATGCAATGTAAGCTTCCAAAAATATGCTATCCAGTTCTGATGGCCCTTTTGTTTTCGTATAATCGTCGATGCGTTTTTCAATCCCGTCATAAAGCAGGTTGAAGTTCACAACTACATTGGGTAAAGTGACGTACTTATCACTCCGGTATGATTAATTACAGTTTTAAAGACGCGTAAGAACGTATGGGCATCCTCTAATATGTTCCATTCGTTGAGGGATAATTTTAAGTATGCTGTTGCGATTTTTTAAGTCATCACCTCTATTCAACCACGTATGTTGAGCGCCACGCCAATCATGTCGTGAGTAGAAGTCCTCCTAGTTGGAACATAGGTAAGGAGTTCTTTGTGTGGTAGCACTGGAAGTTTTTCAAACTAAACGCAACTTAATTTTCAGTTATTTGGAAAACTTAATTGTTTTGAAGAGATTTCTTATTTTTTGAATGGGATTAGTGATAGAAAAATCACCGTCGCTTTCTTTGATGACCACGTTGTCGTCATCATCATTATCATCTTCTTCATAAACGGTCGTATTGCGATCCTAATTCAAGCTTAGCTTTTTCATTAGCTCTTGCATGCCGAGCTTTAATATGTGCGCCATGCATCTACAGACTACAATGTTGGTTTTCTGAGTCTAATTCTGGAGGAAACTCCTTCAACTCAGTCTTAAAAATTGTATTCGCCGCAGCATCATCCACAGTCACGTTCTGCACTTTTCATTGTAATTTAGCATCGAATTACAGTACTTGCGCAATATATCTGTCGATGTGATTTTCCTGAGAAGATATGAAGTCGATTACTAACGATTAAAACTCCCATTTAATGTCTATATAGTGCGCTGGTATTCCATAATAAAAGGTCCCTGCAACCGATGTGCATTCATCAACCGTAAGTGATATTTTTGAGCTGTTGGTACACAAATGTTGCATGACTGTTCCGCATATTGCTTGAAATCAGTTCGATAGCAGTGTATTGAAAATGTTTCATTTAGGTAATTTTATATTCGGCTTAATTAACTCAGAAAATTTTTGGCAGCTTCATCTTTAAAGAAAAATTAAGGTGAGAACTTCTGACGCACCGAATCTACGAAGTTGCTTCCAAATTTTCCCAAACTTTTATAGCTACTTTAAACAGAACAACATATATTAATTACTTATATAACAAACTATGCAAGAAAAACGACCATTCCGTTAAATACTGTTGCAAAACATGAACTACATCATCAACCAATGCGTTTAGCAAGCTTATTGTTTTTGAAGAAAGAAATAGCTCCGGAAGAGTGTTTTAAATTCCACTTGGAATAACGTGTTTAACATCTGCTCTGAACATTTTACGATAGATTTTTGGATGTATTTTTTTCAGACATTTTTTGCGTGTATCCATCCTGCTTTTCTTCAAACACAGATAAATATTAACCAATAAAAATAACCCAGATCGAGGTTAATCTCGGTCTCGGAACTCCCACACACCACAACCGTACCTACATATTTTGCAACACGAGAATGGCTAAGCAAAAGTCGCTTTATTATCGACATACTCCGGTATATTTCAACGCACGCATGAAATACATATGCAACTCACTGTTATGACGAAAAAATATTACTAAAATAATAATTATGGACATTTAATTATTGAAAAAAATTATCACGATAGCCACATATATTTAAAAAAAGGTTAAAGTAAAAATAAAATGTTATATAAAAAGTGTTAAACTGAACATTATACAAATTAATGGATTTTTGCGTTCGGTTTACTTTCTGAAAAGCTATTAGATGGATTATGAAGTCTCTGTTAGATGCGTCTTAGATCTCTATTCCATATTTGCTGGTCCTTCTGCTTGAATTTTATTTGTCGTTTTTGGTAAACCTGTATATTTGCGTCAAGCTATTGATATTGGTTGTACTCGATTTTTCTAGTCCGATAAAATGCATTCGCTTCAAATGTAACGCCTGAGCTGAAGTGTGAACCGCTTTTTAACATTGAATTTAATTTTATTACAATTGCATTGGCTTTTGGTGAAAAACTTTCTTTAAAAATTTAACCAGTCCTGTCGAATTCTTAGTTCTTCGACAACTTTCTTGTAGGAAGGGCGATTGTTATGTACTAAATTGTGAACAGGAACATTTTGTTGGCTGTATGACATTGATCTCATGTCAGTTTCTACATTAACAGCTTCCGTATTCTTGAGAAAAATCTCTAGTAGCATTTCCTTATTGTTACTTTAGCTAATTTTACTTTGTCTTTATAAAATAGGACTGTTGAGTTTATAACGAGAAATCCACATTGGTGCCCTAAAGCACATATGTGCTTACAAAATGATCCACTTTTACCCTGCGGGCAATCATTGTATTAACAGTCTATAGCAATAACTTGTTTTTTGTGGATACTAAGTGGTATACATTTTCTTTGCTTTTATAATTTTGTCTTTTGCCTTCATATAAACATTTTTGTAATCTACCTGATGTTTAGTTCGTCGGAGTGCGCAAAATGTAGTAATCGTCTTTTGTTGTAGTATTCAAATGTACTTCTTATGAAGTCGACCTGTGCACACTACTATTAATAGCTTTACAGTGTTCTAAAATAACATATCTAAAGATAGGAAGTAACATTGTTCGTAATACTTCCTCTTGTAATTATATTCGATCTCTTTGCAATACACCACTCTAATCTTTCTTTTTTCCCGTAGTTTTATAAAATGTTCTTTTACCAAATTATTATTTGCTATTTTCTCACTTGATATTATAATACAGAAGTGTTCATGGACTTCTTCCGATGTATCAGAATATAGTACATTTCTAAACATTTGCATAATAATACGTCTTTCCTCTTTTGTCACATTATGATTATTTTGCCACAGTCATATCCATTGAACCTGATATATGAAAAGAAGAAAGTGATAAAGTTGATGGAAATACTATTTTTAATACGTTTCGCTCTGCTACACTATCGTCTATCACGATAACTTGAGGAAAACGCATTTCCGCTGTGTTCTAATGTTTCCTTAGCCGTAGTTTGATACTGTATGAGCAGTGTGGAGTATACATTCCACAGGTAATGCCCCAAATTTACTTGCTGTGGATATAAATGCGACACATGCATTTGATTGGCCACATTCGACCACTGTACGTTGCATTGCATAATTGAAGTAACAACAACGATTGAAAGAGAGTTTCTCATAAAACTACTTTAACATCAATTTTCTCGAAACATGTAATTTTTGAACGCAGTATCTGTAGAACACTGGTTTCTTTGTGACCCCCGTATTCTGATGTTCACCCTTTATCGTAGACATATTTCACTTGTATTTCCGTCGAATTAATTTGCACGTTAGCTAGCACAGATAAAACATTGTTTGCTCGCTTGCGAGTATATCTATCTCATGATAAGTTTTAGATGCCGATTGGGTCATTCCTGATATAAAATGTGAATCAAAAGTCTCAATGGTATCAAAGTTCGAACGTAAATAGTTATAAGCTTCCGCAATGTAGACTTTAATGAGAATAGCAAAAATTAATATTTATGACTACATTTTTACCCTCCTTTTAACAAATAATCATTTCTGATTGGGTTCCAATTAATTTGTTTAAATTTACAATAAATTACTGCCCGCATTTCTTATTCCGGTTTCTAGAATCTTCCCTGCGCCGCTTAACCATTTTATTTACTTCTGCATGTTGGCATAAAAATCTTCTTCCGAAATATGTGACGTGTAGGTTTTGCAAAACGTCTTTTAGTAATCCACTTGCTGAAACGTCAACTTGGAAAATTTTGATACCCAATAAACTTCTCTTTAGTATCTCTCCTACTACTTTGCATAGTGAAGCGACTGGAAATTGTTGATTACTTTTCACTTCTATAGTTTTAATATTCAAGTCTATACACGATTTGTCTGGAATATCGGTTATGAAATCTTCACTCATCTGTATTGTAGAAGTAATGCGAATAAAACAATTGCAAAATGTTTTGTTACAATTTACTTACCTTAGCTATAAGCAATGATTTTATCAAGATATATAAAAATAAAATAGGTATGTAGGTTTATCACAATTTTTTCCGAGAGGTACTACAGGTGCACCTCAATAATAATGTATAACACGACTATCAGAAACAGCTAACGGCATCAATAACCGAGAGAATATTTTTTAGGAACGGGAAGAGCATGTGGCCGCCGTTGGTGGTTGTACCGCACAGGCATTTATCTTCGGTGATTTTCAATAACTAGCGCCATTCTCATTCTCCTAACCGATGCAACACGCTCTTACGGTTCTACTGTACGAGACAATGGATTTACGCGTTCCGGTCTCAGTTTCTTTTTCGAGACAGAGAATTATCACTAAGCTAAGCCAAAGTTTATGACATAGAATCCAATTTACTTGAAAAGCTGTGCCTTTTAGAAACTTTTAAAACACATCGCTGTTGAATGGTTTTGATAATTATATCATTGCTATCTACATTTTTCATATATTATGTATTTTTTCACAATTTTATCCAGAAAACGACATATATGCTATTAGTTCAATATTAACGGAATTTGTTTATCTGGTGACTTTGTTTCAAACATTTATTTCCTGTTTTTTCCATAAGCATATCTTAATGCCATTTGTAATATACATCGTAAAAACTTCTCTTTACATACGCAGTACTAGAGAATTAAAAATTAAACATGTTTCTGAAAAATTAGGGCTGAACAAAGATGTGAAACTGAAAGGAATGAACATGTTATATCTTTTTCCTTTTGTTGTATTCGCTATGTATGTTAATTTCAATAGCACAGAATGAATAGCAGATACGGATAACGGGTTTAATTTCAAAACCAGCATCATATACGCTAGATTGAAACTTAAAATTCAATCCTGTCTGTATATAATACGAGTTTCTCTCTAATTCCGAATTTAGTTTTTATTCACATTTTCATAAATATTTAAAACATATTTAGGTATTCTGTTTTTTAATTTCTACGATATTGGGATACAATTATCAATTGACAAAGGGTTGATAAAGTACAAGTTAAATATAAGATATATGCTGGTAGAAGGTAAGTATTGTCAAATTTAATCAATCTTTGCTTGAACAGCATTATTAAGGAACTTGAAATAACATACCTAATTATGTTCTTACCATTATTTGTTCCCTATTTCTAGTTTTCTTATTTTAAACACATCCTTTAGTTTAAAAATATGTATTATTCTAATTTTCTATTCAATTATTTCACTATATCATTAAATTTTACCAAAACGTTTGGGGTTCTTACGCCTATGTGTACACCCTTCCATATTATGTACATCTACATTAGTACACCCTTCCATATTATGTACATCTACATTATTATATAAATCCATTTATATATATATAAATCCATTTATTTATATATATATATATATATATATATATATATATATATATATGGCTGTGAATCTTTAGCTATATGCTGTCCAGACGTTGGGAACCAATAAAAGGTGCTTTATATTAAAAAAAATTGATTTGAATTATCGCCTGAAGATGCCCGTTTTATCTTGCTAGCTCAGATTAAATGAAACAACGAGACTTCAACATCAAAATTATAATATCATCAAATATTCAATACTAAATAAATAAATAATTATAATAATCTACATCCACAAACACTTTTCTTAATAATACATTTTCCAAAAGATTACTTACACACACAAACATTAAAACCTACAAATGTAATTTACAACTTAAGTCTAAAAACAATATTTCATAACAACTAAATATTAATATGGAGTTCACAGTCTTTGTATGTAATTAATGTTCTCAAAGCTCTGAAAACTGTTCTTATGTAAGTGTGAATCTACTTTTTGAAAAATTTAAAAATAAAGTAGTTTCATTTCTAAATACAGTATTTAACGTATTGCATTAAAATGAAATGAATCTATAAAAATGAATCTATAAAAATGAATTAGAACTGGTTTCTAATACTACTTGTTTTTTTGGAGCGTGTTGTAAATGGTATTTCGTACTCTCAGTGGAGGATTTTTATGGACTTCTTATTACGTATTCTACTATTTCTATTTAAAACGTGTTTTAAATGTTATTTATACTTTTGAGAAGCATGGATATTTACATTTTAATTGCGTTTTAAAATTAGAAACCTACATACTATGCTCTAGAATGGGTTTTAAATGGCATTTAGCATTAAGGGATAATTTGCAAAGATTATTGTACCACGGAAATGTTACACAAGGTGTTTCCAATTACGGGACACAAATAAGAATATTTGAAAAATTTCTTTATTTTTTCGGGTATTGGGGTGTTTCATAAACAGGGTATGGTGTTCAATAACCCTTATATGACCTATCATTAATTTTAGAAGGAGTGCATAGAAACTATCTAAATTCGAAAGGAAATAGAAATGTTTCTAAGTTGGCGTGCTTAGGGACACGTGTTATTTTAATTTTTATGAATCATTTATGTCTTTATTGTCGGTAAGCTTATCTTCAGTTTGATCTTGAGCATTATTCTATAACAGTGCAACTCAAAAGTTGCTAAGCTACCATCTTTTTTCCATTGTGTCCACGCTATGGCGTTGTATAGTGTGATGCGGTACTTCAAACATGGATGTTTAGAAACTGTTTTCTAACATCTCGAGCGACAAAGCTTTTTCTTACTTGAGTCATTTTATTTTTTACATTCCTTATTACGTCTACTCTCATGGATGATCCGTCTTCTTAAGTAGCAGCTCATGTGGTGCTTATAATCTATTTGATCTTATATTTACCGTTAACTTCTTACTTCTGTTTTATTTATCTTTTTATTGTATCGTACTATCTTTGTTTTGGTATTGTTTATTTGTATGCTTAAATCTTTCATTAACCTTATTTCGTCCTATTTCGAACTCTTATCTATTTTTACTAATTCTAGTATATCATTCACATTCCTTAGTATTTTTATTTTTTCTTCTTGAATTTCTTGTCAAATCGTAATATACAACAGTTTCAGTGTTATCTGTAGTTTTGTTAAAGATATTATTAAAGTTTAGAAGTTTAAACTCTTAACAATTCGAACACCAGTTTGAAATTTCTTCGAAATTCTTAAGAATTCTTTTCCATGGCGCTTCTTTGTGTGCAGAATTGGCTATTAGAAAAAGTGTTTTAGTCCAGAACAATACAGGATGATTAAGAAATTTTGAATTTATGCATTGAATAATGAAAAGAAAATACTCGCTTATTTTACATAAAAACATGCTGGTAAATAAGCACACGATGCTTACATTTGTTAACTACAACTTACTACAACTAAGCCAATCTTATACATCTAATTGTATCACTTAGTTCCTGATAAAATTTTTTACAGATATATTAGTGGCTCATAGGATATGGCTATCAGAATTTTTTAAAACATATACATCGATTTAGTTTTCATCTATCTTAGTTTTAGATTTTTGACATTCTGATTCCTTAATACAAAACTGTTTAAATGTAAGAATGTTGTAGTATTTTGATTCCTCTGAGTTATCATTTTTAACTTTTTGTAACAGTATTATAACAAATTCTATAAATGTTCTTTCCCCTTTAATTCCAATAAATACAAGTCTAATACTTATTATTCACAATCGCAACTACTTACAGAGACTTGTTTATATTAACACTAGCTTATTCACTACTTGTAGGCATTAATTTAATCTTGGAAATACGACAAATAAAACACTATCATACCATTAATCTTACTTGTAATTTATTTATCTAACACATTTTATAACACATAAGCGAATTTATCTTTCTATTAGTTTATGTATATCGAACGTTTATTAGGACGGAATTTACACTAATAGTAAACTGTCGCAACGGGTTCCATACTTACATACATACATGCGGCGAGTAGGGATTTAGTTCTGATGGAATGTGTACGGTTTTTCTTGAGTCACTCAGTTTTTTAGTATCACAATGGCGGGACACGTTTTGATGAGCATATAATGAATACCAAGTTTCCATTACGACTTTCCTGTTTTATTACAATGTTATTCGTGTTTGTTCAAGTCCATTGAAAGAAGTTCATAGGTACCCATCTGATTGTTCTGGAAAACAGAGCATCAAATTTTGAGTATGTTAGGGCACATTTAACCAAATAACAAAAAACTTGTGTGATATCTTGATTAAACCGTAATATTATAAATGTTGGTTTTCGTACTATGCAAAATAATTGCGAACTACATGAAAAGATTTTTTTTTGTTATTTTACTCCAAACAGTTTTTCATTCAAGTACTAAGTTCTATAACAAAGAGCTGTAGATTATTTACTTATAATATGAAAGTATTCTTGCATTGACGTAATTATATCCCAGCAAACCCTTTTAATTAAAAATTTTATAGAATATGTACTTCAAAGTTGACTTGATATCGAGCAAGATGAATTATTAACTTGGGATATTTAAAAATTTACGAGGGATCATTGGAAGTAAGTTTTTCATATACAACTTGCGTCGCTTGGACGAACGCCTTTGTAGATTACTTAAATTGAATATGCAATATTCAATAAACGGTTTTGACACATTATAAGTTTGAAAATGTTACATGCCTAGAAGCAGTGTTATTTCGACATTTGTGACATGACATATACAGCAGAAGTTGGGCCTTGATTTAGTTCGAATTACTGCATTTCTATTCATTTCTGCAATGGAAAATTATCAGATTTAACAATTTTGAAAGTTTAGGACGCATTTGAACCAAATTTCCATAAATTTAATATTTACTGTAACTGAAACAGCATCACTGTGTATGGTACTGATAAAAATTTTAAAGAGATTAAAGCTACTTTTTTCGGTGGCTTCAAAAATACTAAAGTCCGAAGTTGAGTTGCTCAAAGACTTTCACTTAGAATAATATATTACTTTTTTTTACAGGTAATTTTAAAATATATTGGTGTAAACTGCGTTTAGTGAGTAACGAAGAGTTTACTGCAAGCAGTATGTGTTACACTTTTTCATTAACTTGGGGGTCCGATACGATTAGTGATTGTCAAATATGTATGAATGCATGTATCCATCTTGTACAAAAATCTGCACTTTAATCGATGCTTTTCTATAGGTTTACACTTTGCCACAAGACACCTTTTGGATTGATTTGGTTAGTGAGCTTAATAGCCCAGAAGTAACTTCCTTGCATACACTACTTTGCTACAAAACACCTGTCGACTTAATTGGGCGCATAAATCTGCACATTCTGAAGTACCGTTCCTCATCTTGTCCTGATGTCTTTATGGTAGTGGGTAAAACGTAGGTCCACCTAGAACACATATTATTATTAATCGTAAATCCACGCTGTTTTATGTTTACTTATTGACATTTAAATAATAATTAAGGTTTTTTTGGTTTCAAATATACGCTAAAATTAATAATTAATAATTGGTGGATTATTTGCGTTATATAAATTAAAAAAATTGCCTAAAAATTCGACATTCACAATTTAATGATTTTCCAAACAGTTATAGACTAAAATAGGAGCTAAGAAGTTTCTTGACTTGCGAAGTGAGATTTTCTCTGAGAGGTCCTGCAAAATTTAGAAGTTTCACCGCAACTTAAATGAAGTCACCAGAGTAATGGCTTACGCAATCCAAATGCTACTGATGTGCGGTATAAATTGAACTGAAATGCTATAGATTTTAATGTCTTTTATTGGAAACACGAACACAGCTATATGTGTGAAACGTTTCTACTTGCAAATTTTGTTTTAGTTAAGAGAGTCTAGTGGTAACTGTAAAGTTGAGAAAATTATAAAGCGGAAAACCCACATACTGTTAGATCTTATTGCCTATGAGAAGGGTATGCACAGAATCTTCCGTATAAGAATTCAATCTATTTTTTCCAGGTTTGCAAATTCTTGTCTAACTTTTCCACCTTATTAATACCTTAGTGACTGTTTTTGTCCGTAATTAAACTACTTACTACAGTTAGTTTGAATCTACTGTGATATAAAGTGACCAACTTCTCGTCTTCTTATATTTTCTAATGTCATTACAATAATTCACTCGTCTATTTACTAATCTATGTCCTTGGGTAACCAATCATACTATTAAGAATATAATGGTTCTAGATTGATTAACGAGTATACAGTCCAGAGGATACAAAGGAATTTTATGGAAGATTAAATTAAGTGTTTGTTGCTTAACATGCATGTAATTATTTTTTACGCAAGGTATTATGGCTTTTTCCTTTATAGTTTTGCTGCAGAATTTAATCCTAATACGATATGCTGATCTTCCAACTAATATATGATATAGTGTTTAGAAACTTACTACATGGCAAGTGTAATTTTTCTATTTCCTGTTCTTCCACCGTTTACTACGATTTAATGATGTGGAGTATACAGTAGATATAACTTAATGTAACAAATAATTGTAAGTTTTGAATTGTATTTTGACACAATTCTGAATCTTTTGCAGTTTTCAACTTCACAAAGCATGAATCAGAAGCTGATGCCATATCGATACTTAATATTAATTGTCTGAATAATATCTATATAGGATATATATATATATATATATATATATATATATATATATATAAAGTAAGATGTATCTGTAAACAAACTCTTATGACAATAATAAGAGCTACTGACAAATAGCGGACTGCAAATAACTTGTCTTCTTATATATATATATATATATATATATATATATATATATATATATTGCTGTGACACGCCTCTCGTTGAGGCGTTGCTAAAAGTGTGCTGTGATACAGATACAGCAAATTGTAAAATTTGAAATTGTTGACTTACCTTCCTTTCTAACCTTACTTTGCTTGGCTAGCTCAATAGAAATGTTGAAATTTATAAAATGAAATCAAACACAGCAATATCATAAAGCATTTATACAGTATGAAATATTTTCTGTCATATAAAAGCATATAGAGCATTTACAACATCGTTTCATTCATACATCAAATTATTTCTAACAAGCACCTATTTACTTAAATATCAAAATGTTTTTTACCTTTGTTAGATTTAAATTTACAGAACTAAATCTCTTCTATTATGGATAGATTACTTGGTTATGATTCTCACGCTTTGTAAGGTTTGTTTGCCCAAAAAATCCTTGATAGATAACTTATTAAAAGGTCAGAGTGTTTCGAATAAACTTCCTGGTAAATACTCTTACAAAAAAATATATGATTTAGACATTCTAGTTTAAATTAAATGACAAAATTCAGGTATCAGTTACAAACAATGTTTAAAAAAATGATACTTACAAAATCCACGAAGCGCTTTCTCGATTTGTAATCAACTGTGTTAAATATCTTCGGCTTCTTGGTTTTATTTTTAAATTGACGTTTCAAATCTTAGTTTACAAAATCTTACATATTATTCAAATCTTCATTTAGAAACCATTGTGCATCCTCGATTTAATTATTCAATAAAATTTTTAATAGATTTTTATATCGAAGCATTTCCCTTCTTTATTGTATATAATTACATTTAATAATTTCCATATTTATGTACAGATAACGTTTAAAACATACTTCGTTATTCACCGTTACATTTTAATTATTAAATGACAGTATGCATATTGCATACTTCAAAACAACAGCTTTGAAGATATATATATATATATATATATATATATATATATATATATATATATAGTCAATAACTCTTCAATGTACAACCATTCATATAGGGTTGTATCAAGGAAGCCATCATTTTAAAATATTTTCAGTTATAAAACAATATAGTTGCCTATTTTATTCGTTTTTAAAAATTTAAATGTCAGGAGTTTATTTGAAACGTAAAGGTTGCAGGGAAATAATTTTATCAAATTCGCAAACACATCAAACAAAATACAAATACACCAGTAATGTCATTTTGAAAATGGTCACCATTTTCTATAACGAACAAATTAGTTTTTCGTCAGAAGTTAAACTGAAATCTCTTCATTGTTTGTTGAAGATATTTTTTCTATTAATCGATTTAGTATTACAGCAGAGCCTATAATAAAATTATCAATAATTCTAGCCCAGGCATTAATGTTAAATTCATGTTAATAGTAACTCTCTTTAGTTGTATGCTGATTTTCTACATCATCAGCATGTTCATTATGTTCGTTGTAGTATCAAACCTTGTAAAGGAAGCTTCATATATAAATAAAATTTTACTACTAAAATCTGCATTTTGGAATTCTCTGATCTAGTATAAACTGACAAATAGCTAGACGCCTCTTAAGATCCCTTGGCAAAACAATCTTACACCTGCTGAATATGGTATGGATGTAATAACTGTTCCTTTAAAACCTCGTGCAAAATATATTTGGCAACTTACAGTTCAAATGTAAGCATCTGATTTTGAAGTATTTTTCGACTTTATCCTAAATTTGTCTCTCCACATCTGCAGTTCTTGTGGTAATTTGACATCCTCGATCCTCATTTTTTGTGTGGAAGCTACTATTTTGCGAAGACGTGTTTCAATATTTGCGAACGTTTCGTGATTTGACACTCGGCGATTAGAAAATATTTCGCTGTAGACTCTGCTTTGACAAAATCTCAAAACTCAAAGCATATGTACCTGTTTGGTGTTTGCGTAACTAACCATGATGAAAGAGGAGAGATGCGATGAGTACGTAATAACGGTTTGTGATTTCTAAGTATTTTAAATTACTAAAGCTTGCACTATCAATTTAAAACTGATTAATTTATATTTCGCAATCATTGTTGTATCAAGTGCAAAAAGGAGCAAATAAGGTAACATAACATAGTAGTGGGCTTTACGTTTTATTTGTTATTTAATTTGACTGTCAATTAATCTTCGTTTGAGTGTCAGGTGCTGAATTTTGGGTTAGTGTAATAAAATTTTGCATCTCTCACCTTTCATCTTGGTTATTCACACAAGCGTCAAATAGGAAGATGAGTGTTTGGTTTTCCGATTTTTGTCAAGGCAATTGCGAAGCGACATGACCTACGGGGAAAAATTTTGTAATCGCCGAGTGACAAACCACCAAACGTTCGCAAATATTGAAACATGTCTTCGCAAAATGAAGGTTTTTATCCAAGAATGCGAATTGGGGGCGACTATGTACCACAGGAACTGCAGATCTGGAAGAACATTTTTAACAGAGTTGAAATACTTAAAAATAAGCACCAAACGCTTACGACTTCAATTACAAGATCCTAACTGTTTATGAGGTTTTAAATGTACAGTTATTACATCCACACCACGTCCAACAGGTACAAGAACTTTTGCATACCAATCTTGAGAGACAACTAGCTTTCTAACAGTTTATTCAAAATTAGAAATTATAAATGTAAATTGTTATCGCAAAATTTTATTTAAAGAGTTTTTCTACAAGATCTGGAATTACTAACATACACAATGAACCTGCTTACGCTGTCAGAAATCTTACTATCAACAAGAATTTAAAATTTATGCCTGGCCTGGTCTCAATGAAATCGAGGCAATTAGTTCAACTTTCTCAACAAACTTTGCTGAATTCATTGAAAGATTTACCATTATTAGTTCGCCCAGACCCGTGGTTCATGCACGATTGTGCACACTCCCAACACTCAAGCTGTGCGAAAGGTATATACATAAAAAATATCGGGATCGATGACTCAGAAGAGGAGAACGGGAGATGATGCTACTACAAATTGACCAATACGATTGCCTAACTTGATGTCCTGTGATTATTTTTTGTAGGGTACTTTAAAATTTATAGTTTATTTGATATCACTTGATAGTGAAGAAGAATTACATAGACGAATTCTAAATGCAGTCAACTCTTTAAAAAATCATGCACAAACAACGAAGAAGCTTCAGTTTAACTCCTTACAAAGAATTAATTTGTGCATTGAAGATATGACGCCCAATTTAAAAATTTGTTTTACTGCGCTACTAATTTTCAATAATAGTAATTTTTAATAAGAATTTTCAAAAATTTTGAATTCCTTTAGCGACTAAATGAAGCAACTTATATAATAGGTAAATGGTTCCAAATCGGTTTATTGTGAGTCAAAAAATCTTTGTTGTCGTGTTATACACGTATTTTCTGGACAGCTTGTGTATATAAAATGAACATATAACAGGCTCTTTGAATTTGTATTATTAATAAAACTCGGTTTTTCTTTTACAAAGATTTTGATTTATTTGAAATCTTTATCAGGGTTCTGCAAAGTAGTTATGATTGATGGTCAGTGATATAAAAGCTATTGGGTTACTTACAATAGCTGATGTTAGAATACTAGATCGGATTCAGTAAGAGTCATTAAAATGTCAAATAAATAAATTTATAAAAACGTCCCACTAAAATAGTAGCAACAGCTAATCACTTCACAAGGATCACACATTACAAATTATAATACAACTATAGCTTATCAACTTAGTATATAATTTAACATGATTTCTGAGCGGAGCAGTATTTTCTTTATATATCGTTTATTTTTTTAATTTCTTTTGTATTGTGTTTTTGTATGTGTGTAGATGAGCATGGACAGACTGGATTTTTTGAAAATGTCTTTGACCGCTAAAATATTGTTCTTTTATTATTTTTTAAGAGTGCTTGCTTCTGTGAGGAACAGTATTGTGGCTGCCAAGGGGGCATTTTTAAAAATTCGGATCGACCGTTTTTATCCACATACTTCCAGGAAATACGATACAAAAAGAATTAGAACAAAACACAAAAAGTGACAGCGCCCGCAAAGTATAAACATTCTTTATAAGACTCATTTCTTTCGTGCGGGCGCTGAAACTTTCTTTCTACACTGTTCTTTGTTCTGATACTTTCTGTATTGTTCCTGGGTTACTATAATGAAATGCACAGGCTAAATTTTTGAAAAATGTTTTATTTAGGTGTTTGTGTTTATTTTTGCATGTTGCACAAGTTTTTGAGGAATATTTTCTTCCGTGCAGGCGCCGTAACTTTTTGTGTATTGTTTAGTGTTCTAATTCTTTTTGTTTCATGTTCCTGTGTGGGTGTAGATGAGAATGGTCAACCTGGAATTTTTGAAAATGCCCTTGGCAGCCAAAATATTGTCCTTGTATTATTTTTAAGAGCGCTGTCTTCTGTGCGGTACAGTATTTTAATTGCCAAGGGGGCGTTTTCAAAAATTCGGCCATTCCAGTCTCATTCGCATACCCCTAGGAATACAATACAAGAAATAGAATAAAAAACAAAGCACTAAAAAGTTACAGCGCCCGCAAAAGAGAAACATTCTTTATAAGACAAATTTTTTCCGTACGGGCACTGTAACTTCTTTTGTATACTATTTTTTGTTCTGATATTTTCTGTTGTGTGCCCGGGTGTGTGTAGATGATAATGGGTATGCTAAACTTTTAAAAATTGTTTCATTTTGGTGTCTGTGTATATTTTTGCATATTGGATAAATTTTTGAGGAATATTGTCGTCCGTTCGGGCGCTGTGACTTTTTGTGTATTGTTTATTGTTTCAGTTTTTTTTATATCGTATTCCTGTGCGTATGTAGATGGATATGAACGGACTGAATTTTGGAAACTGCCCTTGGCGGGCAAAATATTGTTCTTTTATTTTGTAAAAATGCATTCTTTTGTGCGGAACAGTATTTTGACTGCCAATGGGCGTTTTCAAAAATCCATCCTATCAATTCTCGTCCGTACACACCCAGGAATACGATACAAAAAGAATTAGAACAAAAACATAATACAAAAAAAGTTGTTGGCGAAGTAGACTTTGCAGACTTCTCGACCTACAATGAAAGACTGCAATTTTCAGTAAAATAAAAGATTTTATTTTTCAACGTAGCCCCCCTAACTTCAACACCCTTGGTCCAGCGTTTCTCCAACAACAGTATTCCTTCACGGAAGTGAGAGTCTGGATGGCTGTGAAAATATTCGTCTACGGCCCTCTCAACTTCTTCATTGGACATGAAGCGCTTCCCAGAAACAAATTTCTTCAAGTTTGGGAACAGATAGAAGTTTGAGGGCGCCAAATCAGGGGAATACGGGGATGGCCGAGCAAGTCGTACCCCAAATTCGTCGATTTTCCCATCGCCAACGCCCCCTTGTGTGCAGGTGCGTTGTCTTGGTGAAAGATGATTTTTTTCTTCTTCAAGCCAGGCCTCTTCTCGCGAATTCTGGCATCCAGTTGGTCAAGAAGGGTGGAGTAATGTTGGCCTATAATTGCTCTGCCTGTTTCAAGGTAATGTATTAACAGGATCCTTTTCGCATCCCAAAACACGCTGGTCATCGCCTTTCCGGCAGATGCGATCGACTTCGCTTTCTTTGGCGCTGAACAACCGGCTTCCACCCACTGCTTCGACTGCTGTTTCGTTTCTGGCGTGTAATGGTGGACCCATGTCTCATCCATAGTGACAAATCGCCGCACAAAATCGCTCGGATCCTTATTGAACTGCGCCAAACATTGCTGCGAAATTCGTTTTCGCATTTGCTTTTGATCGGCATTCAGCTAATGCGGCACCCATCTTGCGCAGAGCTTTCGCATCCCTAACTCTTTGTGTAAGATGTTTCGCATCTTTTTGTTCGATATCCCTACAACCTCAGCTATCTCCTTCACTTTCACTCGCCTATCGTCCAACACGATATCATGCACTTTTTCGATCGTTTCCGGTGTGGTTGCGGTTTTGGTCGTCCTTTCACGTGGGTCATCTTCGAGAGACGTGCGACCACGTTTAAATTTAGTTGCCAACTTCTTAACGGTTGACAGGGAAGGGGCAGAGTCTCCGTAAACTTTTGTCTAATTCGGATGAATTTCCTGAGGGGTTATTCCGTCCAAAACGAAGAATTTTATGACCGCACGATATTCAAGTTTATCCATCTTAAGGAAACACGCATTAGACGTCTGCTTGAAAAAATCCGTGTAAACAAACTACTTGGGATAGTAAGTTGAAACTTGTCATACGAAGTAATGACATGTGCACGTAGGCGGGACGCACAAACTTTTGCTGATTGGAACGCCATCTCTATGTCAGGCCAAGAACTTTTCACCTTACCCTCGTGAATGTGAAATTATCAAGAATGTGATACCTTTGTGAAACGTGTTGGATTAATGCACCGTTGATAATTTGTATCTACCTTGCATTGTTCTATTTTCTGAATTTAAGTAAATACATATATAGAGTGTTCAAATTGTTTGTATCAGATTTAAAATCTAAAGTATTCGTATTCTTAAATATATTACCCATTTCAAGAAATATTGCTCGTTTTGTCTAAAATTTTGCATTTTTAGACTCGGGATGATGATTAGTGTCTATTGTATGACACATTAATACACATAAATTATTTCTTTTGTTGTCGTTTTTATGCTGAACAATTCTGGATCGCAGCCATTGTGCTGACTGTCCTTTATAAATTTTGTTATGACCTTGGCAAGGAATAGAATAAACAACATCGTAATTGTTCGTTATGGGAGTTCAATTTTTGTTCTTGAAAAAGTAGGTCAACTGTAATTGAATTAAATTTTGAAATAATAGAAGTGTTTCTTACGGGGTTAACTAGTTTTAATGTTTAGCTTTTGTCATTGGTAACTTTTATATGTAACATTATTTGTAGATTGTTCGTTTTTTTGACGTTTTGTTATACTATCAGAACTGAAAATTATTTCCTTTACGAGAGATTTTGGATAGCCACCTTATCAGTATGTATTAAATGTTATTTTTAAGTTTTCAGAAATCGATTACTAGGCTACGATGGAGTGCAATTTTTATGTCAAACCTTGTTTTCAATAAATCAGTAACAGCAATTTTAAGAAACGTTGCTTTCTATGTTCTCATCTAAACTAAAATTACATACCATTTGAGCATTGCGATTTAAGGAATAATTTTTCTAATGCAGCGAGCACACTTAAAAATAAGATGCGTTACATGCGTTCCAATTATGTTGCTTTCAGCACACTACTTTAGGTCCCTGTATTTACTCATTGATGAATAATAAAAAGCTTGAATATTACTATTGCATTGTTGCCTTAAGCGTAAAATAAAATACAAAAATTATAAGTGGTTAGAGCAAGACGGTTTTACGGTTGAAACTATCTCAGAAATTCTAATAGAAATTTTAATAGAAAATTCTGTATACATTAAAATATCGTAACTATAGAGTTTCAAAAATACAGCGTGGATACAGATTGCCTTGCTTACAAGTTTCCTATTCTCGCTGTTACCCAATTTTTTTGGATGTTATCTCTGCATAGCAGGATGATACGAAACGATACATTCCCATAAGAATTTGGCGCGACAACTGTGTGAATTATTAAAAATTAAAAGTTTTTGACCGGTGGTTGATTGGTTGCACATGCAGTCAATATTAACAGTTTGCTGCCTATATTTGGACGTTGAGGCTCGGATGCTACAATTTATCGCAGGCAAGGGTGTAATATCAAACATTTTCAACATTTCCCAAATTATTATTGATTACATAATTAGAACACAAAAATTGGATATTTAGCAAATTAAACATGTTTTGAATAAATTTAAAAAACATTTTATTCCATAACACATTAAACGTGTAGCAAAGTATAAACGTCGTTTAATGGAAGGTAAATCTTTTCGGAAACAGTTGTCTTCAAAAATATTTTTATGATTAAACAACAATATATCGATATGCAATGGATAGTTTGAAGCAGCTTCTTTCCACAGCATTTAGATGAAAAAAAACACTTGATTCGCATACCTACTCTATACTTTAACACAATCTGTGTGCTTTGTTTCAAGCTGAATCTGTCATTACTGCAAACAATGGTACGGTAGTTACTCGCGTGCTTGCGCAGAAGGCGTACTAAGTTACACAGAATTTACAAATAGGATGGTTCAAATTTAAAATGTAAATTAATTAATATTCCACTTACCTTCTAAATTAATGCATATTTACAAGTTGGGTAACAGACAATTATTCTTTTGTCTCAGGATTGTACGGCGTGGTTGCAAATTTCCACTTCCAGGTTATATGTTCTAGGCGAAGTTTTGTTGCTTACTTAAAACGTAAACAGGAACACAAAACAGATATTAGAGATAAAGGATTAGATGGAGGGAATTGACGAGTAAAACTTTACCGGCCTATAATGCACTACTCGTACACAAGTACTTAAAGTTAATAGTTACTTGAAGAATGAATCTTATGGCGCTCTTCCAACAACCTGAAAACTACCACTCCTCTTCGTTTGCCGTCCTGATTGGTGTGGAAAACGATATATTTAAATTACGAACCGTGAGAAATTATATTTACTATTTTTCCCCACGGTATGAAAAACTGTTACTACGCAAACACAGAAGATAATTTACAGAAATTTAATTTCTAAAACTACTACTCAAATATGTGTAATATACCTTAATTAATTATACTAGAATGCCCTAAAATAATTATTCACTAAAATACTTTGTGGGTCGCGTTTGAACGTTAAGCAAATCTTGTTTTTTACGGATATATTTGTGAGAAACGGTTTAAATGCAAATTTTAATCAAGGTCATTAATAAAAGTTGCAAACGTGTTAAACATTTATTTAGCCGTTATATGAAATTGCCTGATTTTATTAACACTTTTAATAATATTGCGATTGAGCATGTGTATGAAATTGGAAAAAATTATAATACTAATTATAAAATCTCCAGGAGCTGTTAAAACAAAGGGAGGACAGAATTGTAGACAGAGGCAAGAAGTCGTTGAAAAGTATTAAAGTGGTACAGTCAAACTTGAAAAATTGCATTTTAGACCATTCACTAGAAAGGTTTGTCTGGGGAAAAATGAACTATAAAAATGTAGCAAATATGAAAAATTAATAAAAAATGTGTAACGTAAGCCTTAACTTTATGACGGGTTATGTGTAGTTAGAACCAATTGACAAACACTAACGAAAGCAGAATTAGAAAACTTGCAAAACTGCGATGTATACTATTGGAAACAACTACCAATTTCTTTTCAACTTTAAAGAAAAGAAATTTATTTAATATATTTACGCAAGATTCTAATTGCTTTGTCAATCACAGACTACATCTGGCGTTCTCGCCGATGTACTGGTGCTCATTTTGACGTGAAAACGTTCATAAAATGATGTCTGTACTAATCTTGTCAAACCCAGAATTTAGACAAAATTACGGCGTATTTGTTTTTGTCGTAACTTACATATAGCAAGATTAGTAGCGAGGTAATGATTTTTATATTCGCGATTCGGTCGAGCAAGGAAGTGGTAAAGTAGTAATGGAACGAGACATAAATATGATTGGTATATGTAGTAGAACCTAGCAAGTTTTTTAAAGAGGATTGAGTACAAGTAAAAATAACGCAAGATTAAAGTTTGCAAAACCGGTAGATAGGTAGTATTAGAAATACTATCAAAGTCTTTTTCACCTGTCTACATTCACGTTCAAATGCGATGGTTAGTCAAAAATTTCCCAGCATTTCGTTGTAACTATTACTACAATATAGGTACACATTTATATAAACGCTTTCAAAATAGGCTCCTGCAGAACACATACATTTGCTCCACCGCATCTGCTATTGCTGGAAACTACACTGAAAATTCTGTTGTGGCATCTTTTGAAGTTCAGCCGTCGCGTTGGTTTTGGTATCCTCTACAATGTTAAAACGGTTACTTTCAGAGCCATTTTGATCTTGGGGAATAGCCAGAAATTAGATGGTACTAAATCCGCTGAGTAGGGGGACTGGCGCATGAGTAGAAGTTTTCTGTGAACCATCTCTGCACACAATCGATGTATGGGAGGGAGTATTGTCGTGATGCAGCGACTTTCCTCCTTGCCGTTTGGCGGGACGTTTTCTTCGAATTACCTCCCTCAGTCTTTTCAAAACTTGCACGTATAAACCGCCATTAACAGTTTGTCTAGGTGGTACCAATTGATTGTGCACTACACTTTTGTAATCGAAAAACGCAATGAACATTACCTTTGTTTTGAATTTGACATGACGTGATTTCTTTGGTCGAGGAGAGCACATTGTATGCCATTCTGATAACTGCATCTTTGTCTCCGAGTCGCAAGCGTACCCCCAGATCCCGTCACCAGTAACGATTGTTTCAAGAAACATCAGGTATTTTGTCCTTTTTTCAAAACATTTAGCCACATTTAACCATTGAGTTTACATTTGATGTGCGTTCGACAGTCATGGGACAAACTTTGCAGTACCATGTTTCATCTTCAAATCATCTGACTGGATTGCGTAAATGGATCTATGAGAGATCCGCACTTCTTGTGTCAACTCGTCGACGGTCATTTTTTGGTCTGATGTCATTAACTGTTTCAATGCGGCTCTCGTCTTCCAGCGATTCATTTCCATCCAGAAATCTTTAATACCACTTGTGCATGGTTGTTTTCTTTAAAGAATCGTCACCGTAAATTGTGTGAAAGGCTAACAAAGTCTCTGGAGCAGATTTCCCAGTCTATACTTGAACTTGATGTTCACCCTTTGCTCAAACTTTAACATCGCGCCAACTGATCACCACACACTCCTATCTTCAGCAACACTGTTGTCAAACAGCCTGTAACAAAATTAATTATTTATACGAAATTCCGGGAACATATTGACTGACCTTCTTACTTCAGTAGTATCTCTAGTACCTGCTACCAACGCAATTTATTCTCCCATCTTACTTGAAGTAAAGCCAATTCACAGCGTACTCCACTCCCGTCAAAAGTACTGGGCAATTATCAACGTTTGTCTATATAACTTAGTAGTCAGGTCTTTAGTGTGATATGAAACAGTCAGTTATGCTTAATCATACAAATTTTCAACTTTTAAGTCTTGTGTGTATATATATATATATATATATATTGCTGTGATAAGGGGTTGTTTAAGGGTGTACTTTATAGTAAAGGTCGTTTAGAAATGAGAAATTACCATAGGCAGCAGAAAACTGCACTTATTTAGTAAAGAATTGAGAAATGGAGATAGTTTGTAAATAGTAAGCAGTCACCACTCTGTATATAACGTATAAGTAGTTTTAAGCGACGCAAATAGACACAGGAAGACGCATAGTTAGCGTAGAAACTAGGAACTCATGCATTAGGTAAATAGTAAATATTTAATACCTCGTAGATAGAGTTTTAGTTAATTTAGGCAATGCAAATAAAGATATTTTTCAGTGGAAGCACGCGTATATTTATATGTAAACATAATAAAGTGTAATTAGACACGCATTTAAAAGAGTTCCAAACAATTAGGCTAATACGGAGATAAGAAATAGAGCTTCGAGATGCATAATGCGAAGGCGTATAAGTAGCTAATAACTGTGATAAACAAAGGAGATTAAAAATTGCGTAACTAACATGCAGATATGAAAATTAAAAGTCGAATTGCATCAGTTGTTTATGGAAAAGCAATTAGATTCATCAAAACACCGCATGTTTGATAACGAAGACAGCTGCGACCAGGTCACAATTATTGGAAAGCATAGAAAATTACATCAGAAACTACTTTAAATGCAATTATTTGATTGGTTAAAATGAGCGACGAGTTTGTAGACCATACCCACTGACGGAGTAGGGGAGAAAAGATATATTAACAGGTACAGTGATAACGAAGTCAGTTTACAACTCAAGAAAGGCCGAAGTGCGCCACTATGAAATAAAGTGATACGTAATAATAATTCGAAGTGAAAAATTGTATAAGTGCGAAAATGAAAATTACGATTGCCGATTAAACGTAAGTAGATTTTGGGGAATTTTATTTTAAACTAAAACATAATAATAATAGGGCTTCCGAGTCCGTGGAGAATAAATGTAATTTCGAGTCAAGGGAAAATAAATGATGATAATCCAATTCTAAGTTTGGGGAAATTGATAAGAAGTAATAAATCTGAATGAGATGACAATAAATTGGGGTGCATAAGTATAAATTAATAATGGTATTCCAGAGGGTAATGGCAATAATTTAAATGCAATGGTTCAAGCGTGTGGATAGACAATATTTCGAATGGGCATGTAATAATCCTGAATTGGGGGAAGATAATTTTTATTCAAATGGATAGCTTAATGCATGGGAAATATTAGTGGATGCGTCAATTGCAAGAAGAAAATAGACCAGGTTAGATTTTTTAGTTGTAAGATATTATTTTTCTATATTTTTTTATTTGAATATTGAATTTGCTTAATATAAATTAATGTGACGAAGTTCACCAAAACAAAGGATTTGAATGGTATCAAGTGCGTGATATGATAAGAGGTTTCGAACGTTCTACACTTCTTTTCTAAAGATAAAAATTTTTTTGGTGACTTTGGGTTTTGAGTAAAAAGTATATGATTTTTGACAAATGAGATTTACAACATTAATTAATTGAGAAGTGTATTTTAAATAATTTACAAAAACTGTACATAATATTTGTTTCATTATATAGAATCGAATTAACTGAATTTTATAATTTCAAATAAATGCTAGTCGAGGTCATAAGATAAAGTTAATGGGAGTGATTTGATAATTTAAATAGTTCAAGGAGGAGCTATAAGTTGGATACGAAATTGATAACGAGTAAGGCGGTAACGTATCAAATTTTGTTATTGGTAGACAAGGTTGGTTCAAGATAAAATCCAGTTAAGTTTCTGGAGGGAATTTATAGCAATATTAATAAGACAGCCCAACGCCGGAGGAGATAATTACAATTCCAGTTTATGCATAGCAATATTAAGATGGTCGCCCAAACGATGGGGCGCGAATAATTTAGAGGGACATAGCAATAAATAATATAACACCCAGCGAAGGGGCTCGACAATTCCAGTAGTTCATAGCAATAATAATTTGCAGCCCAACGTAGGGGCTCGATAATTCCAGTAGTACATAGCAATATATATATATATATATATATATATATATATATATATATATTATATAGGTTTATTCGTATACCTATACAAACAAGTAGTTTTAATAATGAACCAAACATTTTAAAATAAATTTCTATAAATACTGACATTGATAGATAATAAACACACTTAACATATTTTATATCTTAAAAATCGAATAGTTCTTTTTTGATTTAAATAAACAAAACGTATATGTATGTAGGGTCAGTATTAAAGTCAAAAAATATTAATGTTATTTTTAAAACAGATAATATTTTTGAGAAATTTAATAGAAGCAACAAAACAAACTAAGGTATACTATATACTTTTAAATCAAAGAATTGAAACGTGAATGTTGTAATGGACATTACATAACGCAACGACCAGGCCTTTCAAAAAGCGAATTGCTGAACATAAAGAGAACTACAAAAATAGAAAATGAGATTGAAATGGATCGAATGCGTAATAAAAGAAAATCATTTCCAAGCAGAAGCATCTTTATCAAACCAAATTTGCTAATACGATCCTGAATGTAACCGATGACGATGAAGATTGCCTTAGCTAAATGATTATATTGTCTTGTAAATTGATAACATAGAAAAATTGAAGAAAGTAAATTGAATTTGTCAACAAGGACAGCGCTACTTTATCAAAGCCTCAAAATACGAGGTCTCAATAACAGGTTTTCTGGCCGTTCGATTGAAACGAGTGATTTTCTTTTAAGACAATTTAGATGTTGTGGTTATGTTAAAATCATTCTACATTTTTGACCATAAGAAGATTCAAGTTTGCTGCATTTTAATGAAAAAATTGAAATCATGATAGTTGGTGCGGCTGTTTGCATGGTTGATTTTGTCGGAAAGCGACTATAGCGTAATGTTTGCCATTTAATGGAAGAGCGAGGACAAGGGGTGAATCAAAATTTTCCAATCAATTAAAAATCGGTCTGATATTTTTTTCTGGACTAATAATGATTAATTCCCTTTTAAAGCTGTTGTACATGGAAATTATGGACGCGATGATCCTGACCACGTTCTACAGAAGTCACAGTATACGAGGGGTATTGATATCAAGTTAGTCTAAGCCATTTCGTTTGACCAAAACAAAATCTTGTTACCTTAGCAACAAATAACAACTTATAAAAACTGTCACTGTGAAACCTTATTTCAAAAGGTTGAGGCCCTGTCACATTAGCCCCCCGGTAGACCCAATTATATAGATATTTTAGCACTAGATACCTTGCACCTTCACTAACCAGCATCCTAGTCCTAAAGTTATTACGATTTGATTACCGTCGATATAACTATTAATTACAGGGAGGGTATAGTGTGCCCGGAATTCCAATAACTCGAAACCTTTAACATTAGATAGCCTGCACCTATCACTATGTAGCACCCAAATCCTGAAACTAGCAGCACTCAAACAGCGTCGATATAAATAACCAGGGAGGCTAGTGTGAACCCTCCCAGTATTTCAATAACTCTAAAACTTTAGTACACCCAAATAAAATTGGCAATATTTATGAAGTTGTTGTGGTGCTCGCGTTCGGACTTCATTGCTAGCTGGTGCTAGCTATAACCTAGCTAGCTAGTTTTAAGTGCAAGTTATCTAGCGCTAAAATGTCCATATAATTGATGTGCGGGGGCGGGGTGGGGTGGGGGGACTAATGTGACGGAGCCAAAGGTTGATGTATTGCCATCAGTAAATTTTAAAAGAAAACATGTCAAATTCAAAAGTGAAAATCGACTTGTGTTTGAAGGGGTTATGTGATATGGAGATTTACAAAGATATATTTAATACACTTTGCAATTAATGCCCATCATTGCGATTGTGAAAAATTGGATCGCGTCATTCATAAAGGAAAACTTTCCATTGAAGTTGAGAAGTGACAAAGAAGACCAATTTCGCTGTTCATTTCCGAAAATAAGGACGAACTTCATGTCATATTATTATCAGTATGTAGAATAGGGCCGAAGCATGTAGTTGATGCACTAAAGATTTCATATGAAGGCGTCTATCGCATAGTTCACGTCGATTTAAATATGAACAAAATTTCTGATGAATGGATTCCCAAATGCTTGAACAACGAATACAAACGAGCAAGAGCGGAAGCATCAAGGTCAATCTGTACGCATTTTGAAAAAGATCCGAATCTTTTGAACCTTTTTTGTGACTACGGATGAACATGGGTCCATTTTATTATCCAGAAACAAAATAGCAATCGATCGGGTGGAAGCATCATGGTGACAAGAAGTTTCAAGTTCAAAAATCCGCTGGTAAAGTTGCTGCCCTAGTTTTTTGGGATATTCGTGGAATAATTATGATCGATTATCTAAAATAGAGGCAAACTATCGCTGGAGATTATTATTCTAAATTACCAACCGCCCTGAGAGGTAATTAAGAAAACAAGACAAGGTATGTTAGCGAAAGGTGTTTTGTTTTTGCAGGACAATGTACCGGCACACAAATCACGCATAGCCATGAATTCAATTCAGGATGTACGATTGAAATTACTGGAACATCTACTCTATTCTCCAAATTTAGACCCTACATTTGGTTTTCTAATGCTACACCCGAAGTTGCCACATTGGCTTCCAAACGAATTTTTTACCTGGAAATTTTGAATTTTGACAAACCCTTGCTGTTTCAGGCAAGATGGGACCTTTAATGCGTCACAACACTCACACGGGATCTAAATTTTAAATCTCACCCGAACGAAGTCGTATTTTTATGAAAAAGGCTCGCCTAACGGTTTTCAAGCGACTCGTGGTCGGCAATCTAATGTGGGACCTTGGGATTGGTAACCATACGCAAGCCTATCTAATCTCGGAGCCGTCACCTGATTTAGTCTTTCGGATTATTACCTGTTCTTTCGATTGATTGAAAGTTTAAAACATCAATTTTTGTGTAACGAAGGAGTAATTGAAGCTGTAGAGGACTGGTTTGCAGACCAAGAAGGAAAATGATTTTTTTGAAAGGATTAGAGATGTTGCAGAATCGCTGTATTAGGTGTATTAATTTAAGAGCGGACAATGTTGAATAATAAACTATTCCTAGTTCCAACCATCGTATGCTTAAGTAGTTGACGAAGGATATATCAAAATCGCCTCGTAGTTAAATAATTGTCATTTCTCAATAAGCCGTGGCAAAATCCTTTAGAAAAAGTGTAAATATTTAAAGGTGACTAATTTGTGTTAGGAAACTACGATACAAGTCATTAACAACATGCGACACTTTTCATCTCAAAAATACGTAAGTAAATGAAGAATACCCAACCGTGTACTTTAAATTCTTTATACCATCATAATGCATTGGACGTTACTTTGCACGTCCTTTACGTTTCCTGTTGCTGATGTGAATATTTCCTGTATGTTTAAGGTACATATACTATGTAACAGTCAAAACAAGGATGTTTGCATATTTTCTGTATGCATCTCGAGACCCTTGCAGACTAGTAAGCTTGCAAAAACGCCTACACTTGAATATATGCTCTTAATAATGACATTATTAACAAGGTTGTCTGTTATAGCAACCTTTTTGCCGTATGCGACATTCTACTTGCTAAATACTTTTATAACTATGGTATAGATCTCGAAATGGGGAAATTGACATTACGCTATTAATTTGATATGCTTCTTGAACGATTTTTTAGATAATTTGTTTGACTATTTCTTGAAGACAATTTAGTTACTGCGTACTGAAAATTAGAAAATACAAATTCGGACAGCGGATCGATATCTGTCAAAAACATATGAGGTTAATTTCCCCGACTAGCTAGCGGAACCTAATATTAATTTTACTAAATAATTTTAACAGTTTTTGCAAATTAAAATAAGTAATAAATATTTCAAAACAATAGCAAAACAGTCATAAATCCTTATACACACTCATCAGGCAAGCAATTGTCTGATAATATGCTCGTCTTATTTGGGATACCTTTCTTTGTTTGATTCGAAAGTAGGTAAATGTGCCAGTAGTCGACGAATTAAGAGATGTTATTTTTAAAAATTGTTTCAAAATATGTGTAAGAACTATTGATCTTTTGCAAAATGGAATTACATCAAACAATATATTATTGTAATATAATTACAGTTTAAAAATATCGCTTCGGTAATAAGATTGAAAAATAAATATTTGAAATTATGCAAAAAATCTAGTAGTCGACCACTCAATCTAATGTTGCCCAAGTATATTCTTGTAGTCGACCAGGCTTCAAATACAAAGTAACATTTGTATTAGGTACTTACCTACCTATGTAATATATATTATATGCATCATAGTTTGCATTTGCATTATTTATGAATTTGGAGAATCAAGAAATAAAAATAGGCAATAGTTTTTTTTATTAGTTATTCCAGGTAATATAAAAATAAACGTAATATAAATTCATACACAACGCAGAACTTAAACAATTATATGTACTTACTTAGGTACTACTACCGACATGCATTATATTCTTATAGCTACAATTTAAACAAATGAAATCTTTTGCACTAGCTTCATTGTACGCCATTCCATAGAAATCAGTACACATAAGATGATACCATCTGTTGCATTGGTCACATCCTATGTTTTATAAATCATCGTCCTCAACACACTAACAAGTTCCTCATCACATGTGCTACATGTGATAATAACTTTAGTCGCATTTTCCGTCACCTCACTCAATTTCTTATCGTTTTTCATATCTGAAGTTTTCTTTGGTAATGCTTTTTTCTTATTACTTTTATTTTGAATTTTAAATAGTTTTCTTTTACAATTCTCTGTTTTTTGTTTTCCTTTTCAACAAGATACTCTCTATATGCAGCGGATGAGATTGCTGATGGCAGTGTCTCTTTGCCTGCAGACTTTTTTTTTACTTATAATGGGCGTAGGCCAGAATAAGTGATTTTTAAAGCTATTGGATGCACTTGATATTGAAACATTGACCCCAACCTTAATTCTACTTTCAATTTGTACGTTATTTAAAGAAATGTCTTTGAGTTTCTCTATGATTTTCATAATCTTGGCCAGGTGATACAAATACTTTTTCTAGTTCTTCTTCTACACCTATATTCTCCATTTCTTCTAAAATTCTTTCATTTGCTTCTAGAGTAAAAATGCTTTCAACCGTTTCTATACCTTCTTTATCAATATTATTTATTGTATTTTGTGTATGTGTAAGGTTTTCCGTAAATTGCAGGCCATTGTCAGCTTCCGTATTCATCAATTCAGCATGGTTAATCTCATTTGCCGATAGAGAATTAGTAGTAATACTTTTGTTAATCCTATCAGATTGAACTAAAACTAGTGCTCCATTTTCCTGAACCTCAAGTGTAAAAACATCATGATTAAGAGAGTTTTCTTTATCTACGACAGGTGCAACATTACTTGTATATATTTTCATTAAATTGTCAATCAATATGTCACTCGCAATATACCGTAGTTTTAAATTTTATTCAAACGCTTTTAATACTTTAATCGTGGTGTTAATATCTCTTTTGGTAACTTCACAATTTTTCAGTCCCTCAGTTGTAATTACCATTTTGCTAATGCTCTTCCACTGCATTAGGACCGAAGCGGAACAGGCCACATTTTTTGAACCCACTCGTAATAGAATCTGGTAATGATGGCATTGAAAGGCAATCATTCAACAATGGACAAAAGGTAGTTTTGTTAACGATTAAATTTAATTGTTTTTTGGTTTAGATTACCACCTGCAAACAGTTTCTTTCCACATAGTTTTCAGTGGTTTGAAAACACATCTGTAGGCTGCATGAGGTGTATGGTGTTCGGAGGTAGGGCACACAAAATTTTTTGATTAGCATCACAAGATTTACTCACTTGGTATGGCAAATGTGATTAGTGATCGTCAATAAATAGAATTATAGGCTTTGGTATATTTTGTTCTTTCAACCATTTGTTAACGCCATTTGTAATATACTCGTAAACACCTCACACCTCAGACTCTGATTTTCCTAGAAACCATTTAGGAGGCATTGATTTCACCACACTTGCTGGCGGTCTTACGTAAGGGAATACCACCATAGGGTAAACAGTTTCTCCTGCAGCATTAAAAACAAGCAAAACTGTAATTGCTTCTTTTTCACTAGACTTCTGTATATCATACGCATTCCTCCAACCTTTTGGGGCAAGTACCTTGCCTAAAATAAATCAATGCATTCGGTTTATTAACAACAAAAAGATATTTATTATACTTGTCTTGGGACACATTGAAAAACTCCTATCGTCTCCGTTCAGTATTCTAGGCGGGTCTCTTAAAATAGATTCGAGATGTTGGTCATTCAAAAAATTTTTTTAAGCTGTAAACCAATAACGAATATACTGCTCACTTATAACAGCTCGAGCTTTACCCAATCCTTTAGGTTCTCTTAGTCTTAAATCAGGATGTCACCTTAAAAACCCGATACACCATTTCTGTCCTGCTATATTGTTTTTGAAAGGTGTTTGTCTTTTTTCTGTGGTTACAATTTTAGCAACTTTATTGATTAGATTTTGCTTCTTTTGAGGAAATTCTTGTTTTGCTAGTTCTTTTAGCCAATCAGCTAACTTGCGTTCTTCCTGCATAGTCAAGATAGTTGGAGGACCCATTTTTCGTATGTTTGAAGTTATTCTGCCATGCGTTCTATCCTAAATTGTTGTTTTGGGTACATTAAATTCGCGCGATGCTGCTCTTATGGTTGTTCCACTTTTTACTGCTTCAAGTGCATTGTGAAGTGCTTCTACAGAATATTGGTGAATCGGCCTTTTTTTAATAGGAGTCATCTTGTATTATATAGGTATACCTGAATAAATTTAAGACAATATCTAGAAAGGTAGATCAAGCCTACTTAAGAAATACATGGCAACATAAAGTGATCGAATATTGGTATAAAAGTTCCTAAACTCGACTATTAATTTGTTAGTGAGGTCAACCACTGGGTAGAACAAAAATGTGACAATATTTACTATGCAGTAGGCTTCTAGACATGCAGCTCTATGTCTCTGTGCAATATGGTTCAAATTGGTAATTATTTTAATTTACCCAGTAGTCGACCCCCTGGTCGACTACTGGCTTGTATAAAAAAATTATGTGCCAATTCTCGACCATGCAAATATAAATACGGTTATGCTAAATAAAGGCTTGAAATCATTGAAAATAAGTAACCTATGTATTATTATGTTAGTGTAAAGCATTTAATTCTTGTTAGTGACATTAATACTATACTTATACGCTAATTTTGATTGCTCTAAGAACTAGCAGAAGAGAAAAGTTTTCTACTTACCTCGTCGTTGCTTAGATACCGCCATAAAGAACTGACATTTATATTCGACGGAGCTGCCACCTTTCGAAACTATTCAAACATAAAGGAGTATCAAGATGGTGAAGTACAGGAATAGGGAGTTTATTAACAAAAATACTATGGTTTTATTATTAATGCTGCTTTTTGAACAAAGTGGTCGACTATCGGATATGGTCGAATTTAGGTACATTTACCCTACTCCATTTGGATAATGTTTGACGTTTGGCAAGTAAGAAAGTCTCACTGCTAATATCATAGATTCTAAACTTTTTTATGCAATTGACACTAAAGTAGTAAGATATCTGGAACAAAACACTTTTTTATACATGTAGCTGAAAAATTTATGCCTGTAAGATTAGACTGGACTATTCTAATTTTACTGAACTTCAATGATCTGATGTTTGTTCGTCAAAGTGACTAATTAAAGCTAATGGACGAGAATCACTCTTGTGGTCAACGATGGCGAACGGACTTACTCATAAATGATATAGACATTCACGTAAGCTGAAGACTGTAATTTTAGCAACTTAACTACATAAAAAGAATTATTTTCTAATTACCTAATTTCGGTTAAAACGAAGAGGAAACTTATATTTTGATAGATTTTCGAATAAATTAAAATATGTACGTACAAATTACTTAACATCTATTGTCTAGAAGTCTTTTAATAATCATCCCTGCTTCTAACTAAAATATTTTATTTATAGCAAATTCTATCACGGTTCCGCATTAAACACGAAATATATGTAGAAAAGTATTTTATAAATTTTTCTACGCCACTTGTTGCACCACTTACATCAATTATTCCAGACCTGTCTGCAATAAATTGGACGTATAAGGTCCGTTGCTCCATCCATACCATCGAATATTTATTACTCGTAGTGACGAGTTTAACTGCTGAGTAATTATATCACATCAACCGATTAATGTGATATCTACGGTCATCGGTTACAATATAGTATTTGGTGTTTATTATTTTATGGACCATGGGGTGTATTTTTAGTCTGTTAATTTTAACGGCCATTTTGAAATTTAACACGATCATTAACAAATATGGTTTTCTATAACATTAGTGGTAACAGGGTCCTGGTAATTCTTTTAAAGCTGCGTGAGCTAGACGGTGTTAATAAATAAGAGTCGTGTTAATTTGTGGCAAGATGGCTTTTGCAGGTACATATGCGACCTTATTATTTAATTCATGAAGAAGAGGAGCGCTTAAGAAGGTAAATATTGTTGATTAAAACAATTTTGCAATACATGATTTGTAAAAATTGTCCCTGCTGTATAACAGTAGGCTGAGAGATGAAAGCAACCCTTTTGAATTTCCGGAAAGACGATTTTTAAAACTATTTCGAATCAACAAAATTGCTGCACCGTGTATTATAGCGACTCTTTCGCCTCATATATAAAATAAAGAAAGAAGTACAGCCATACCTAAACATTGAAAAGAATTATGTGCAATACAACTTTACGCATATGGAAGTTATTAACTCAATTAAGTTGAAAATAATGTTCTAAACATGAGTCAACCTACAGTGAGTAAGTCAATATCATTGGTGATAGAACTAATTCATAATTTACTACTAAACGAATGGATTGTGCTTCCGCGGCAACGTGAAGCAACCAATACGAACGTAAATATGTTTCAAAACTGCTACAATTTCCCTGGAACTGTAGGTGCCATAGATTGCAATGACGTTGCCATAATATTAGCGATAATGTGGCATTCCTTGTATCCAGTTGGCCCATATAACAACCGAAAGGGTTATTACAGTGTTGACGTGCAAATCATTTGCAATGCGAAAACAAAAATTATTAATATGAATGCAAGATTTACATGATCTACTGGTGATGCAAGGATACGGAGAATATCAAATATCAGTACACACTTAGAAAAGAGAATATTAACATGAGAATTTGAACTATCACTTTATAGGTGATGAAGGATATTCGCTATTACTATGGTGAATGCTAAAACATCCAAGGAACTTCCTGCTGATTCACCAGAGGGTTGATTTAACCAATAGATTACAAGTGCCAGAGTAACAAAGAGCGAGTCAATCGCATACTAAAGGACGGTTTATATGTTTATTAAAACACAGTACACGAATTATAGCCCCGGGTAATCTACGCGTGCGGGATGCTCCATAATGTTGCCATTCATTTCAATGTTACGTTTCTTGAAGATGTTGAAGTCGATGAAGTGGAGAATGAGATTTATAATGACAATGATATTGCGTTTGGTAACTATTTAGAAAAAGACGCTGCTAAAAGTTTAATACAAACTTTTTTGTTGCATGAAAGTCGGCACTATAAATATCATTTTACCTTTTTTGTTTACCAAATTACAGATATTGGTTAACACACTGTTTTCAATAATTAAATTTTCTAACACAACCATAAATAATACTAATAAGAAATAAACTTTTAATACCAACACTATCGAATATAACAATTATACAGGGTCCGGCAATATATACTGACAGTTTTTATCGTGTCATTATCAGCTAGCCGATTGAAACACTGAGATTAAAATGAAACATATTTATTCTCCACATAATGCAGTCTTCAAATATGTTTATTTTTACAAACTATGTTGGACATATGTCTTCCTTCTTGTCTTTCACATTTTTGGAACCGGTTGCGAAAAGATTGCATGACATGGCGCAAAACATTTGGGCCAATCGCTCTAATTTTGTTGGTTATGTTGTATTTCAACTTCTGTCGACAAACACTTTGGACTTCAGATGTCTCCATAAGAAAAAATCGCAGCAACTTAAATTCGGAGATCTTGTCGACCAATTAACATCACCATTTCGAGGTACGAGTTGTTCAGGAAACATTTGTCTTAAAAGTGTCATACAGATACGAGCTGCATGACTCGTTGCTCCATCTTGTTGGAACCATAACTCGTTGTCTAAGTGTAGGCGATACAATTCAGCAGGTAAAAAATTTTTGATTATAGTCTAATAGCGTTGCGAATTGACAGTACCTTTCAGATCTTCTTCTTCGAAAAAGTAAGGACTCGCTATCCCAAAAACAGATACACCGCACCATACTGTTACTTTCGCGGATTGCCAAGGTTGCTCATACATTTTGTGAGACTGTTCTGTCGACAAATTCCGCTTGTTTTGTTCATTGACGGAACTTGTTAAATGCAAATGTGCCTCATCGGTCATGAGTAGATTATTTAAAACATCTGGATTAAAACCAATAAGAGCAAAGAAGTTTCTACAAAACAGTGTGCATGCTGCTAAATTTTACGGATGATGTTCTTGAACAATCTGAATTTTGTAAGGATTAAATCCCAAGTCAACTTGTAAAATTCACCGGATGCTTCTGTCTGATAGACGCCTAAATTATATAACTATAAATAACTATAAACCTAAAATTAACTTGTTCTCGCTAGTCCTGGTATTGTCCTAGCAATGTTATTAAGATCCCTACCAATATTACCACGGACCACGTCCGCAATACCTATCACAGGTCGAAGTCGTGGGTGACGACGGAAAATACGCTGTAGCGTTTTTTCGCCAGATGCAGATGAATGCAGAATTTCAGTAGCCACGGTTTTCTCAATTACCTTCGGCAATTTAATATATTCCGCATTACGAACCATAAATGTTACCATATACAAAATAATTATAATGCTGTTCACACTTTCTGCCTATTAAATCATTCCACTTATATTACCGGTTCAACTACTAAAGGTGCACCATCAATAACAATCTGGTTGACTAATACTAGTACTTTCTCTTCAAGCTCTGTTATTGGTTTAGATTTTGCTGGTCTACCAGTAGCATGTTGATTCCCACGTAAATTTGTCGCCTTCCTCGTTATGTTTGTTTTTACATCTGCAAGCACCTTTAAAAATTTTAGCGTCATGTTAATTTTAATTGGGATGAGTTATAGGGATAGACGAATAGTACATAGCTTATACAAAGAGCAGAAATCAGTAATAAAATTAAAGCAGCAACGTAGAGAAGTAAACATTAGGAAAGGGGTGAGGCAGGGATGTGCCCTATCCCCATTAATTTTTAACTTGTAAATTGAAGAGGCAATGAATACTGTCAAATGCAGGAAGGTATTTGGAATTACTATGCAAGGGCAAAAAATTGATATGCCTAGATTTGCAGATTATATAGCGGTATTAGCATCTAGCAAGGAAGAGTTAAAAGCTGCTCTTAATGAAATGGAAACGGTTCTAATAGAGAGATACGGTATGAAAGTTAACAAAAATAGTTTTAAAGTACTAGTATGCAAAGGAGGGGAAAATAAATCAAAAATAATACAAGAGGTTAAGGATTTCTGCTACCTAGGAAGCCAAATAACGCAAGATGGGAAAAGCGCAAAAAATATAAAACAAAAATTAGCACAAGGTCGTGCTACATTTAACAAGAAAAAGCAACTACTGTGTTCAAAGACAACAAACATAGAAACAAGGAAAAGATTGCTTAAAACATATGTGTGGAGCACAGCACTGTACGGCTGTGAAGCCTGGACAGTAGGAGAAGCGGACAAGAAAAAGGTAGAAGCCTTTGAAATGTGGTGCTACAGACGAATAATGAAGATATCATGGACAGACAAAGTTAAGAAGAAAGAGGTACTAAAAATGGTAGGGGAAGAAAAAAATATGTGGAAAACGGTAAAAAATAGGAGAGCTAGGATGATAGGCTACATACTACGGCATGAGGGAATAGTGCGGAATATATTAGAAGCAGTGTTTGGAAAAAAGAGAAGTAGAGGTAGACCTAGGTTAGACTATTGCACACAGATAGTGAAAGGTGTAGGCCGTAGAAATTTCAGGGAAATGTGTAGGCTAGCTCAGAATAGAAATCAATGGAGGTACGCATCCAACCAGTCCCAAGATGGATAAACTACTGACGAAAATAATAACTGTACTTAAACATGATGATTATTATAAGAAACTACAGGTATTGGTTGTGCAATATTCTCGAATAATATTAATTGTGTGAAAGGGTTTATAGGAAAACTATTAATTCGGCAAATGTCTAAGTGTTGGGGATCTTGGCAGCCACATGCTGCTTAACCCCCTGCACATACCACTGAATCTCGGTGAAATAGGGCATATAATTAGAAAACAATTGAAGGCGAACCGAGCTGTATATAGGATGTGTGGGAATTTCAGGGAACTGTGTAAGCTAGCTCAGAATATAAACAAGTGGAGGTACGCGTCCAACCAGTTTTGAGACGGAACCTAATGACGAAAAAATAAACGCAGATAAATCTGATGAATATTATAAACAACTACAGGTGTTGGTTGTGAAATATCTGCAACTAATGTTGACTGTGCGAAAAGAAAAAATATTAAATCGGCAATAGTTCAAGTGCTGGGGGAACTTGGCAGCCACAGACTGCTTACCCCCCTTCACAACCTTACATGTGTTTTTCCAATGCTCTACCCGAAGGTACTACATTGGCCAAAAAGATAATTTGGAATTTTGCCAAACCCTTGCTGTTCCAAGCAAGGTAGGGATCTTTAACGTGCGTGACAACACTCACACACGGGACCTTCATTGTACCTCTCATCCCTACGAGGATGTATTTTTGTGAAAATGCGTGTTTAACATTTTTCAAGCGGACCGTGTCGGGATTCGAACCCGGGACCTTGGGCGTAGTAGTCACACACATACCAACTACGCCACGGAGCCGCCCCTGCCCCCTTTACAACCACTGAATGTCGGAGAAATAGGATATATAATTGTAAAACAATAGAAGGGGACCGAACTGCACCTAACAAGAAAGAACTGGGCCTATGATCAAAGACAACAAACATAGAAACACGAAGAAAATTGTTGAAAGCATATGTGTGGAGCACAGCACAGTATGCGTATGAAATGCGGGCAGTAGGAAAAGCAGACAAAAAACGGTAGCAGACTTTTGAAATGTTGTGCTTCGGATGTATGAGGATGATAGCATGGACAGACAAGTTAATAACAAATAGGTTGTAGAATTAGTAGGGAAATAAAGATATCTGGAAAAAAATAGGAGATGTAAACCTAGATCAGATAGTGATAGATCCAGACTGTGCAAATTTCAGGGAATGTGTAGGTTAGTTCAGAATAGGAAACAATGAGGGTACGCGTTTAATCAGGTTCAGGACTGAAGACCTAATGATGATGATGATGTTAATTTTAATATGTCTGTTACAGAATACACCCTAATGAAATACTACAAACAATTAGCTGGCATACACCTTGCCATTGCTTCTATTTGCCCATACTTCCTACTTAGAAGCACTGTCGAAACATGCTAGTTTTGAATGAGCCTCTATTAATTCCACTAACATTTGCATTTCCTTTTTTATAGCACGGTTGCATTTTTTGTCAGTTCTCTCCATTTTTAGAATTTTGTACCAATTTATACTGCAAAAAACCAATAACAGCACTTAATACATATTGCAACATACAAAGGAGGTTACTTACATTGGACGAATTTGGGCGCTAAAACTGTAAGTCCTTATGGTTGCGCAAACATGTGGTGCATTGAGCTAGTATTTGTCGGTTTCTATCTTGAACAACAAATCCTATAGATACTCTTTAACAAACTGTTAAAATGAAATATTTTTAAAGGTCAGTTATTTTTTAGTGTGCAGAACACGACTTTTATTAAAAGTACGTTGAAATTAAAATTTTTATGGCTATGTCAATTTTAACATGTTTATTTACAGAATACACCCACATATCTATGTAAATCCGTGGTAACGTAATAACGTATACGTTTACATGCATGGATGTACTTAGTAATTCTTACACCGCATTCTGATTTATTCTCTTAATGGAATTTCATTCTTTTTCGAGTTAAAATTTAATTTGCATTCTAGCTTTACTCATATATTAATCGCGGTCTATTTAAGCCACTTTCCAATAAGTGCTCTTATTTTTCCATTAATTCCAAACTTGTTGAACTTACTTCTGTATGCAACTGAAATACTGTCAAGCCCGGTACCAGGCTGCCGTAAGTTTATTTGAATAATAGAATTTTAGGCACAATTGTATTTTTACAATTACTTAACTATTGTGAAGCGTTACTCTGTTAATTTTAATCTTGTCCCTGGTTATATAAGTTGCCATAACATCTGTTATGTGAAAATTACAACGTTGATCATACTAAATAATAAAATTCTAGTTAATGAGCAGATCAACTATCTTAATTGAACTTGTTTTTATAACATTTTTGCACCTTACGAATTATCCAGGTTTATTATTATTTGAAACCCATTTAATTAAACTTTAAAATGAATCACAAGAAGGTGTCACTATTTAGTGAAACACATGCTGGATTAATAAGGCTTGAGGACAAATAATATTAAACGGATGTGTTCTTGTTAAATTATTGAAGCACTTCACTTAAAATAATGTGGGGATGGCGATATCCGATAATTTTTGTACCCGAGTACCCAAAATTAATACCCAGGGTCGACCCGATTATTTACCTGATACCCGATAATTACTCGTAACCCGATAAATATCCGTTACACTATAATTACCTGATATCCGAAAATCAATCGATTCACAACACTGGAAGAAAATGTGACAATTATCCTACCAAAAACACCGGAAATTTGGCGATATCCGAGAAACAACTTGCAGTAAACACAGTAAAACTGCCTGGATCTACTAATTTTAGGTACTTTTGCAAAAACACTGGTATGTAATTCAATTTGTAGTTTACCAATTTTTTTGTCGTTTTTACAAGTATCCAAAACTAAACAAATAGCAATTGTTTAAAAAAAAACAGATTGACGTTATAATATTTATAATTTATATTATATTATATTATATATATATATATATATATTATATATATATATATATATATATATATATATTGATATGATAACGCAGTACTCGGTGTAATGAACTTTTTACTTAACGCCACCGCTCTGTGTTCTCACTTCAAATTTTACTAATTTTATTATTATGCCACGGCTAGCCCTTTTTAATCTACACAGAGTGCACAACGTTACGATGATCAATTTTTCTCTTCTCCGCCCCTTTATGATTACCTATTTGTTTGAATTGATAAAACGAAGTCGATTAGTTTCATATAATGAAAAGAAATATTATTTACAATTTTTTAAAAATATTTAAATACACCCTTCACTAAATCAATATCATGTGTATCATTTATCCCAAAATTTATATGCTTTGAATTCAATCTAAAGTCGCCAAAAACCACCTTTTTTACCAAAGAAACCTGGAACGTTCAAGACCCCTTTATAATATATTACGTAAGTTTAACGTATGCAATGTTTGTTGTTGACTTCATTACACGTTTTATATAAATTGAATAAATTCAGTATTGAAATTTATATAGAAAAATATCTTAAAATTAAATAGATCTGACCTGCGATATGTTTTTTCGGGTTGTGGATCAACACTCCTTTGTTGTCCTCGTTCGTCTATCACTGCTCTGCTTGGTTGAACCAGTATTTGAGTACAGTTACCCCTCGTTTTCCATAATTACTTTGTGCTTCTTTATTTTATATGCCTTGAATCTCGCAACTCAAAATTATACCAGAATTGTACCAAAATATAATTGTCGACGCTGATTTGAAATATTATTATTGACGCAACTTGAATTATTCAGAAATACACCACCAATTTGAAATGTTATATCGACCCAAATTTGAATTATTGCAACTTGAAGTATCCAGAAATACACCACACATTCGAAGTGTTATATCGACCCAAATTTGAATTATTATCATCAACACATTTGAAGCCGTTAAATGGCAAAAAGTCTTCGTAATCGTTGCACTATTATCACTGTAACATACACTGGATATTCTATTATATTTAAATTACGCGTGACTTTCTGGTTAACAGTGACGCAGCTTCGCCCTGCATGATTTGTAAACTGACCCGTCTTATCATTGCTCTGTGTTATATAGGCTCTTCCCACTTACATGTGGGCTGGGTTTTCAAGCAGTCTTGCAAATATATCAACCAACCAGGTCTTTAATATTCCTGCATTTCAAAGTTGTTTCTGAAGTAATTTCTTTGGTTTTCCGTGTAAGGTTTATTTGCTATTGATACATTGTTATCTTTGCCAGATGTTCAAGTATGTTATTTTGTATAGATATCGCCTTTTGGATAATTGAACAAAAGAAATGATGTAACTTCAATGCTGTTTTGGTTTATGTATTTTTATGCGTGTTTGAAACTGCGTTTTCTTATCAAAAATGTTTATTGTTTCAGCGTAATTGCATAAAGCTTTGTTAGGTTTAACTCTTATCTTCGTATTTGTTTTATAACTAATTACACACTTCTCAACGCGTGTTTAATTACATGTACTATAATATCTTCTGAATACGCGTTCTATTGTTGAAAGATATGCTTACTAGCATTACTTAAAATTAATAACGGTCTATATACAGAGTGTTGAATACTTGCTATTTACATAATGTACGAATTACCTATTTTTCTGATGAATATGCGTTCTATTGTAAGATATGCTTACTTGCATCGTTTAAAGCTAATTATGGTCTATATACAGGGTGTTAAATGCTTGCAATTTACATAATTGCAAATTACCTAATTTTCTGTTAAATAAATGCAGTTTAATGATTCCTGTTACAATTTATGGTTACTACACGACCTCAATACACCCCTAAACAACCTCTCATCGCAGTAATATATATATATATATATATATATATATATATATATATATAATTAATAAGATGAAATAATAACTTAGACATTTATGCAAAGCCCAATCGATCGTGTCAAATCGAGCTAGTAATTGAAAGAAGGAAAATATAAGTTCTTGGACAGGACTTGAATCTGTATCTTAGTCTTTCCGGGACTATGCGTGTACCAATTACGCCACCGAGACCGATGGCGATAATTGGAAAATTTACAAACCATTTGTTATCTGCAAATTTTACGCAGAACATAAAACATTTAAAACTACGCAGGTGTTGAAACATAATACTTCTATGATCTGAATATTATTGGGTTTTTACTAGCTTTTATAGATATTATATGTTACTAATGGTCCAATTAACTCCAATTAAAATAATACCCTTTAATTTTTAGTGACTCCTAATCAAATATTAATTATTATCTGTACATTTTGTTTAATACCGGTTACTTAAAATTGAGTTAATTAATATAAATTTTGCACGTAATTTCCATTCGTTTCTTTACTCGGAATAATTAAGTTACACGTAGAGCATTTTAATACTGCTTCCTTTTTATAGAAGGCGTCTTGTAAATAATTTAAATCTCTTCTTTTTAATGAAACGAATGAATTTTTATGCTTCACGGTTTTAATAACGCGTACCTTTTCCCAAAGCTTCTACACGGTGATTAAAATTATTTGATGTGATTATTTAATTTTCTACCCTGGTCTAAATATGAGTATTTTCCCCCTATTTGAATACAAATAATCCCACTTATTTGAATTCAAATATAAAATATTTAAACCGCAAACAAAATTTACAAAAAAAAAAGTGCCTATCTCTCTCTACCCTTATCTATCTAACTTACCTACCTTATCCAATCAAAAAAATTATTTACCCCTGTCCTATATCCCTATCCTAGTTCTAACTTTTAACTATACTCACTTCCCCCTACCTAATCCTATATACCTATCCTACTCTTACTCTATTCCTAACTCTCCACTAATCTTATATGAAATATCTATACTTAACCTATCTTATTTCCTTCCTACATTTACTCTTTATTCTCATCCTAAACCTATTTCTAATTATCTCCCATATTTATCCTATACCTAGCTTTATTTTCTATAACTATACTAAAATTCACCTATCTCTATTCTTTGTTCATCAAGTTATTTAAATCTAACTCTCTTCTTGACCCTCCAAGTCTTTCTTCTCACCAACCTAATACTCTTCATCCCTATTTTTCCTCCTTTTGTATCTATACTTATCATCCCTATTATCTCACATACAATAAACTTATCAACCCTATTATCCTGACTCTTAAATACTGCTTCTTCTTCAGTCCCTACACTTGTCTGTTTCTCATTTATTATTGTTTCCCTTTCTGCCGACAAACCAAACGATACTACCTTAAAATTATCGATTTTTCTCTCTACGGAAAATCCTATGTACCTTCTAGAATTCTTGTATAATGGAATCAGCCAGAATGAATTCCTCAAATCTACTTTATTAAAAACAAACTTGCCATTTAACCTCGTCAAAAATGTGTCCATGGATGGTGGACAATGGAATTGCGGTTTGGTCCGTTGATTAATTTTTCGTGCATCTAAACATAAACGAATGCTATCATCCTTTTTCTTAACTACCACGGATTTATGAAATGAGTGTTTGATACCTCTATTATGCCATCTTCCAACATTTTATTTAATTCTGCCTTCAGCTGCTCCCGATATGCTGCTGGAATTGGATAAACCTTTGCGTTGAACGGTTCTGAATTATCCACTTCCAATATGTGCTCATAGCCTAACGCTGTGCTTGCTTCTACCCCCACTAATTCTGCATGTTTTTGTAATAAAGCTTGAACCTCTACTCTCCTATCCTCTGGACATCTTATTGTGTTGATCTGTTTAACCCCATCATCCTCTACCTCTACTACATTAATACTCCACCCCGTGTCATCCTCTGTGACTTCATAACTGCCCTTCCATGGCACTACCCTATCCTTAATCCTTACTACCTTCCTTTCCATATCTATCAAAACCCCTAACTTCATCATACAGTCAACACCTAAAATGCTCTGAAACTTCAGTCCAGGTACAATTACAAACTCCTGTTCACAGCTTAAACCTCCTATATCTATCCTAAGCACCACAACACTATTTACTACAGCAAACTTCTTTTTATTTGGAGCTACTAAATGGCTACGCTTTATAGGCATAATTCTATCACAAACCTTATCCCTAATTTTGCTGACGAATTCCTCCGATATTAAACTCGCCTCTGCCCCTGTATCAAGTAATACTTCTACATTATTCTCAAAAATTTCTATATTAATAATTGGCAAACATAATTTTTCTTCAGTTTCTGGCTCTACTTCCTCCTCAATTTTGAAAAATTTACGTGGATGTTCATATACATTTACGCTGGAATCTAGTGGTCTGTCGCGTTCTAAAAATCCTGTCCAGGTCTGTGTTCCCTACTTGGTCCTGGTCTAGCCGTCACCTCAGCGTATGTCCTAGGCGTTTCCACTCGTTCCGTGTCTGTATTAGCAGTCCCCCTCATGTCCGGTGAACTATTCCTTCTGGTAGGTTCCGGTCTCAGTGCAGGTCCCCTTCCTAAACTATTACTTCTAACGTATGGTCGTCTCTGTTCCCAATTTTGTCGCTGGTATCCGTAACTATTCCCCCTTCTAGCATAGTTGTCCCGTCTATTGTCAAACCTAACTGTGTTGATCTGTCTTTCCCTATTATCCCGAGGTCGTCCACTACTTACGTCGTCGTACCTCTGCAGGTATTCTAAAAACATTTCTCTGTCCACTATGTTCTGTAGTGCTACGTGTTGTCTTACTTCTACCTCGAAGTGTCGTGATAAATACTTGATAATTTGTCGGTCCGTCAGTGGTGGGTTCAGTTGCTTTGCTATGCTATACTTGCGTATAGCATATTGCTCCTACTTCCTGAAAATTCTCCTTAAATTTCCTGTGATTAAGTCGTCTCGTACCTGGTCTTGTCTGTGGTCACTCCAGTAGTGCTTTAAAAATCTGTCTTCAAAGTCCGTGTAGGTGTCTATGTCCTGTCCTACTAAATTGTACCATGCTTCCGCGTTGTCTTTCAATAAAGCCTTTATCGTATTCAGTTTAGTCTGTTCGTCAAATAAATTTCCCACTAGATTTCTTACACTATTAATAAAAATTTGTGGATTTACCCTGTTATCGCCATAAAACTTCATGTGTTGGTCCAATGATACTCCACCTGTATAAAATCTGGGACCATCCCCCGTTAAACTTGACATGTTGTATTTAATACTACTAACTTCGCGTTCTACCCTGCCTAACTGATCCCTACATGAGTCCGTTACTTCAGTCATTTTTATATTAATCTCTTCTTCACAAAAACTGCGTACTTCGGACCTTAAATGTCCCATTTCCTGTCGAAGACCTGTAATATCACGCTCATTTTTTGCAACCCTATTTTCTACTTCCCCCATCTTTACGGTAAGACTATTTTTAAACTCTGTAAATTCTTGAGTCGATTGCTCAATTTTCCCGCTTATCTGCTCTAATTTTCGGTTGGACTCTTCCCTCGCTCTATTCGATTCATCGCTTAGCTGTTCTAATTTTCTATTGGATTCTTCGTTCATCCTCTCTAGCATTCTCATTATCATCTCGTTTCCTTGATCCCCTGATTCCGTCCTCGACTGATCTCTACTGCCTCCAGCTTCTTCCATTTTCGAATTTTTCCCACACAATGCACTATCGTCACTTCCAATTTCCACTCCTTGACTCCTTAACCACTCTTTTCTCTGCATACGTTCTACTCACTCTCACACACTCTAAAATACTCTTAAATTTATACACAAACAGAAACTCTCTCTCTCAGATCGCCAGTTTCCTGGAATAAAATCACAAAAATTTTATTTGGAACTCGAGCCTCACTTTTGGGTCGCCAAGAAATGCTGTGTTTCCCTGTATTAGAATCGAGCCTCACGAATTGGACGTCAAGAATGCTGTGATTACACCAAAATCCGGGAACTACGGTTTTCGAATCGAGCCCTACAGATTGGGCGTCAAGAATGCTGTGAAACCTACAAAAAGCTATTAACTTAACTGTTCCGTTGACTTTCTTCTGTTAATCGCCTCTTTACTCTTTTCCGCCTCGGCTGCTCACCTAGTTAAAACTTTCATCCTCAATCATAAAAAAAAACAAACACATTCCTATCACAAACACCAACGTTAACTCTATTTACATCAATATTCACAATACATTAAAATTTCAAAATTAAAATTCAGCATAAATTTCAGTATCAGAAAATTTCAAGATTAAATTTATTATCATTTTAATGTGCATCCAGAATTAAAGTCCTTTTAGATGCCTATTAATTAATATAACAATATATGCAGACCTGAGTCTGAGTACAAAGGAGCATCTCCCACCCTTTACGTTAATTAACCAGGTTCGTCTAATTGAGCTCAAAGACATACCCAAATTTTCATCATAATCCAGAACATAAATACTAAATACTCCTTTCTACTTAAACAAGAAAATCTCACCTTAAAATTAAAAATTTGCTGTTAGTACAATTTCACTACTGTCCATTTTAAGTAAATCAATTATAAAGTTATTCAACACACACCAACACATCAAAAATCGAACAACAAAGCATAAGTTACCTGAAGGTTACTGCACTAGTGGCTTCAATGTACATCGTCCTTGCTAATTTCACCATTCCACCTGGGTTATGTTTAAGTCCTCGGATTACTGGTCGCTTTTAAACATTTTCTCTACACCACCATTCATCTAAAGTTGTTTCAGTGCTTTTCCGGAACTCATCTGTGTATATCAGAAGCTTGTTTTGTGGATCCAGACACGTTTACGAATCATTTAATTATTAACACCCCCGAAAAATAGCAAAGAAATTCATACTTCTTTCACAAATATACGCCAAAACTGCCTACTTTTGTGTATTCATTTGTCGTTGCAAATTCGACTAATTGGTACAGTGATACTAAACTTTATTACCTTGTATCTTCTTTTCTAAGTGCACTAAATTACATTCATTGTAGCACGTAAAGAACAAACTGTTTTAAATCACCAAAATATACGAGCAAACTGTTTAAATTATTCTATCCAAAATCGGAAAACTAAAAAGCACTGTTTAACGCATTGAATCAATTCGAAAATCTAAGAGAGAGAAACTTTTATCAACCTGGGTATATATAGTGGTTAGCCCGTCTGTCGGTTTTGTCCTCAAAACAGCCAGTTTCTAGAATTTCGTATACTATGTTCCCATCTCGCCCGCCTGTGCGTCGGTTTTTATTAAATTTGCACTCGCACCAGTTAAATCTCAGAAATTTCGACACGGCTCGCAACGTCTGGAAATAACTAATTAATTTTATACAGAAATGTTATTTTACCTCTCAAGTTTGCCTTTACTTTCAACCAATCGCAACCCAGTGACGTTGCTCCACTCACGCCTTTTACTATATGTGTCTCGGTCTTGCGCATATTATCTGTCTCTATCTACCCTGTTCCGAGTGGTACAAATCGATATTCTTTAGTACCGGTTATTTTCAATCCATGTGGACTGTGAAATAACCCACCTTATTAGCATTTCTCGTAAATATTAAGCAACGGTTTCTCCAACATTCTCTGTAACCATTTGTTATCTGCAAATTTGACGCAGAACATAAAACATTTAAAACTACGCAGGTGTTCAAACATAATACTTCTACGATCTAAATATTATTGGGTTTTTACTAGCTTTTATAGATATTATATGTTACTAATGGTCCAATTAACTCCAATTAAAATAATACCCTTTAATTTTTAGTGACTCCTAATCAAATATTAATTATTATCTGTACATTTTGTTTAATACCGGTTACTTAAAATTGAGTTAATTAATATAAATTTTGCACGTAATTTCCATTTGTTTCTTTACTCGGAATAATTAAGTTACACGTAGAGCATTTTAATACTGCTTCCTTTTTATAGAAGGCGTCTTGTAAATAATTTAAATCTCTTCTTTTTAATGAAACGAATGAATTTTTTTCGCTTCACGGTTTTAATAACGCGTACCTTTTCCCAAAGCTTCTACACGGTGATTAAAATTATTTGATGTGATTATTTAATTTTCTACCCTGGTCTAAATATGAGTAATATATATATTTATATATATATATATATTGCTGTGAATGCAGGGTTAAATATAATGAAGCAACGAAACTCCAACATAAAAGTTCTAATGACAAAAAATATTTAGAAACAATCGTTAAAATTATAACATTTGCCACATTCACAAACATTTTTCTTTAACACGCATTGTTCAAAAGATTACTTACGTATTAATCTTAAAGTCTATCAATGCAATTTTACAACTTAAGTCTGAATAATAATAGCATTTTATAACTACTAGTGATTAGCATATAATCTCCCTCAAACTTTCTCATATATGCCCCACTATACACAGATTATTATTAAAATTAGTTGTGGATAATTGCAAAAAGAAACGTTTACTTCTGGAAAAAAGCGATAAGTGATGAGATCTTACTTTTAGGAGTTTTTTATAATGGTCAATATTTATCGAAATTTGATTTCAAAAGAACACTGCAATATCCATTTACACAAAAATATCTAAACGTAAAAATCATATACAGTTTATCTACTTAAACTAATTATATCACGAAATGTCTTTTAGATTTTAAATATATTTTTGAATGTCGAAGTTTACTTCATAATTTTCAAAAAGTACTATATTTTTAATAAATATTAAAATATTGAGGTGACTGCACCAAAATTTAAATTACAACTTTTATTGGAGTACACAATTAGTAACTTTATCGACTGAGTGACTGTGATTGAAATGCCTATTTTAACAAACAATTCGTAACGCTTCACCAACTATTGGTGAATGAATGAATCCACCTAATTATTTCTCGGCTCTTATATAATAAAATCTTCAATACGTCACAGGTTCTAGAAGGCTTCCACACCTTTCCTAGATGATATGATTCGTAACATGATGTAACTTTTACGAAATTCCGTTCATTTTGTAGCTGTCGTAATTTATGAGATCGTAAAATTTTATTCTTCTTTAGTTGGTGTGGTTTACATAGATGATTGTAAAATACTTATTCGTTATTGCTTTTGTTATGATTTCTCGCCATAAAAACGCCTTATCCTATCTGATCTAAAGCCCTTGCCTGCCTTATTGAGTTCTACGGATGTATTCATTCATGCCGTAAAGATAATTACTTGTCATTTAAATTTTATCGTTTCATTTGTATTTTGAGTTTTATTCTACCAGATTAATCTGGAAGCATATAGAAAAATAGCTTCTTTTAAAGAAAAATACCATATTCACACTTTGCGTTAGCTACTTGCAATTGTTTTATTACTAAAGTTACGTTTCGCATTTAAAAAGAGTATTTGATACTGCTTTAATAGGCCGTATTTTCGCTACAGAATGAAATAATGGACCAATCTAGAAAAATTTGAGTAGCTTTATTTAACTTCATGTTTCGCGTTCAATCCTTTTAATAGAAGAAACTTTTCCAGCGGGTTTTAAATAATGTTTTCAGTAAAAGTACTTTAGATACAGCGTTTTATTTAGTATTTTAAAAATGGTATTTCATGTCTCTCAGAGAACAAATTTTAGATATTTAGAACTCATTTTACGGGCTTTTAAAACTGTATAGTGCATTTAGAACTTGTTTTTAAATGGATTAAGTGGGGCGCGTTTTTAAATTTCATTTCAATTACTACGTACTTATTTAGAACGTGTTTAAATTAGAACTACTAGTTTTTCAAAGGTTTTCACTTATGTACTAAAAATAAATTATACTACACCTATCGTGCTACTTGAATATTATACAGGGTGTAGAAAATTAAGTATTAAAAAATTTAGGATTTTTTTTGGTTTCGGTTCAATTTATTTGCAGAATGTTGTATTCAATGACCCTTATGACCTTATCACATCGATATATATATATATATATATATATATATATATATATATATATATATATATAAATTAATTATATTTGTTTATAGTTATTCATGAGAATTTACTATTTAGGCAATATAAAATATGTTACATAACCACCATAGTATGTACTTGATGGTTTTCTTTCTCATATTAGCCAGACGTTTTGACTTGTTATTTACATGTCTTTTTCAATGGTTTTCAACAAATTACCAACAAAATTCAGACACCAGCTTTTTACATCTAATTATCGATTATCGGGTATTTTTCCTGTAACGGGTATCGAAATTCAGACTCAGGTATTGAGTTATCGGGTACGTACGCGCCTATCCGGGCATTCGTCATTTCTAAAATAATATCATATTGTAAATACACTTTTCAATTTATGTACTGAAATAACTTTTGTACTTCAACAGGTGAATGTGCTTATAGTATTGCCCCCAAATTGATCACTTAATGGAATTATCTCATAATTTAATGATACGCGTGTATTTTTACGTCATTTGGATACTTTGAAATTAAAATTGAAATAATTAATCTTCAATAATTAAACTTTCTACATCTAAATTTGTATTTCTATTGTCAAAGTTTATTGCACCCAATAATAAACCCGAATCGTGTTACAAATATTGATGCAAAGATCTACATGTATCTCAATTAAAATAAAACTTTCCTAAAAATATAGGGTAGCAGTATATGTTTGCCAGCTTTAGCTTTGGTATTCAATATTGAACTTCTAATTTGCTTATTACTTATATTCTTTATTTTTATTTAGTACTTTTTAATTGAATATCTAAGATAGGTCAATTCTTTTGTTACTTAATTTGTAAATTGTGCTTTCGTATGTATTTCTTATATAATTGTAACAAAATTATTTGTTTAACTATTTTGAAAAAATGTATTATTTTGGTGTAGTAGTCCATAATGTACAACTAGTTCAGTTACGTACCTTGTTAATAAATGATTAATTTCATTAAAGTTTCGTCCTTAGTTGAATGTATTAAATGGAATTGCATTTCTACGTCATTTTACCCGAACAATAATCTTTCTAGCTGAATAATTTACTCGCAACGTTGGGGTTGAATTTTAAACGAAGATTATTATCTACGCTTGTATACAATGCAGTATGGAACCACAACAGGTGTATCTATTTGAAAATGGCTTCTAGGACTATTATCTGATAATTACAAAACGTTCACTACTTGAAGGGGGGACAATAGTATTTGAAACTGGAACGGAAGACACGTAACTGCAGACTGCTTAGTTTCACGTAATTGCTTACTGTTTCGAGTAATGTTTTTGTCTAAAACTTTTAGCTTTGAGAAGTTACTTTCAATAGAAAATTGTTAGTAGCATTTCAATAGGCTTCGAAAGCACTATTATAACATACCTTCTAACTACAGCAAGGATTTTGTTTTCTTTAAGAACTATTTAATTTTTTTTTCTTATATTCCTGGGAAGATGCTTTGAGTTCATGGTTCACCGACTTAATCGTGCTGTCGACATTTATGTTCGGACGACGCTTAAGGAGTGTAACCAAAATGGACATTTCTCTAAATAATGGCAGATGCACAAATGGGAAAAGCGTTTTAGACCCACCGAATTTCTATATTCGAGAAGAAAAAGATCAACTTCGTAATCTCATTGTTATATACCTCTTTGTAGCTATTTGTCGATTTCTGACAATGGTCGTTTGTAATGTTATCATATTCCTTTTTGGCAGTTTTTTAATGCTGTATTGACTTGTCTTTCTAGAAACATTTTTATTGTCTGTCTCTTCGGCTGACGGGCACTGGAACGAAATTACGATTCTCAAACGTGTGCATATTAGTATACATTTACGCAATATGTAATTATATTGCTTTAATATTAAATAGTGACCCTTGATGGTTTACAACTTTTATATTGATTAAAAGAGCGTTTGTTACGTTATTGTACTCTTTCGCTAAATAATTGTGATGGGATTACTTTCAAATTTTATTTTCTTAATGTATAGTGCTGCTGTTATGGTATAAATCATTTTTAAAGTATTTCAAAAGTATATTATGGTATTAAGACTAAGTATCCAAGCAATTTAAATCCTGCACTGGGCAGATAACATAAGCAATTTGAATATTTTATCTGATTTGAATGTCACTCCTGGTTGTCCATCGTTGTAAATTGACGTAAATTGATCATTCAAAGTGCTGTTTGTACGAATGGTAAAATATCGGTTGTGGGGTAACTAACAGTTAAAATATTCATTGTAATAATTAGTTTATGCGAAAAATATTATTGGCGTTTAGGATTACATGGAAGTTCATTCTCCTTATTAATTTCTAATCGTTATGGGTGTGGTCATCAGACAAGTGAAGAGGTAACATCATAAAAGATTTTCTTTGGATGTAATTTTCAGGCATTAAAAGAATACAGGGTTAACTAATTAGAGGTGTAAGAACGGTACACGGTTCACGGTAATGATAATTGAAATTCACAATTCGTAATTGTAATAAGTTTGAATCTAGAAAACTATTAAAATGAAATGGAAGAAAGCGTAGAAACAGAACAAAGAAAGGTAGAATATGTAGTTCCAGATTTATAGAATTATATAAAAGTATGTGTCAGCAATAGCGGCTACACTCGTTAATCTACGTAATATCTAATTTCAAAATAAGAGGGAAAGCAGGAGATTGTGAAAATGCATGTAATAACATTGTTGTGTGTGATGAATGAAAGTTAGACAAATGTCAAATAAAACATTTATCGGTTGTGCGAAGGTAATGGAGTAATTAAATAAGGGAAAGTAGGTGCAAATGCTATAGTTACCTACAGAGAACTTGTAGCAATAGCAAAATTAAAATTGAAAAAATAACTTGGATCGAGAGATTTGAACAAGTTATTAGATTGAAAAGTACGTCACAGCCACTGACAAAAGTTTGAGAGATAAATAGTACCAAACAACTAAAATCAAATACTAAAAGGCGATCTTACGTATAAAACTTGTATTTGACAAAAACAGCCAATATTTGAAGCGATTTTGATTAATACATTTTTTACTGACATTTATAGAAAATAAAGTAAAATTAAGAATCGTTTACTATTTTGTCATTCTATGAAACCTAGTATTGGAAGTCAAATTTCTCTGATCTGAGTACAGTTAATTGTAATGCAAGTTTTAATTTTCCTTACAGTTTTACATTATTTCTATTTCACGTTTTAGCAAGATTGATTTTTACATTTACGATGCTAAATACTACAATTAATCACACATAATATACTTATAAAAAGAGCACACGCATTCTATATATGCTTGTATATTATCAAATATGTTGTATTTGATTTTAAACAATTTTCTTCTGTTATTTTGAAAGTTCAAAGCCTTATAGGTAGGGCTCTTGGTGTACTTTATTTACTTTGACTTGAACTCATTTCTGCTTTTTTCATTTTAGCAGAGGTTTTAGGTTTTATCATCGTGGTATCTTTAACATAGTGTCCTTCGAAATAACCTAGAGCGAACTATAAAAGAACAAAATATTTTATTAACAACTTAATATCAATTGCACATAAACGTTGAAACAAAGGAAATTATAATATAACAATGTATACACAGAAACTCATTTGTAGACGCAGGCACGCAACTAACCACCTGCACCTTTTCGTATCATATCTTGTGTGTCCACGCTAGCTACAACATCCACCTCCTATCATGTTGCAGAAATGGTTTGTGGTGATCAATATCCTACATTTAATTATCCAATGTTCTACCCAAACGTAATAAGTTGGCCAAAAAGCGAGTTTTTTACTTGAAATTTTAAATTTTGCCGAATCTTGCTATTCCAAGCGAGGTAGGGATCTTTAACGTACGTGACAACACTCACACATGGGACCTATATTTTATCCCTCATCCGAACGAAGGCGTATTTTTGTGAAAAATGCTCGCCTACCATTTTTCAAGCGGTCAGTGTCGGGACTCGAACCCGATACCTTAGGTTTAGTAGTCACACGCGAACCAACTAAGCCTTGGAGCTGCTTGGTGAGCAATATTAGAGGACATTAACATTCGGCCCTCCTGACTGCATGTGAGTTATGATATAGCCAATTAGTACAGCTCGAACCGAGGTTTAACTTTGGCAATATCAGCCGTGTATGTCCTGCTGTATCAACAATATCCATGGACACGGTCACTACAGTTCAGTTCGACACACTAAACGCAAGTCCTCGGCAACAATCAAAGTTTAAGTATGACATTCCAGATTGTCAAACTAATACCTAAGGAAGCCATCCCGATGGTAACTTAATACCCAACAATCACCACCCTGACTATGTAATCATGTCCCACGGACAGCCAACCTGACTACAGTTGAATGCCCAAGGAGGATGATTCCAGCAGCATAATAAAGAACCAACGATAGCCACCCCGATGGCAATTTAATGTCTAAGAAATGCGATCCCGACAGCATAACGAAGGCACAGGGATAGACAATCCCGACGGCGTAACAATAGCTTAGGGATAAGCGCATCTAACGACATAGCAGTGGTCCAGTGATAGACAATGCCGAAAGTATAACCATGACTTAGGAGTAGGCAGCAGAGAGGCATAACAATAGCCTAGGGATAGGCAATTCTGACGGCATAACAAAGTCCTAGGGACAGGCAATCCCTACGGCATCGCATACCTACTACACATCGTCAAAGGTGACCGATTTTTATCTGCTCATCGGCAAGTTATAGATCCGCCAAGGTCCGAAATATCAGTTACCTGATAACAATTACTTTGCAACACCTTTGAAACTTTAGACGATCTTTTCGATTTGGGCATTAGCTTACCATTTTTACGTGTACCGACAATAGAGGACACTAATCAACCGCATTAAAACATTTCGAATTCGCCTTATGCGAATCAAAGATAGCTATCTGGCGAATCTAATCAATCTATTCTTATCACTAATATCATTACGCAATTTCAGAACATCGATCGCTCTGTAGAAGCCCTACGTTTTCTGGACCTGAGCAATAACCAACAAGTGCCTCAAAAGGAGTACTAATACTTCCATTCATCGTATTATTTAAGAAAACTTAATGTCATTAAGTTTTTCATCCCATTTATTATCCTTTTGGTTTCCATCCATGGTTACTAATCAATCGAGTACCGTTCTATTATACCGCTCAACTTACCCATCATTACGGAACATTCTAACGGAATTAAAATGAAATTTTATTTGCCTTTTTTCTCAAAACCTCTTAAACTTAACAGAATCAAATGCCTGTCTCGATCACTATTTATTTCGTTAGGAACCCCAAAAAATTTTAAAATGCTATACTATTTTCCCACAACATACTTTTTGTTTTAGCACTTTTAACAGGTTTAATAAAACAGAACCCTGTGGATACCTCAACGGTCACTATGATATAACTATGTCCCTGCTTATAATTGTAAAAGAGACCTTAGAGGTTCACAGAATAGTGTGAAATGGGTGAAGGATTTCCTCATAGCTTGTAAATATCTTAGTCGTTTTCTAGATGAGATTTTATGGTATATACAATTGATACATGCCCATAAGTCCTTTTTAACACATTTTCCCATTTTAGAAAACCACAAACTACTAGAAATTTTTCCGAATGTTTTATCAAGCACAAAGTGGCCTGTATTATTGTGATTATAACTCAAAACTTTCCATTGACACGCTTTGGGAAGGACTGCACAATCCCCGTGTTCGGTCCTACAACAAACTATACCTTTTTACAATGTAATCATTAAATATTGTCTTGTCAGCATGCCATTCTCCAGACTGAATTATTACTTTACCATTAACGATTTTTTTATCTGCTTCTTGAGCCGCTAAAAGCCATGCTTAGAAATTATGGCAGTGTATACTTCCCGAAAACATTCTGCAACGGGATTTCAACTTAAGGCATCTACGTAACCTAATCCAAGTCCGAGATCTGTGCAAAATATACCAATCATGCTTTTGTAAATCTAGAATCCATCTACTTTTACGGCGATTTAAATTCTTTTTAATCATATCACTTTTTACAGCAGAATAAGCGGTAACTATTTCAAAGTGAACTCCAATTAAATAATGCCTAAACCTTTTTACGGAGCAAACGATAGCAAAAGGACTTCCAGTTCGAACGAGTGGTGTCCATTGCGCGTTGTAAAACATTCATTGCTAGTTAAACTGAAAGGAATTTTTAAGTATTGGAACCTCCCCTTAGATGCACCAAAAGCGGTAATTGGAACAGACCCTTCGGACATCTTAATTTGATGGTATCTGGATTTACAGTCTAACACCGTAAAGTATTTTTGATCCGCTAATTGATGGATTAATTCCTGATCTATAAGGCGAGGGTAACTTTCTTTAACTCTTTTGTTGTTTATCGCTTTGTAATCAGTACACAACTGTCGCTTGCCTCATTTTGCTTTGACTATGGTGGCTGGACTTGCAAATGGTGACTATGCGGGGCGTATGGAACAGCTGTTCAAGAGTTCACTAACAAATTCGTGTAGCGTGAATTTTTCGGCTTCTGCCACCGATTTGGTTTTTCAACGCTAGGCGTAGTTGATTTTAACTATATTTGAAATTTCACGCCGGTAATACGCTCTAATTCGGAAGTCACTTGGAAAGCGGGCAGGAAAATGTTCTATTGTGGTTTTGGTTTGCTTTCGAACATCTGCGTCATTAACGCCGAATTCAATCGATTGGTTAACCTGCACTGTCGTTTATTTCATACTGATTATCGACCCGTTAATTTTGTTTAAGAATTTATTTTACCATCCATATTAACTTAAATGGTCTTGTAACGTATTTACTTTTCTGAGAAATTAATACGTCTAGATTTTGCATTCTTTGATTTCTCCTGTTCAAATAGTATTTAAATACAGCTATTTTATAGCATTTGTTTGTTATAGGTCATATCAACCTAAAGCTTTTTCCTTTAAGTCTCATGAGAAAATTATTCTATGTTAGGTGGAGTCTAAGTCTATCAAAGTCTCTGTTAATTGAAACTGAATTCCCCCTTGTAGATACGCGTATAAAGATAACGCGTGCTGCTAGAGAAGGCGACGTTATAGCTTGCGTCAAGGTTTGTGGTCATTCTTGTTGAGGGCGTGCTAGGGATTATCAGGTAGGGATGCTTGGTAGAATCACAGCATGGGCGCAGCGGTTCGCATTAAATGCATATTATAAAGGTGCTCCAAGACATGGAGGACAGGTCTGCTTTTGTTGGTGCCCAAACAACGTGAATTTTTAATAGGAGAAAACAACGTCCATTCTTATCTGAAGAAACAATATGAATTCTTATTTGGAGAAAACTACATTGATTCTTATTTGAAGAAAAGAGCAATGATTCTTATTTGAATTAAACAACGATTTTTTAAGTATGACGCAAAATTAACTTAGTCATGGGGATTTGGATTCAACGTGGTTAATCGTAATGCTGAAAATTGGTTATTATAGTTACGAAGCAAAATTAACTTAGTCATAGACATTTGGATTTAACGTGGTTAATCGTAATTGGTTAAGTTCGATATGCAAAGATAAAACAAGTCCTACGGCGCTTGAAGCTTTTATAAAATTTTGTAGTGTATTTTATTTGAAGATAACATTTATTAAAAGTTGAATATTGTTTGCTGTTGGCCTTGAATAAATAGTAGAAGATATACTAATTTGTCTTCCAAATCGTTCTGCCGAATTTAGATAAGGTATCTAAACTTGTGTGGGTTATAAGTGAACTTTTCAGGATGAATCATAGAACTGAAATTTAATCTGCATGTTTTGAAGATTTTGATCGTTAAAGATTACGGAAAATTAATAGTTTTAAATATAAAGAATGGGTTTTTTAATAATCGTTATTCTTGCAATTTAACTGCAAAGTTAAAAAATTTGGAGTTGCTTTTAATAGAAATTTTTTTGTACTTATTTCGAATTGTCATAAGTGAAACACATATGTAATTTGTTCAAAACATACTTGCATTACTAGTAATGTTACTTTTCTGTACTATAAATTGTTTAATATAAATCTTTATATCAATAATTGTATATGAAGTATTTGTTTCTTGGTTAACATATTTTTGAGAAAGTGAACACATGTGAACAAATGTCAGTACTGATATTTGACATTTTATTCAAATCAATGTGATTATAATTCTGAAATTGTAAATATTTATCCAACTTCGATCTAAGAATCGAGAAGTGAATTTGATTAATTAAATTGTTAACTTATAAATAAGAAGTCTGACTTTATTATATTAACTGTATTGATATTTTAGATATATCTGTAAGGGATTTATGAAATATTTTGAGAAGTTCATAAAACAATTGTAAGAGTAACAGTAGTAAGATTAAATCTTACATTCTATAGTTTGTGTTATAGGAAGCGTGTTTATAATTTATAACTTTTGGTATTTTTGGAGCACAAATAGTGTCCCTAATGATCAATTTAATTATGTTACTTTCTTTTCAGAGTTAACGCTGACAAGTTGTGGTAGGTCAGTAATCCGGCTGATTTATAAAATATTTGTGGTAAATTGTTAATTCATGTATAAATCTTGAGTTAATTGTTAGAGGCTTTCTGCATTTGCTCTCGGGCAAATTAATTTTATTTATGCTTAAAGATGTGCTGGCGCCCTATTTTCTTCTAGAATTTTGGGTTACCATATTCAACCTATGTCTAAACTCGTGCTTACTCGTGAATTGAATCTCAAACTAGTCGTTGGTGCAGTAGGTGAGCAGATAATATAATACTTGCGCCCAATTTTGTTTCACTGGAGTATCTGACGTGGAGCATTCACTTTTATTTCAATGGCGCCCAACATCACGCCCACCCAGTATATGTATATTCATTAAAATATACTTTTCAGTCTTGCATATTTAAAGTTCGTTAACACGAATACATTGACTTTTGTAACTGCGAGTGCTATTATCACCAAAACTAGTTTTAATATTATTATAAAGCGTGCTTTTATGAGTTTGTTATGTTGCTTGTTGGAAACTTTTTGGAAGAAACTATTGTATAATCGGCTTGTGGCTTTTACGAAAAATATTAGTAAAACCGAATGTTTTTTAAGCATTGGTTTGCACTTCAGAAAAATGCTTTAAAGCGACAGATAATGATTAGTTCTGGATTAACCATGGTTCTGTTGTTACTTAAAATTTACGTGGATGTAAAAAGATATGATTCGATTAGAGATATTGTTATTTCTCTAATATTGTAAGCCGTGTAGTAGTTTTAAATAATAATAAAATTCTAAATATAATGGAGATGTATTGTTATGAAAACTTTTTACATTGACCGTTGTTGTACTGAGTATAGTTTTAAACACGTAGCGCTCCGGAATGATTGTCTTTTAAAAAATATGAATATTAATAATAACAGATTTCTTAACAGTTTATTCAGCGTATATACAGCCCTGGCTGCACTTAAAATCAGAATAATTAAGTTCTTTTGCGAATTTGTCAGCTTTTTGTAAAATTACTGTCTCAGATTTAGGCAAATTCTGGTCGTGAACTTTTCTAAACCATTTCAGCATTAGTAACTCTAACTTAACGTGATGGTTTCAGTTTCTTCCGTTTATCAACAAATGAACTTTTCTCATATTCTTTTTCTATGGCATCCTTATTTTTAAAATGGCAGAAAATGTATTCGCCGGAATTTCAATCTCTTCCGCAATATCTACTTTTCTTTTAACTCCCTTTTCAACCTCCTCGATTACGCGAATTTTGTCTTGTATATTTAAAGTTTTTAATTTACGTTTTTGGGTTGCACATCTAATAGAAATAACCAATAATTCAGTAATACAGTAAACTACCATAACACCAAACAGAAAAAGTCAAAACTATACCTTCCTACAAATTTAAAGCTATTCAACAGAATAGAATCTACAAGTACTTTTTAATGTATCTGGGTATCTGCTGTCAATCATACTTTAATAATATTTACTGAACAAGAGAATTAGACCATGCCACAGCGGGGTTTCAACAAAAACGGCGCCAGGTAGGTAGTTTTAAATGCGAGTTATCAAGAGTAAATAATGTTGTGTGTGGATGTTGAATGGTTTGAGATATCGGAGAATTCAAATCGAAATTCGAGTTATCATGACATTTTTATGCATAATTGTATTGCCGGTTGACGGTAATTTGATATAGGTTTTGAATAATCAAGATCTTCAAGTAATCGAAGTTCGACATATCGAGGTTCGACGTAATAAATATTTTAGTGATGGAACTACCTGAAGCTTTAAAATGATCGAAAATCTTTAAGTTTTTAAGTTTCCTGAATCTTCTAACGAGAAAGCGTTAATTAAGTTGAGTAATTGGATGAGAGATGGGCACATTTTAAAAAAAAATCATAACTTTTTTAAAGCTTTTTAGTTAAGAAATGTGCCTACAAGCCAACCTACATCAATATCCAATAAAAATACAGTACAAAATAATCAAACGTATTTCCATAAAATGACAAGCGATAACTTTAAAAAATGTTGTCATGGATAATCTCTCCTCCATCACGTAGGTGAGATGAATCGGTTGTGGTAGGAGAAATGAGCCATGCAGTTTTCTATTTTTTCTTCTTAAGTATTTTTTTCCGCACATCTGACATGAGTTTTTGAAACTGGTGCAGCCATCACGCAACCACCTACTACACATTATGCACTGTATCCAGTCATCTTTTCGGTTTGTTTTCGATAGTCCTCCTTCAATCCCACACGCTCATTTTCATAATCTTCGATGTCTTCTGGATCTGTGGAAGTGTCGTTTAAACTAGAACTTTGACGAAAAAACGTCACTTTTACGATTACTTATTGGTTTCGTTTTCACTAAAGCCTTATGTTTTTAGCTATAAGTTTTTTATTTTCAGCCGAAATTTTTCGTTTAAAGCAATTTATTTTCTGTAGCCATTATTGAAGCATTTTAATTTTATTAATGTAATAAAGCAAGTTAAAAAACATTGAAATTAATAATTGTTACTAAATCACCATGTATATGGCAAGTGTTGGGTTTTGGATTGTTGAAAACAAATTATATATATATATATATATATATATATATATATATATATATATATATATATTACTGAAGTTTATTCTTGGAAGTTGGTCAGGTCAGTTAAATAAGTCGAGAAATAATGACTCGTAGTAGTAAACAATCAATATATTTTACTATGACGCGTTTCGGTCAACAAGACCATTATCAAATAGATTATCTATAAAAGTTATAATTAAAATAAAGTTTTAAAAACTATAAAATATACAGACCAGAAAATTTAACTTGTTAATTTACAATATCACTATAACAACAGGTGGTATTTTGTATGTATCGTAAGGAATAGTCACTAACAAGGGTTGACATATAAACAACGTAGTTATAAAATAAAAATCGAGAACAATATAACAATGTTAGCGATACTAGATACGAAAGTGGACTAACATTAGAACGTATAAACTAGTTGTTAACTATAAGAGTAGTAATATTTATGTTGAAAATGGCAATTTATATCCAGCATTTGTAATAAATGGAGGTAATATTTATTGAGAAAATAGTTATGTTTTGTTTAATAGATTAAAGTAAACATTTACAAACCCATCCTGGTCCGTTTTAGAATTGATGGCGTTGGTATTTTTTGTATGTGGATGGTTTCTAAAAACCTCTAACATTATCATTAGCCTCAATACCTAAAATGTTAACATTAGCAAAATCGAACTGGTGGCATTTTCAATCGCATGAAACGCTAGTGCCGTACTTTTTATTACTTGTTTTAATAGTATATTTATGCTCGTATATCCTCTTGTTTAAATATTGTTTAGTGTTACCAATATACACCCCTGGACATTCTAAGCAGTTAATTTGGTAAATTGTGTGGGTTTTGTGCTTTTTATCAATTATTGGCGTGAGTTTCGTGAAAATATTTTTTGTTGAGTTGTTTGGTTTGTGGATTACCTGAATATTGTATGCGTTAAGACATTTTTTTATTTTATCAGAAAGTATCGGGGTGTATAAGATACTAATACGAGTTTTTTCCAATGTTTGTTTATTTTTATTAGAATTGTTGTATATTTCAATTCGACAGCAAAATCTATTCGCAGATTTTTGGCACTGCAATGGGATCACCTATATCGTCAACCATTGCCGATCTTGTAATGGAAGAACTAGAAAATTGGGCTATTAGCAAACTACATTTCACGCCGGCATTCTATAAACGATATGTAGATGATTGTATTATGTGTTTACCTGCTGACAAAATTAACGATACGTTAAAAACCTTCAATGCATTCCATCCGCGCCTGCAATTCACTCATACGATAGAATCTAATAGAACTATTCCATTCTTAGATGTCCTCATCTCTTACAATAATGCAGGAAAAGTTTCCACCAACTGGTATAAAAAAGCCACATGGAGTGGAAGATATTTAAATTTTAAATCATGCGTTCCCAAACAGTATAAAGTTAATGTTGTTAACAACCTCATAGAACGTGCTATCATCCTTGCCCATAATAAACATAGGCCAAAAAATATAAAAATAGTTAAAACTATTCTTAGAAATAATCTATACCCTAAATCATTTTTGAACCAATTATTAAAACAAAATCAATAAAATATACAACAATTCTAATAAAATAAACAAACATTGGAAAAACTCGTATTAGTATCTTATACACCCCGATACTTTCTGATAAAATAAAAAATGTCTTAACGCATACAATATTCAGGTAATCCACAAACCAAACAACTCAACAAAAATATTTTCACGAAACTCACACCAATAATTGATAAAAGCACAAAACCCACACAATTTACCAAATTAACTGCTTAGAATGTCCAGGGTGTATATTGGTAACACTAAACAATATTTAAACAAGAGGATATACGAGCATAAATATACTATTAAAACAAGTAATAAAAAAAGTACGGCACTAGCGTTTCATGCGATTGAAAAATGCCACCAGTTCGATTTTGCTAATGTTAACATTTTAGGTATTGAGGCTAATGATAATGTTAGAGGTTTTTTAGAAACCATCCACATACAAAAAAATACCAACGCCATCAATTCTAAAACGGACCAGGATGGGTTTGTAAATGTTTACTTTAATCTATTAAACAAAACATAACTATTTTCTCAATAAATATTACCTCCATTTATTACAAATGCTGGATATAAATTTCCATTTTCAACATAAATATTACTACTCTTATAGTTAACAACTAGTTTATACGTTCTAATGTTAGTCCACTTTCGTATCTAGTATCGCTAACATTGTTATATTGTTCTCGATTTTTTATTTTTATAACTACGTTGTTTATATGTCAACCCTTGTTAGTGACTATTCCTTACGATACATACAAAATACCACCTGTTGTTATAGTGATATTGTAAATTAACAAGTTAAATTTTCTGGTCTGTATATTTTATAGTTTTTAAAAATTTTATTTTAATTATAACTTTTTATAGATAATCTATTTGATAATGGTCTTGTTGACCGAAACGCGTCATAGTAAAATATATTGATTGTTTACTACTACGAGTCATTATTTCTCGACTTATTTAACTGACCTGACCAACTTCCAAGAATAAACTTCAGTAATATTTATTTTTATGGTCAAGAATAATTTCCTGTTATATATATATATATATATATATATATATATATATTGCTGTGATCTCTACAAAAAGCCTCACCAGAGTAAAAAAAAACATTTGAGCCCCAACGTTGGGCCGTCAAGATCTGCTGTGATACCCTATGAGAATCGAGCTTCACGAATTGGGCGCCAAGATTTGCTGTGATTCTCGTTACTACGGTGAAATCTCCTCTAATATTTGATTTTTACTCTTTCCTTCCGCCACGGCTGCTCACCTAGTTAAAACTTTTATCCTCATTCATAAAAAAACAAATTCCTACCACAAACATCAACGTTAACTTTATTTACACCAATATTCACAATACATTAAAATTTCAAAATTAAATTTCAGCATAAATTGCAGCATCATAAAATTTCAAGTTCAAATTTGTCATCATTTTAATTTGCATCCAGAATTAGAGTCCTTGTAGGATGCATACTAATTAAATAAACAATATTTGCAGACCTGAGTCTGAATAAAAGGGAGCTTCTCCCACCCCTTTACGTTAATTTAACAGGTTAGTCTAATTGAGCTAAAGACAGACCCAAATATTCATCATAATCAAAAACATAAACCTGATAAATACTCCTTTCTACTTATACAAGAAAATTTTACCTTAAAATTCAAAATTTGTTGTTTATACAAATTTACTACTGTCCATTTTTATCAAACAAATTATAAAGATATTCAACACACACCAAAACATCTAGGATCGAACAAAATGCATAATTTACCTGAAGGTTAATGCACTCGTGGCTTCAATGTACATCGTCCTTGCTAATCCCACCATTCCAGCTGGTTTATGTTTACGGCTTCAGATTTTTGACCGCCTTTAAAATTTTTCTACACCACCATTCGTCTAAAAGGTTTCAGGGTTTCTTAGGAACTCATCTAAGTATATCGAAATCTTGTTTTGTGGATCCAATCACGTTTACGAATAACATTTGATTACTAACACTCCCGATACATAGCACTGAAATTCATAATTCTTTCATGCTATACCAAAAACTGCCTACTTCTATTTATTTATTTATCGTTATTAATTTGGATAATTGGTACAGTAATACCCGCAAATATAACTAGACTTTGTTACCTTCATTTATCTTCTCTAAGTGTACTAATAACTTTTATTGTAGCACGTAATCACCACGTATTTTACTTAAAGTATCGAATAATCAAAAAATAAAGAGCAAAACTGTTTAAAGTATCGAATAAAATCAAAATATAAGAGAGCGAAACACCTATAAGCACGGGTTTATATAATGGCCCGCTTGCAAGTCGAATTTGTCCCGCGACGGACAATTTTTAGATTTTCGCATTCTATTTTCCCTTCCGACGGCTCGGCACAGCGATTCTACTATAAATATACTATAAAAAATACTATAAATAACAACTAATTAATTTTACACACCAACTGATATGCTTCCCCTCTCATGTTTGCATCTTATTTCAACCTTAACCGCCAATCTAGTCTGTTCATTCTATCTAAAACCTGTGCGCTTGTTTCACATTTTTTCCCTCATTTAGCTGCTAATGCATTCCATCTCGCTTGTCTTTATACCACAAACTCGCTTTCTTACTTGCACTCATATAGCTTAAAGCTTATCAACTATCATATACATCGTTATTTCTTGCAGGTGTTCCTTGTTCTAATACGCTGAAAGCTTTTGCGTGCCTTTCCCATGTTTTTTATAATTTCTCGATAGTTTTAGTACTTGGAACGATTAAATTACATACAAATTGAACATTTTAATTCTGCTTCTTTTTATAGAAAGCGTCTAGTGAATAATTTAAATCCCTTATTTTTAACGAAACGAATAAATTTTTATGCTGCATGGTTTTAATAACGCGTATTATCTAATGAAATTCTATACAAACCCTACATTCTAATTGAATGATTTAAATCTACACAGTAGGCCTTTAATTAAGCGTACTATTTTCCACTGCTTTAATATACACGGTGTTTAATATTATCTAAACAATATAAACCCTATGTTTAGAAGTAAATGACGAATTTATCCAATATGCCTTTAAATGAAGCGTATTATTGCGCAAAGCTTTCTTTTTTTTACGGTGATTAAAATTATTTGATGTCGTTTATTAATTTTTCTACCCTGGTCTAAATTTGAGTAATATATATGTATATATATATATATATATATATATATATATATATATAACTGGTTATTTCTTGTGTAACCAACCCGCATGTGCAGTTTGAACGCTTACTATAGTGTAGATGATTTTTCCTGCAAACAGCTAGTCGTATTGCAACTATGATGTAAAGAACATGTTTGCCTTGATTAACATGTTGAAATGCAACCTTCGGATAGCCTTTTCTAAATAGTTCTTTCGAAGTCCTCGTCAAAGATGTTATAAATCCGACGATGTGCAGAACTACTCTGATACCGTCTTTGCTGATATTTAATATAAAAAAATTTTCGTTGTTATTTAAATTATAAACGACTTTTAACTCTATACTAACTTAAAAATTATGCTGAAGCGACTACTGTAAACTAAGAGATACTACGATAAGATGGATCCAACAATCGTAATTAAAAACTCGGACATTGATGGTTTGACGTACATTTCAGTTCGACTGTTGCCAACACTACAGCTGTTCGTGTAGATGCCTTGTTGCCTTGTTTTTGTAATACTTCAATCACAAGAGGACGCTGATAAACAAGATAAATTGTATAGTCTACTAACATATTTTTGTTGTTATTATGAATGAATGCCGTAGTTATCGGTAATTCAAATTCCTTAATTATTTATATGAAGTATTTTATTTAGCAAATTATGCTATTAAAACTTGCACAATAATTAGAACTTGTTAATTACAAAAACATACATGTACGCTTTATTATTCGGAAGTAAGTCAATGATTATTTTCTATAAGAAATGTATACAACGATTAGTTTTCTACCTGTTTAAACAGTTTAATAGATATACATATATTTTTCCTTCAGACTTTTTACTAAATTTACTAACGTAACCATTTATTAAGAAAGTAACCTTAGGACTAAAATTTTATATAAAGCTGTATTTCTTATTCAGATACAACCTATTATCTATTTAATTTTTAACATATAATTATTTTTTCATTCTGAAATAATATTGCATAACTAAACAATCTTAGCCTGTGTTCTTTATGTGTGTATAATCGATACTAAAGTTCCTACACTCTCTTCAGTAATGCTGTCTTGCTTGTATTAAATCTTTGAGTCTAGTGGCGCCTGACATTTCTGTATTTATAAAAAACCCCTTTTAGTCTCATCCCACTGAAGTTAGAGTTCAGAGTTAGTTAGGAAGTCTCCTCAAGTATTTATTTCTAATACGGAAAACTACATCTATGGTCAACTTTTAAAAGAAATTAAAATGGTTCTATATTTATCTCGTAACACCCTAATCAATATATTTACATATACAACTCCACACTATAACATCTATAGAAATCGAAACAACAAAACGAATGAAATATAAAGATAGAAAATACCTTATAAAGATTAAGAACACAATATATTCTGGGGATGTTACGACACGTGTCAAATTTTGCCTTGCTACTTGAATCGAAGAAGTGATAACTGGCACCTGGGAAATGACGTTTAGAGTCTTTCCTGGAGTAACCTTCGGACTTCTGGCATTTTGCATAGCGGATGTTCCTGGCTGTGGACTAGAACGTTATCGATATTAAATACATGATCGTCCTGCAGGCGGAATGAGTTGTAGTTCCCGAGTTAGCCTTTCAGCAGTGTTAGAAGTACTGGTGAATTTATCAGTTGTCAAAAAGCGTAGTCGGGAATTCTTCGAGGACTAAACAGCATTATCCCCGTTGACTCAAAGACAGAGGTCGCATTTGGAACAGATACCTATTGACCCTAAACATCTCCCAATAGCTTTCCAAATTGCAACCTGTTTATTCTACGCAATGGATTGTTTAGTATCAATTGTGTACAGCCTTCATAAAAATGACCTTTAAGGGATTTAAAAAAGCTGCGATCGAGAGACTGTAAGTAGTGACTTGTGTGAGGGGGAAAACAAGGCAAAATTATGTCGTTTCGATCAACAAATTCTAATAACTCTAACCAGAGACATGCTATGTGTGCCCATCCAAAAGTAGTAGAAGATTCCCAAGTGCCTTTCTAGCAAAAAAATGGTTCTTTATACAATCAAGAAAAATTATTGGATTTACAAAAACTGACTTCTTACATATTTTTATTTCTGATCCAGTTGACATACCTTCACTCCTCAACCTTTTTGTTCTTACCCTTAAAAATGCAGTAGCGAGACAAGTAAACACCTTCTCCATTGATGCAAGAGATAACGTTAATTGTCTCTCGCTTTTCGCCGGAACTAATAGCCGCTACAGACTTTGAATCCTATGCAGCTATCACCTGAGATGGTCTCGTATTCAATTGCAGACCGGTTTCGTCTGTATTATATACGTTACCAGGTTTGTCAAGCAATTTATGTTCTGTCAAAACATTTCCTAATTCGTTAAAATAATTCATTACAGCTTCCTTTGACATACCTTGAGCTCATAATACAGATGCATTTTCTGACTTTCGAATAGACAAATCTGCTCTTCTTCTAAAAAAAGGTTGTAGCGATTTGTAGCCTGCTTTGCCTAAACAATTAAAACTTAATACCTTAAAATAAAATCAAATTATATAATTAGGTATTTAAATCTTTACTTGATTAAATTTTTGTAGCAGCTTTAAGTTAACAGCAAGCTGTACGCCATTATTCTAATTTCAACTCATGCGGGCGCAAAACCTTGCTTTTGAAGTTTGTTAATATGACAAGCTAATTTTTTCGGCTTCAGTTCCAAGAGATGAATCTAACCCTAATCTGTTTAGTTTTGTTAAACTGTCAGTTTTAATCTTCTTTTCAGAGAAGCGTGCGGTATTTGGAAAGTTCTAGATGCTTCGTTTACTCCTGGCTCTCCTGCTCGTACAATGTCGAAAACCATTTTTAGATTTTCATACGTCCATGTGCATATTGGTCTTGCCGTTTGTTCTTCTTTATAAACAGTAGGTATGTTTCTAAAAAGAGACGTGGTTATCTCTTCTCTCAACTTCTGGTTCAACTATCCTCCATTACGGAGAATAAATGGACCACTTAAAAACACAGTTCGGAAGCCGCACCCGAACTTAGTTTGAAGTTAGAATGATATTAGAGTCACTAATTTACTTCTTTGCAAGCAACAAATTGCGTGAAATTATAAATTACGATTTCTATTTCACTTACGACAGCAATACAGCAAATTTTCTTAAGGCGTTTAAAATAACAATAAACTATAACTTATGAAGAAGCGTCAAACCTCAACTATTTACATTCACGTACAGACTGAAACACGTGAGCGAAAATAACCCAACGTTTCCAGCCGTGCGTTGTTGCCGTTGTTTTATAATAACTGTGTGGTCCGTCTCCCCCCCCCCCAAATTACCCTATAGATAAATATAAACGAAAGTGATTGGTAGTTGATAGTAGTTTTCACCGCATCCGGTGTATATCAGTGTGGGCGGCTCCGTGGCGTAGTGGTATGTGTGTGACTACTACGTCCAAGATCCCGGGTTCGAATCCCGACACGGTCCGCTTGGAAAATGTTAGGCGAGCATTTTTCATAAAAATACACCCTCGTTCGGATGAGAGGTAAAATGGAGGTCCCGTGTGTGAGTGTTGTCACGCACGTTAAAGATCCCTACCTTGCTTGGAACAGCAAGGGTTCGGCAAAATTCCAAATTTTTCAGGTAAAAAAAACTCGCTTCCTGGCCAATGTAGTACCTTCGGGTGGAGCATTGGAAAATCACATGTAATGTATATCAGTGTTGTTCTCTGACTAAAATAGTACTATATGTCAGGAATGTTGCCCTGATTTGGCCCTGTAAGATAATTGAGAGGAAGTTCATTCTTATACTAAAAAGGAATTTTTATTTGTTTTTACCTTGTGGCCAACGATTGTTCAGATATAGGATAACGTGTTCGATGGAAGAAAGACTTTCGTAACTGGAAAATGTTTTCCTAAATATACTAGTTTGAGAAAAAGTTTCACGTAGAACTATGCGTTTTTACTCACGACATCGCTTCTAGTACTCACCAGGTTTCTAACAAATATTTTTAGCTGAATTCAATATTTTAAATATTTTGAGAAAAGTGTATACGCATTAGATATTTGAATATAGATTGTGTACATCACGCTTGACGGTTTTGGTCTATGAAGTTTTTTTATCGTGAAACGGAAAGTATTTCTTTGGATATTTTTTTGAAACATATGCAACTAGTATGAACATTCTGTAACTTTTTATTGTACGTTATGTATTTTCTTACTTTTGTAGAAACGCATGTTCTTAATTAAGTTGTGTCTAATCAGACTGAAAATTTGAAGTCTATATACTTTTATTTCTAGCACTTACTGTTTAAGCTGCCTTATAGATTTATGAATCGCATCTTCTTGTATCTGTAAAAGTTCAAAGGCTATATCTACATTTTTGCTGGTAAAACCCTTTTAATTCATTGCACAATTTTATTATTCACAAAATCCTGCTTTCTTTGTAAAGAACTGTGTTTAACTCTTTGATTAATGATTTTTTATTTAATTGTATATTTTACATGATTAGTTTTACCATTTTATGAGCACTTCTTCTTTAGGATCTAATTGTGGTTTTCTTATGCGTCATTTGTATCCCTTTATTCTTTGCTCTAGTATTAGAACGAATAAAGATTGTCTTGTTACCTTTGAAATAGTTTGGAAACTTTATTTTTAAGGTATTGGATCGAGGATGTTAATTGCTGATATTTAGCCGTATTACATAAAATACTGATTTTACTATTAAAAACAATATCACTACACAAGAACATCTATATAATACCAAAAATCAATCTTATGGAGGCCTAGTTGATATTAAGAATTAATTTAACCTTCCTTTGGTAGATGCTTCTACATATTTGTACCTAATTTGTAAATAAATTAATAATTAAAACATTTACTTCAATCAATATTTTAACATTTGTATAGAAAAGTCTATGTATAATTGGATTTGTGTTTGATCAATGAAATTATTTATTAATATTATTTCTAAATGTCAAGGATGATATAGTACTAACTACTGTGATTTTAAGTAAGCATAATCAATATATTTAAATTTTATTAAGTGGTGTGTGAAAATTTTAGGAAAGCAATAGTGTGCTGAAATGAGTTTTTTTTTGTTAAATAACTAAGGTAACGAAGGTAAATGTTGATTTTGGTTTCTGAAATAAAGCAGTTGTTTTTTTTGTGCTTAAAATTTTATTTTAAAAGAAAGTTTAAGTTGTAAATTTAAAGTTAAAGTAATCAAGAAGTGATAGTAGTAAAACGTATCAAAGTATTGTGTAATAATTAAAAGGTTTGGGCACCTGTTCGTCGAAGGAGAGTATTAGTTGAAATTATTGGTGATTGGAAGCTATCTAATATTGATGACTTTCACAGCAACAGCAGCAGGATTCCACTGGCAAGAAAATCTAGCATCATTTTGAAGAAACAACACGAGCGATTTGTATCTGGGTAGAACCGTAGCAGCAGTACGCAAGCATTTGTGGTGGCATTTAAAATCATGAATAAGACCTTAAAATTTAGTATTTCATACTTAAAACAGAAAGGTGGATTATTGCACAATAAATTTTTAATTTCATTTAGATTTACTGACGTTTTCAAGCAAAGAACTGCACGTTGAGAAAGTAGAAGCATCAAATAAAGATTTGAAAGTATTTGTTTCTTAGAAACCAACACAGCTAGGGTTTCTGGAGATTGATTTTGAATAGCCATATCTAAACATTATTCTATTTCTTACACACACACACGCACACACACGCACGCACGCACGCACGCACGCATTCACGCACGCATTCACGCATGCACACACTCGCGCGCACACACACCCGCGCGCGCGCACACACATATTTTGCAAAAAAGTAGGTTAAGAAGCAGCAGTTGGGATAAAGTATAAATCTGTAATATGTTGTTATCTAACTAGTTTCTTGCCGGTGTCTTTAAAAAAAGGGCGCACCTAATTTTATTTATTTACATCGAGATCTAAGTTGAACCGCGGTTAAAATTGAATGTAAAATTTAATCAAAATTTAATATTTACCTGAGATAGAGTTTTTGTGTTGTTTTAAAATTTCTAATTTCCGTATTTAATTCTTTGTCATACAAGCTTTGTAAAACTTTTTGGCGTTTACAATGTATGAAAAAGTTAAAATTCTTTAACTAGAATTTTTATTGAAAAATTTGAATAAAAATTTTAATAATTATCATTCTCAAAGATGATCAAAAAAAGTCAGCAAAATCACTATTATTATTAATTATTAACTGAAGCCTGATGAACGTTCATTTAACCTCTTTTACTATTTGCGTCATTTACAACGTATATTCAAAAAAATAAATCTTGCCGACCCCTCACATAAATTATCATGAAAGCAATTCTTAAAGTACTTAAATTAGTAATTTTAAATGATTCAGTTTAGCAATGTACAATGAAATATCCACAAATAAAATAATAAAACAATAAACATTCAGATTGGCTAACCTGTTGTTTTTAGCTTGAATCGGTCTCTGGTCCAACCGCTTTTCGGTATTGTGTGCACCCATCATATCATCGCCTTAAACACACTAAGGTTCTCCATTAAATTCTTTGACCATTTATCGTTGAAGTAAATGCTTGTTGCATTTCCTCATTTGTTCCACTAATAATCATTTATAATCGCTTCAGCATTTATTTAAACTTGTTCCCGTATTCAATTAGAGTTGTCTCCCGTAATTATTCAGACTTGTCTCCAGTGATTATTTAGACTTGTCTCCAGTGATTATTTAGACTTGTCTCCAGTGATTATTTAAAGTCCTTTTTATTAAGGTTAATATTAGAATTTAATTTAAGGATAAAACGACAAACCCATCAATTTTCCATTTTCACTGATATTATTTTACACTTCACAATTAATCACTTTACGTGGATATATTTTTTCAGAGACGTGAACTATGCCTTACTTCATGACGAAATGATTTGTTTACAAATCTGGTCATATTTAAATGCACGGTCTACCTATTGACAAGCGCAAAGTTCGTTGTTTGTGTATAAACTTTCATACCAGGTTTTCGGATATTTCATGGTATTATTATTGTATATTAACATCAACGCGTTACTCTTGTCACGTACTATTTCGAGTTAATAGCGTTGATTCGCTTGGATTTTCATACTTCTAGATAAGTAAACCATTGTTTGTTCAAATATATTTGGTGAACTTTGATTTTAATTACCATGCCTTATTTGTTTCCAATAAATCTGGTGTCGATTTTAATTTTCCAGTCACGTAGACTTAATACAATGTATGCCTTAATTATATGCGTTTGCTATCTTACGCATTTTTAAACCTGCTTGTTTTAACTAGGATTCTTGACGTAATAATGTTGCGTTATCCATGCGTGTCGCGTTTCAGCTTGCATTTATGTTGTTTAACGACTTGCGGATTTGTTTTATTCAAATAAATCTTCAAGATATTTTTCATTAACTGAATTAATTATGATTATTATTTATATACAGGGCGTTGTGATTTACTTTCCAGTCTAATCATCATATTTTTTGTTTTCTTTAGAAAACTATGTCGTTTTCTGAGCCCTTATGTATTTTATATGGAGTGCGCTATACTATTGGTCCTAACTACCCCTAAATGACCTTAATAACACAGCAATATATATATATATATATATGTGTGTGTGTGTGTGTGTGTGTGTGTGTGTGTGTGTGTGTGTGTGTGTGTGTGTGTGTGTGTGTGTGTGTGTGTGTTGTGTATATATATATATATATATTTAGTTTATGTTGCGCGCGCAACGTAGGACTTGATAGGGTTCTAATGTTTAATAGAATAAGACGATTTTAGTTAGCAATCAACAAGGGAAGATTGGATCATTGATATTAAATTTATAAAAATTGGGTAATGATTATGTTTGAATTTTTAAGAGTAAGATATTGGATTCTGACAATTTTGAAAGCAAACTACATTTGACAACAAAAGCACGATAAAGAGGTTTTGCTTTAACTAAGTGTTATTCTTAAAAGATTTTTATTAGGTTAAGAATTTCTTTTTTATAGTAGATATTTGTGTATATAGTCAACTAAAATAATTTCATTTGGGGTTGCAGATTCATGTAAAAATTTTAATGATTATATAAAAAAGTGTGAACTTTAATACGGTATAAAATACGGTATAAAAGGGGGTATTAATTGGATGACTTTTGACATGACTGATTATTCACAAGGGATGTAAATAGAGAGTATAAATCTTAACTTGTGTAAATAGTAATTCTAGTGAAAACGCTTAATTAGGGATTTTTTGAAAAATGATTCTCCTGTGTTTAAATTTTATTTATTAGAGTACTGTAGAAAATAATTGTGAATTGTGTTTAAAATGTTGTTTAGAAATGGATATTTAGGACTTCTTATACTTGAAATTAACTAAACTATTTGCCTCATTGGTAGTATTTGATTTGGGATATTCTGGTGTTTGATAAGCTATCTCCGAAGCGTATATAGAAGTTGAATTTGTATTCCAGGAATATCATAGCAGATATTGGGGCTCGAGTTGAACTACGTAACAGGTATTGACACCAAACGTTTTTCAGACAGGAGAGCACAGTAATATATAAGGTAAAATACAAAAAAATTGCTTCAAAATTATTTTTGGCAAAAATTATTGCTAAACTGACTTTCGCTACATCCTTCGTTGTATTTTATAAACTTCACTATAGAACACAAAATTTTTATTAGTTGTGCAAAATCATCTCGTGTTTACCAAATCTTAGCAAAAAAAGCCCGGGAAAACACAGATCCTGTTCGCATGCCAGATATAGAAACCGACAACAAAAAGCCTTGACAGAATTTAACACGTCTGCTTTAGGTAAATATTAAAACCAGATTGATGCTGTCAAAAGGATATAAAAATATAGATGAAACATAAAAAATTTTATCCACAAAAAGACACTTAATTTAACAAAATGAAGTTAACTAATCCAAGTAAAAAAATTTAAATCAATGCCCGACTAAAAGTGTTCCATTTAATAGATCCAATTCATTATATTAGCATTTAAAACTATTGGAATCAATTGTATAGTCAGGAATGTAAATTAAAGCGATTTCAAACTTATCATGCAATATAACAAAAATTAATTAGTAATGTATGTTTTGCCATATGCACGAAAAATTTAAACAAACAGTAACTTAACCTTAACTGGATGGATATACTAACAAATGAGATATTGTATGAAAATCAACTAAATTAAAGTACTAGTGTGTAGAAGAGAGAAAAATAAGTTAAAAACCAGAATACAATCAGGAAATGAGAACTTACAAGAGGTGAAGGATTTCTACTACCTAGGAAGCCAAATGACGCAAGATGGTCAATGTGCAAAAGATATAAAACAAATATGAGCACTAGGTTGTGCTGCACTTAGCACACACGGAGACAAGGAACGGACTGCTGAAGGTATATGTGTGGAGCATAGCACTGTATGGCTGTGAAACGTGCACATTAGGAGGACGGCACGGACCGCTTGAAAAACGTTAGGCAAGAATTTTTCACAAAAATACGCCTTCGTTCGGATGGGAGGTAAAATGAAGATCCTGTGTGTTAGTGTTGTCACGCACGTTTAAAATTCCTACCTTGCTTGGAATAGCAAGGGTTTGGAAAAATAAAAAATTTCCAACTAAAAAGACTCGCTTCCTGGCCAATGTACTGTCTTTGACTGGAGTATATTGCAAAATCAAATATAGGGACGGTAGAGGAAGCAGACAGGAAAAAGATACAAGCCTTTGAAGTGTGGTGCTATAGACGTATAATGAAGATATCACTAACAGGTAAAGTTAAGAACAAATAGGTACTAGAACTGTTAGGGAAGGAAAAAATATATGGAAAACAGTAAAGAATAGGATGGGATGATAGGACACGTTCTAAGGCATGAGGAAATAGTGCGGAAATAGTGGAAGTAGATCTAGATTAGCCTATTGTGCACAGATAATGAAAAATGTAGGCTGTGGAAATTTCAGGGAAATGTGTAGGTTAGCTCAGAATAGGAAACATTATACGTACGTGTCCAACAAGTTCCAGGACTGAAAGCCTAATGATGATGATGATGGACAAATTTATTTAAAGTACCTCAGATAAACTTATAAGGCTGACTATTATAACGGTTACTACTAATCAAATGCCACAGAGCCATTATAGATTTGTATAATTTTATGATGTCTTGGAACAGATTGTGGTACAACTATGACGGGTAGTATTTAAAAATTTTCATTTAGCAATTCAAAATCTGTAGCCTTATCAATTTGAACAACAAATTTTACTTGACTCTACGAATTTAGATTTGTAAATACACTTTATAGTAGGTTAAGGTGTTTAAATAGCGGCATTTTCTCAAAGCTTTATTGCACACGGTTTGTCTATGCAATCAACACACTTTTTCAAAAAAATTCACGAATTGCTCGTACTAAGTGGCGTTCTGTTAACCTACCGTAACCAACATTAAAATACTTTCAATCTTGGTTCATTTGCAATCTAATAACAGAAATGTTGGTATGTAAAGGGCGACTCCTAATAAAGAAATCTATATTTTAATCCAAAGGTTGAAGCACACTAGGAAAAGATACAACCAAAAAAGTTTAATAATCAAACGGTGCACGGCAAAGAAGTTGTCCCTGAGCAATTTTTAATCAGTATGTACCTCAAAGATCATATAAATGTTTAACAGTAGGGTCAAAAGCTATTAATCTGGAAAAAAAGAATAAAATGTATTCAAATGACGGATTGTGTGACCTTAATAGCCCAAACAAAAAAGTAAATAAGCGACATGTTTAAAGAACACTGGTTGCACTCCACCTTATATGTTCTCCACATTAATATTTTTAACCCTAGATTCTAGATTTTTAAACTTATTACCCAAGTCTGCTTTAAGATTTCCCAAATAATTTCTAAATGTTTTAAATTCAATTTGACAATATTCCTCTATTTCGTTTACTTTTACCTAAATTTTTAATTTTGCCATTTATTGGTTTCTCTCTCACGTGCGTCCTGATTCTCCTTTATTTGAATAATTTCTTCTTGCATATCATCCGTATCTTCCACCATCTGTACCACCTTTCCTATAATCTCAAATTTCATTTCCTTTACAGTTTGTTAGTTTCTCTTAAGCCTGAAATTAAGTTTTCGCTCATTTCTTTAAATTTCCATTTATTCTTGTCACTTTCTAATCTCAAACTCTCTCCCTGTTTTACTACATTCTCTCCAAATTTAGCTCTTACTCGTGAGTATTTTTAGCAACCCTTTCACTCATTTCCTTGATGTTCTTACTCATTTTTTTCATACTTTTCGCATATTTTTAGCTCATTTCACTTATGCCTTTTCATTACTTTCACTTATTTCCTTTTGTTCTCGCATACTCTCTTTATTCTTTTCACTCGCTTCCTCCATGTTTTTATTTAAATTTAATAAAAGAGCCATCGTTTTCGCTTCCAGAGTCTCTTCTACACTTTGTTCTCTCTGTACCTCAGGATCCTTCTTTTTCTGATCTTCCAAATAAGCGCTTTCCTGAGAACCAATTTCTACCCCTTCAGTTCTCATTCCCTCACGAATTTCTTCCATTCTGTCAGTCATACTGGAAACCAATCAGATACATTGCACAGAGAAGATTTCCACAAAATCTTATAAGAAACTTTAATTTTCAGACGACTTAATCGAACCTACGTTGGGCGTCATTAAAGATGCCGTGAATGCTAGATTAAATGTAATGAAAAAAACGAAACTCCAACAAAAATTTTTTAAAGACAATAATATTTAGAAATAATTATCTAAATTATAACAGTCGCTACACTCACAAAGATCTTTCTTTAACACACTTTGTTCAAAAAGGTTACTTACATATTAGTCTTAGAGCCTACTAATGCAATTTTACTACAAGTCTGAAAAATAATATCATTTTATAACTACTAGTGATTAGCATATGATCTCCCTCAAACTTTCTTACGTATTTCATACTATGTACAGATTATTAAAATTAGTTATCGATAATTGCAAAAAACTTCTTATCTCCGAAAAAGAAAAAAAAGTAGCTGATCAGATACTCCTTAATAATCTTTGATAATTGTCGAACTTATCGAATTCGACCTCAAAACAATCTTACAATATCCATTTACAGAAAAATATCTATATGCAAGAATTCTATGCATACTTATTCTACTTAAACTAATTATATCATGAAATGCCTATCTAAAGATCTAAACAATTAAAAATTTGCGGTTTTGACCATTAAATTATGCAGGATTCTTATAGACGTTGTTGATTAAATCTCCTCTATTTTGTACCCAAATAACTGCATCAGAAAATCAAGTTTTAATTTCTTCGTTTATGACGCTATTAAATCCATAACTTACGTCGAGCATGAGCTTGCATGCAATTTGTTGTTACCGACAGAAAGTATCGTTGACGGGCACTTTATAAATAGATCGACTTGAACGACTGATCTTGATTGAATACATTTAATGAATACCTAGTTTTTATTTTTTCACGGCGTTATATAATAAAATTTTCAATACCTTACCGGTTCTAGAAAGCTTTCATAGTTTTCCTAGGTGATATGACTTACAATATGATGTAGCGTCTACAAAATTTCGTTCAATTTTTAGCTGTCATTGTAATATATGAGATCATAAAAATTTTACTATCTTCTTTAATTGGTTTGGTTTTTAGTAATGAGTGTAAAATTCTTATTCGTTATCGCTTTTGCTATAATTCATGGCCATTAGAAACGTGCTATCTTATCTGTTTTATAGTCTTTACCTGTCATATCGCGTTCTACTAATTGGACTGTTTATTCATATTGCTTTTTATTGTGCGAAATAATTACCTGTCATTTGTGATTTATGGGTTCATTTGCAATCTGAGTTTTATGTTACCAAATGAATTTATGGTTTGAAAAAGAGTAGATTCTTTTAAATTACTGGATTGGTTTCCAAATAATATTTTGTCAGCCAATGATTTATTGAATGCTTTTATAGCATTTAAAAAGCGCATTTGATACTGCTTTGAGATGACGTATCTAAGCACGGACGTTGCAATCAAGGAATGTGTTTGTATTTTCGCTAATGCACAATTATTCAAAACCAGTTTTAATTAAAAACACCAGTTTCACTTACGTACTAGAAAATGCTATACTAATTCTGTCGTATTACTAGAATATACAGAGGGTTAGAAATTTAAGTATTAGGAAATTTAGGATTCTCTTTTGTTATGGATGATTTATTTACAGAATGTGGTGCTCAATGACCTCTAACGACCTCCTTATCACAATATATATATATATATATAGATATTACGGATTTATGCTTATACGGTCAACGACTTTTGTGTGACATTTATATGTGGAATTAAAAACGTTGTATACATCTAATAATTTCATTAACCTTGAAAAAGAAAGAAACCACCTTTTGAAAATTCTGTTTGAAATAAAGGTATATACACTCAACAAATTTTAACCGTATAAGCATAAAGCCCTAATATATCACATCGGTCATAAAACCACTTCAATATATATATATTACTCATATTTAGACCAGGGTAGAAAATTAAATAATCACATCAAATAATTTTAATCACCGTGTATAAGGAATTTTATTAAATAATACGCTTTATTAAAACCGTGAAGCATAAAAGGTCAGTCGTTTCATTAAACATAAGAGATTTAAATCATGTACAAAACGCTTTATATCAAAAGAAGCAGTATTAAAAAGCTCTGCGTGTAATGTAATTATTCCTAAACAGATGGAGATTGCGTGCAAAATTTATATTAATTAACCCTATTTTAAGTAACCGGTAGTAAAACAAAGTGTACACATAATAATTAATATTTAACTTGTATTCGCTAAAAATGAAAGGATAGAAGTCAATTTTAATTGAAGTTAATTGAATCGTTAGTAACAGATAATATCTATAGAAAATTGTAAAACCCAATAAAAGCAAATCCTAGAAGTGTTAGTTAGAAGTAGGATGTTTGAACACACCTGCGTATTTTAAAAGGCAATTTCAGTTTAATTTGTTTAGATAAACATGTCGATTCTAAGGATATTGGAAACGGTCAGATGCTTTAGCACGAAATACAAAACAGGGTTTATTTAAAAGCTCTGAGAATTAATATTATTTTGAACACCTGCGTAGTTTAAATATCACGTACGGCGAAAATTGTGTAGATAACAAATGGTTTCAAAGAATCTTGGAGAAACCGGGGCTTAATATTCACGAGAATGTGCGATACGGGGTTATTTAACCCAGATAGTCCACATGGACTAAAATATAATCGATAATAAAGAATATCAATTTGCACCAATACGAACAGGTTAGAAAAGGAAAGAGAAAATGCGTCAAGCAAAGACACATATAGTAAAAGGCGTGATTTAAGCAACGTCACGAGGGTCACAATTGGTTGAAAATAGGATGCAAATATCAGAGGTAGAAACAACAATTTCTGTACAAAATTAATTAGTTTTTCTCGGACATGTTTGCGTGCCGTGTGAATTTCTGAGATTTAAATGGGGCGAGTGAAAAATTCGTAAAAACCGACGCGCGAGCGACGGACTGGGAACAGAGAATGAGAAATTCTTTAGAATTACCCGTTTTGGGGAACAGACCGACAGACAGGCTTTTTGCTATATATATATACCGGTGGTAATATGAATTTCGGCCTCTTAGACTTTTGACTATTCGATGCGTTAAAAGCTCTTACATACGCGACTTGATTGAAGATGTTAAACAGTGTATTTTAGTTTGATAAAATAATTTAAAGTTTGCTCGTATATTTTAGTGATTCAAAATAGTTTGTTATTTACGTGCTAACATGAAGGTACTTCAGTGCACTTAGATACAAGGTAATAAAATTTAGTATCACTGTACCAATTAGCAAAATTTACAACGACAAATGTATACACAAAAGTAGGCAGTTTTGGCGTATATTGGTGAAAGACGCATGAATTTTTTGCTATTTTCGGGGTGTTAATAATTAAATGGTTCAAATACGTGTCTGGATCCACGAAACAAGGGTCAGATATACACAGATGAGTTCCGGAAAAGCCCAGAAACAACTTTAAATAAATGGTGATGGAGAAAATTTTAAAAGCGTTGAGAATTAGAAGCCGTAAATATAATCCTGTTGGAATGGTGTGATTAACTAAAGGGACGATGTACATTGAAGCTACGAGGACAGTGGCCTTCAGGTAAATTATACTATTTTGTTTGACATTTTTTGTGTGTGTTGAATAACTTTATAATTGATTTACTTTAAATGGACATTAGTGAAATTGTACTAACCATAAAATTTTAATTTTAAGATGAAATTTGCTTGTTTAAGTAGAAAGGGGTATTTAGTATTGATGTTCGGGAATATGATGAAAATATGGGTATGTCTTTGAGCTCAATTAGACGAACCTGGTTAATTAACGTAAAGGGGTGGTAGATGCTCCCCTTTATACTCAGACTCCGGTCTGCTTATATTGTTATATTAATTAGTAGGCATCCAACAAGGACTTTAATTCTGGATGCACGTTAAAGTGATAATAAAATTAATCTTGAAATTCTTTTTAAAACTGAATTTTATTCTGAAATTTAATTTGAAAATTTAATGTATTCTGAATATTGATGTAAATAGAGTTAACGTTGATGTTTGTGGTAGGAATGTGTTGTTTAATTTTATGAATGAGGAGGTTTATAAAATTAGGTGAGCAGCCGAGGCGAAAACAGGATCACAGCAGTTTATGATGCATCAATCGGTGGGACTAGAATTTTTTGTTGAAAGGACCCAGTTCCCGCATTCACAGGAGTATATCACAGCAGTATATGACGCCCAATCTGTGGGACTAGAATTTTTTTGTTGAAAGGACCCAGTTCCCGCATTCACAGGAGTATATCACAACATTCTTTGGCGACCCAAAAGTGAGGCTCGAGTTCCAAATAAAATTTTTGTGATTTTATTCCAGGAAACTGGCGATCTGAGAGAGAGAGTTTCTGTGTGTGTATAAATTTAAGAGTATTTTGAGTGTGTGTGAGTGAGTAGAACGTATGCAGAGAAAAGAGTGGTTAAGGAGTCAAGGAGTGGAAATTGGAAGTGACGATAGTGCATTGTGCGAAAAAAATTCGAAAATGGAAGAAGCTGGAGGCAGTAGAGATCAGTCGAGGACGGAATCAGGGGATCAAGGAAACGAGATGATAATGAGAATGCTAGAGAGGATGAACGATGAATCTAATAGAGCTAGGGAAGAATCGAACAGGAAGTTAGAAGAGATTAGAGAAATGAGTGAGGAATCGAATCGTAAGTTTGAGCAAATTAGTCAGAAAATAGATAAGACGAATCAAGAAGTTTCAGAATTTAAAAATAGTCTTACCGTAAAGATGGGGGAAGTTGAAAATAGGGTTGATAAAAATGAGCGTGATATTACAGGTCTTCGACAGGAAATGGGACATTTAAGGTCCGAAGTACGCATTTTTTGTGAAGAAGAGATTAATGTAAAAATGACTGAAGTAACGGACTCATGTAGGGATCAGTTAGGCAGGGTAGAACGCGAAGTTAGTAGTATCAAATACAACATGTCAAATTTAACGGGGGATGGTCCCAGATTTTCTACAGGTGGAGTATCATTGGACCAACACATGAAGTTTTATGGCGATAACAGGGTAAATCCACAAATTTTTATTAATAGTGTAAGAAATCTAGTGGGAAATTTATTTGACGAACAGACTAAACTGAATACGATAAAGGCTTTATTAAAGGACAACGCGGAAGCATGGTACAATTTAGTAGGACAGGACATAGACACGTATCAGGACTTTGAAAACAAATTTTTAAAGCACTACTGGAGTGACCACAGACAAGATCAGGTACGAGACGACTTAATCACAGGGAAATTTAAGGGAGAATTTTCAGGAAGTAGGGAGCAATATGCTATACGCAAGTATAGCATAGCAAAGCAACTGAACCCACCACTGACGGACCGACAAATTATTAAGTATTTATCACGACACTTCGAGGTAGACATAAGACAGCACGTAGCACTACAGAACATAGTGGACAGAGAAATGTTTTTGGAATACCTGCAGAGGTACGACGACGTAAGTAGTGGACGACCTCGGGATAATAGGGAAAGACAGATCAACACAGTTAGGTTTGACAATAGACGGGACAACTATGCTAGAAGGGGGAATAGTTACGGATACCAGCGACAGAATTGGGAACAGAGACGACCATACGTTAGGAGTAATGGTTTAGGAAGGGGACCTGCACCGAGATCGGGACCTACCAGAATGAATAGTTCACCAGACATGAGCGGGACTGCTAATACAGACACGGAACGAGTGGAAACGCCTAGGACATACGCTGAGGTGACGGCTAGACCAGGACCGAGTAGGGAAAACAGACCTGGACAGGATTTTTAGAACGCGACAGACCACTAGATTTCAGTGTAAATGTGTATGAACATCCACGTGAATTTTTCAAAATTGAGGAGGAAGTAGAGCCAGAAACTGTCGAAAAATTATGTTTGCCAATTATTAATTTAGAAATTTTTGAGAATAATGTAGAAGTATTACTTGATACAGGGGCAGAGGCGAGTTTAATATCGGAGGAATTCGTCAGCAAAATTAGGGATAAGGTTTGTGATAGAATTATGCCTATAAAGCGTAGCCATTTAGTAGCTCTAAATAAAAAGAAGTTTGCTGTAGTAAATAGTGTTGTGGTGCTTAGGATAGATATAGGAGGTTTAAGCTGTGAACAGGAGTTTGTAATTGTACCTGGACTGAAGTTTCAGAGCATTTTAGGTGTTGACTGTATGATGAAGTTAGGGGTTTTGATAGATATGGAAAGGAAGGTAATAAGGATTAAGGATAGGGTAGTGCCATGGAAGGGCAGTTATGAAGTCACAGAGGATGACACGGGGTTGAATATTAATGTAGTAGAGGTAGAGGATGATGAAGTAAAACAGATCAACACAATAAGATGTCCAGAGGATAGGAGAGTAGAGGTTCAAGCTTTAGTACAAAAACATGCAGAATTAGTGGGGGTAGAAGCAACAGCAGCATATCGGGAGCAGGTGAAGGCAGAAATATTTTTGACGAGGTTAAGTGGCAAGTTTTTTTTTAATAAAGTAAATTTAAGGAATTCATTCTGGCGGATTCCATTACATAAGAATTCTAGAAGGTACATAGGATTTTCCATAGAGGGAAAAATCGATAATTTTAAAGTAGTATCGTTTGGTTTGTCGGCAGAAAAGGAAATGATAATGAATGAGAAACAGACAAGTGTAGGGACTGAAGAAGAAGCAGTATTTAAGAGTCAGGATAATAGGGATGATAAGTTTATTGTATGTGAGATAACAGGGATGTTAAGTATAGATTTAAAAGGGGGAGAAATAGGGATGAAGAGTATTAGGATGGTAAGAAGAAAGACTTGGAGGGTCAAGAAGAGAGTTAGATTTAAATAGGATAGGGATAGAATAAGTGTATATAGAAGAGTAGAAGTAGGTGTGTATAGAAAATAAAGCTAGGTATAGGATAAATATGGGAGATAATTAGAAATAGGTTTAGGATGAGAATAAAGAGTAAATGTAGGAGGAAAATAAGATAGGTTAAGTGTAGATATTTCATAGAAGATTAGTGGAGAGTTAGGAATAGAGTAAGAGTAGGATAGGCATATAGGATTAGGTAGGGGGAAGTAAAGTATAGTGAAGATTAGTTAAAAGTTAGGAATAGGATAGGTATATAGGATGTATATAGGATTAGATGGATGAGTAGGATGAAGTTAGGGATAATTTCAGTTTATAGAATTAGGTGAGAGTTAGGAATAGGATAGGGATATAGGATAGGTGTAAATATTTTTTTGAATTGGAGATAAGGTAGGTAAGTTAGATAGATAAGGGTAGAGAGAGATAGGCAATTTTTTTTTGTAATTTTTTTTGGGCTAAATGCTTAGTATTTGCATTCAAATAAGTGGGATTATTTGTATTCAAATAGGGGGAAAATACTCATATTTAGACCAGGGTAGAAAATTAAATAATCACATCAAATAATTTTAATCACCGTGTATAAGGAATTTTATTAAATAATACGCTTTATTAAAACCGTGAAGCATAAAAGGTCAGTCGTTTCATTAAACATAAGAGATTTAAATCATGTACAAAACGCTTTATATCAAAAGAAGCAGTATTAAAAAGCTCTGCGTGTAATGTAATTATTCCTAAACAGATGGAGATTGCGTGCAAAATTTATATTAATTAACCCTATTTTAAGTAACCGGTAGTAAAACATAGTGTACACATAATAATTAATATTTAACTTGTATTCGCTAAAAATGAAAGGATAGAAGTCAATTTTAATTGAAGTTAATTGAATCGTTAGTAACAGATAATATCTATAGAAACTTGTAAAAACCCAATAAAAAGCAAATCCTAGAAGTGTTAGTTAGAAGTAGGATGTTTGAACACACCTGCGTATTTTAAAAGGCAATTTCAGTTTAATTTGTTTAGATAAACATGTCGATTCTAAGGATATTGGAAACGGTCAGATGCTTTAGCACGAAATACAAAACAGGGTTTATTTAAAAAGCTCTGAGAATTAATATTATTTTGAATACCTGCGTAGTTTAAATATCACGTACGGCGAAAATTGTGTAGATAACAAATGGTTTCAAAGAATCTTGGAGAAACCGGGGCTTAATATTCACGAGAATGTGCGATACGGGGTTATTTAACCCAGATAGTCCACATGGACTAAAATATAATCGATAATAAAGAATATCAATTTGCACCAATACGAACAGGTTAGAAAAGGAAAGAGAAAATGCGTCAAGCAAAGACACATATAGTAAAAGGCGTGATTTAAGCAACGTCACGAGGGTCACAATTGGTTGAAAATAGGATGCAAATATCAGAGGTAGAAACAACAATTTCTGTACAAAATTAATTAGTTTTTCTCGGACATGTTTGCGTGCCGTGTGAATTTCTGAGATTTAAATGGGGCGAGTGAAAAATTCGTAAAAACCGACGCGCGAGCGACGGACTGGGAACAGAGAATGAGAAATTCTTTAGAATTACCCGTTTTGGGGAACAGACCGACAGACAGGCTTTTTGCTATATATATATATACCGGTGGTAATATGAATTTCGGCCTCTTAGACTTTTGACTATTCGATGCGTTAAAAGCTCTTACATCCGCTACTTGATTGAAGATGTTAAACAGTGTATTTTAGTTTGATAAAATAATTTAAAGTTTGCTCGTATATTTTAGTGATTCAAAATAGTTTGTTATTTACGTGCTAACATGAAGGTACTTCAGTGCACTTAGATACAAGGTAATAAAATTTAGTATCACTGTACCAATTAGCAAAATTTACAACGACAAATGTATACACAAAAGTAGGCAGTTTTGGCGTATATTGGTGAAAGACGCATGAATTTCTTTGCTATTTTTCGGGGGTGTTAATAATTAAATGGTTCAAATACGTGTCTGGATCCACGAAACAAGGGTCAGATATACACAGATGAGTTCCGGAAAAGCCCAGAAACAACTTTAAATAAATGGTGATGGAGAAAATTTTAAAAGCGTTGAGAATTAGAAGCCGTAAATATAATCCTGTTGGAATGGTGTGATTAACTAAAGGGACGATGTACATTGAAGCTACGAGGACAGTGGCCTTCAGGTAAATTATACTATTTTGTTTGACATTTTTGTGTGTGTTGAATAACTTTATAATTGATTTACTTTAAATGGACATTAGTGAAATTGTACTAACCATAAAATTTTAATTTTAAGATGAAATTTGCTTGTTTAAGTAGAAAGGGGTATTTAGTATTGATGTTCGGGAATATGATGAAAATATGGGTATGTCTTTGAGCTCAATTAGACGAACCTGGTTAATTAACGTAAAGGGGTGGTAGATGCTCCCTTTATACTCAGACTCCGGTCTGCTTATATTGTTATATTAATTAGTAGGCATCCAACAAGGACTTTAATTCTGGATGCACGTTAAAGTGATAATAAAATTAATCTTGAAATTCTTTTTAAAACTGAATTTTATGCTGAAATTTAATTTGAAAATTTAATGTATTCTGAATATTGATGTAAATAGAGTTAACGTTGATGTTTGTGGTAGGAATGTGTTGTTTAATTTTATGAATGAGGAGGTTTATAAAATTAGGTGAGCAGCCGAGGCGAAAACAGGATCACAGCAGTTTATGATGCATCAATCGGTGGGACTAGAATTTTTTGTTGAAAGGACCCAGTTCCCGCATTCACAGGAGTATATCACAGCAGTATATATATATATATATATATATATATATATATATATATATATATATTTGACCGAAAGCAACAATTCTGCTAGCAGTTGGTAGTTGGTAACAACTTTTACTGTATTAGACGTGAAGTTGTAGAAGATGCGCAAAGAAGTCGTTCTTAAAAGAATATACAAAAAATTTTACACCTTTCTCCTCACTGACGATGATCGACGATTTACGAAATTTTTATTGTCGTTTGATGAGGATTTATAACTGAACGTTTTGATTCTTACTGGGTATTCAGAAATAAATAATTAATTGAAATGATTCACTAAAATTTATAATTTTTGTATACATAACATAAAATTATTAAACTCAATTTTCCAACAGTGGGGAATACATCATGAAACAGGACGTAACATTTTCAGACCTCATCTAAACCAGCTAGTTTATTTTATAGAAACACGTTTTAACCGTGCTTTGTTGTTTTTATGTGTAATACTGTTTTTTCCAGACATTTGTGGTATGAAAATATACGTTTATTTATAATATCTTGCAAAGGAGCAACCTTGCGAATTCAGTAAAGCCCTTGGAAGTTTATAGATTATTGATGAATCTGTGAGTAACGTTCAAATTATGTATTGATTGTAAAAAGTGGAATTAGGTATTTATTAGCTATATAGTTAGGTTAATTGTTATGACTGTTTAATTGTTCCACTTCTGGATTAGTTTTAAAAGGGACTAATCTTTGTGTTAAGCAACATTATGTATAAAATAACAAAAAAAAATTACGAAACGAATAGGTCTTTTGTGAAAGATAGCAGTGTGATCAGTTTATAAAGTGACCATAGCAATGAAAGAAGTCGTTTCAGTTTATATTAAAAATTTTAGATATTTTATGTGTATTTTCTTATTAAATTTTTATGCTGACAGTAGGTACATTAAGTTCAACTACAATATTCAGATAAATCTTACCCCGAGTTCAAACAAATATATAGATTCAGGGGTTTAAATAATCACATACACAACTGCTTACGTACAATTGAATGATATCGTATCTTTCACAACATTAATCGTAGTCGTGGTATATATCGTAGTAGACGTTTAATTCAAATTCAGTATAATTGGTCATCTTGACCTACAAACCGACCAATACGTGTTTTATCATTATTCAAACACCGCATCGGAAATGTTATCAGCACGTAGACATGTAAATTAATAACCACAAAATGAATGTACAGTGGATATGGAATGTTTAGGAAATTATTTCTACCACGGTGTTACATTGTAGCATTAAAACATTAAATAATTTAGTGCGAAGTTGGAATAGATTACACTTAGATATCATATAGGGTATCGTTACCGAACGGATTAGAAAAAAATGATAAACTTTGTAGACAGAGTCAGACGGTTCAACTGCTACAGGGTAAATGTTGAGAATCCGATCTACGATAGTATATATAAAAATTTCCAAAGTGGTTGGTCATTCCATGGCTTGAGCTAGTTCAGTGGCGTTTTTAGAAAATCGTATCGTGAACTACTGCACCAAATTTGAGTTAAAAGGTAGGTTAAAATTAAATTTAACTGATTTTTCAAGAAATAAACAAGAGTCATATAAATTTAAAACTAAAGTCAACGACATTAGTGTGTTGTCCTTGAGCAGGTTCTCCAATGAAGTCAATGCTTAAATTCTCCAATCAATTTGATGTTTCGACTTGGTTTTTACAATAATCGCCCGACCTTCAGATCATTAATTATTTATTACATTTTTCTACGTACCCTCTTATTTTTTCCTACCCTGCTGTCCAGTTGTAACTTTCAGTCGTTTGTTATATCCTCAGACTCCTAATCACATTAATATAAAACCACCTTCACAAGGGGTTATTTAATAGTTTGTTTCGTAGTTTTTTTTATTTGATAACTCACAGAATATACTTTTTTCTTGCTGCAAATATTTTTCACCATTGAGAGTTATATTTTTAATTTCTTTCGTCTTTTACCTACAATATATCTAAGATTATTAAAACTTTTTTCGCACAGCTATACTTTATGCTTTTATCGCTATAAACTATTCCCTTTTCAATCAACTTTTTTGTTATTTTGAATTTTCTATCAAATTTCCTACCGTTATTTTGCTGCTTGCAAAAACACTCATTTTGCTGTTCACACTAATTTAAAATTAGTTCTTTGGCATTATTGAAGTCCAATTATAAATCTTATGATTTCGTAACTTCCTGGTTTTTATTTCTATTTTTGTTGTGTTAATTTTTACTTATAATCTGTCTATTCAAGATTTTTTCGTGTTTTTTCATATCATTGATCGTTGCAAGGTGATAGTTGAAAGGAATCTCGTACATAGTACTACTTTACAGGCTGATTTTGTTGGATGTCCCTTTATAGCCAATCACAAGATTGCGGTAACTGCTTACAAATTCTTCGATTACCGAACACATAAGAAAGATTTTACATGTGATTTTCCAATGCTCCACCCGAAGGTACTACATTGGCCAGGAAGCGAGATTTTTTACCTGGAAAATTTTGAATTTTGCCGAACCCTTGCTGTTCCAAGCAAGGTAGGGATCTTTAACGTGCGCGACAACACTCACACACGGGACCTCCATTTTATCTCTCATCCGAACGAGGGCGTATTTTTGTTAAAAATGCTCGCCTAACATTTTTCAAGCGGACCATGTCGGGAGTCAACCCGGGACCTTGGGCGTAGTAGTCACACACATATCACTACGCTACGGAGCCGCCACATAAGAAAGACTACTATTTTTTATTCGTTTTATCCCTTTGTTTGTGATTTAGGCAACTTTTCGCGTAACTTTTGAGTCTGGCAGATAACGAAAACTTGACATGTTATACCTTTATACTTGTTGTTATGCTATATCTTTGACACTAGAGTTTTATTTTGCTTTTTCGTCGTCAGGTGTGGTGCTCATAAGTGATGTCTCACCGCAAATTATGCATAATTCAACGTTTCATGTTTTCTTAAGAATCTATTAATGCTTTGCTTTTTCGGTCAACTTGGTTTTTGGATTTAAGGTACTATTGCTCAACTTTGTATTTTTCACATATATCCATACAATTTTTATCTCATTTAAAAGTTCGTCATTTTTTCCTCTGACATACTTGTCGTCATAGATTTTGTTATTTAAATAAGTTCTTACGTAGTGCCCGTCTCGTTCTCTATTTTTTCATACATTGTAAGTCCGTATTTTAAAATTTTGTAATGTTTGTTCGTAGCCACACTCCGCAGTAAACAAAACTTTTATTTAATTCTTCATTCTTTTAGAGATTTGTGTTGTTTTATCTTAGCCATTGCTTCCTGTATTTTTATTGCCTTCTCGTTTGTTACACCATCCTTAATAAAAACCCAAGGCATTTAAAACTGTCTTTGTTCTACCCTTTTCAACTTGATTTCATCATTGCATCATTCTCTTTTTTTCATAAACCATTATTGTTTACTTGACACTTATCTTTATGTTATATTTTTGGAAGCATTTATAATATCTTTAAACATGTCGCTTATTTTCTTTTTGGTTTGCGCTATTACGGCCACACAATCCGCCATTTGAATACATTTTATTTTTTTCCCGATTAATAGCTTTTGGCCTTAATGTTAAACATGTATTATATGATCTTTTGAGGCACATATTGATTAAAAGTTGTCAGGGACTTCATTGCCGTGCACCGTTTCTTTCTTAACCTTTTTTGGTTGTATCTTTTCCTAGTGTAGTTCTAACTTAAAGTTAAAATATAGACTTCTTTATTAGGTTTCACCCCTTTCATACCAACATTTCTGTTATTAGTTTGCAAATGAACCAAGATTGGAAGCATTACCCTACTATAAAGTATTTTTACAAATCTAAATTCGTAGAGCCAAACATAAATTTTTGTTCAAATTGATAAGGTTAGAGATTTTGAATTGCTAAATGAAAATTTTTTATACTACCCGTCATAGTTGTAGCGCAATGTGTTCCAAGACAGTTTCTATTATGGATACATCATAAAATTATAGAAATCTATAATGGTTCTGTGGCATTTAGTTAGTAGTACGCGTTATAATAGTCAGTCTTATAAGTTTATCTGCGACATTTCGAAGCGTTTCTGCAACAAGTTTTAGTAATTGAGTAATTGTATGAGGTACTTTAGACAAATTTGTCCATCATCATCATCATTAGGCTTTCAGTCCTGGAACTTGTTGGACACGTACCTTCATTGTTTCCTATTCTGAGCAAACCTACACATTTGCCTGAAATTTCCACGGCCTACATTTTTCATTATCTGTGCACAATAGTCTAATCTAGGTCCACCTCCATCTTTCTTTTTTTTTCCTTTATCTGTTTCTAATATATCCCGTACTATTTTCTCAAGCCTTAGAACGTGTTCTATCATCCCATCCTATTCTTTACTGTTTTCCACATATTTTTTTTGTTTCTCTAACAGTTCTAGTACATTTTTGTTCTTAATTTTATCTGTTAGTGATATCTTCATTATACGTTTGTAGCACCACACTTCCAAGGTTTGTATTTTTTCCTGCCTGCTTCCCCTACCGAGTTTTTTACCTGGAAATGTTTTATTTTTCCGAACCCTTGCTATTCAAAACAAGGTAGGGATTTTAAACGTGCGTGACAACACTAACACACGTAGTAAAATACGGTATTTTTTGACTGCTAACATAACCAAACGTGACGATGTCGTGGTAGTGACAATGAATCGAATTAACATTTGAATTTTTACAATAAAATGAATCTAGATTTAGTAACCAAAAAGAGATTGAAAATTGCATGTAATAGACATGTAAATAGATCATTGGAAAAATTAAAGGTAATTGATAGAGTGATTGAGATAAAAAATGAATAATACAGAATGAAATGAGAATATGATGAAATTTAGGTAGAAGAAAACAAGGACATTGGTGGGAAAATGAGAAAGTATTTGCATTGAAGAAAGAAGCAATACAATTCTAAACAAACAAGAAAAGTGCTTTAAATATAGCAGAAAAATACAAAAACTGACAACATTTAGACAATACAGATATAAAAGTAGTGCTAAAACTAAATAATCATGCAGCATTTTCAGTATAAAGAGCAATTTGAAGTTGATTTAAAATGAATAAAAAGTAGCAAACTTTGAAAACAGATAATGTTCAATTGAAATTCCTAAACAGAGTACATATACAGCAAACAGCAGCCAAATATATGAAAGTAAATTGTGATGTGAAGATTTTTCAATACTATCAATCTTTATCTCAAAAAATAGAAGCAACAAAATAGTGTCAAGAATATCAAATACTCAAAATACTTTTACATACTACTAAAATATTGTAGTGGATACTGAATAAAAGATTGTATTGAAATATAGCTGAGTCTATTGGAAAAAATGCAACTCAGATTTACAAAAGGAAGGCAATCGTATAAAGGGTTATTTATTCTAAATGATGGACCAATTTTTAAAAATTCATATTTATTAAAGTACAAATTCAAAATGAACAATCGTTATACCAATGAAAAGAGGAAGTTTCAAAGTTTTTTTAATGCATTATAAATGTTCAATGTGTCCACCGTCTGTTGCACGGCAAACATCTACGCGGTAGATCAACTCATCCCATACACGAGAAAGCGTATCTGCTGTTACTGAGTGCACAGCAGCAGTGATACGGTTCCAAATGCCAATGAAAAGAGGAAGACGGGCGGTTGTGATTCCACAAGTGGCCGGTAGAGTTCACGCGGCAATAGGCCGTCATTTCGTTTCACTGTCAGTTGTGAGTGAGATGGTTACTGTGGAGTACAAGGTTTTCTGCGTTCTTGAGTTCGCAAAAAGTGAGTCGCAAATTGTAGTACAGCGGGTATTTCGTACCAAATTCGGTATTGAACCACCAACTAGAAGAAGTATTAGCCCATGGTTTAAGCAATTTCGACACTGAAAATGTGTGTAAAGGAAAAAGCACATGTCGACCGTGTGTGTCAAAGGATGATGTCAGACGGATTGAAGAAAGTTTTGTTCCCAGTCCACGTAAGTCTACCAATAGAACTAGTAGAGAACTTGGAATACCCCAACTAACTGTATAAAAAGTTCTGAGACGGCGTTTGCTGTACAAGCTCTACCGATTACAACTTCGGCAAACTCTCAAGTCTAATGACAAAGAAAAGCGTCTTGAATTTTGTAGTTATGTGCTACAAATGATGGAGAATGACACGTTTCTACGGTATATAATTTTTAGCGATGAAGCGCCTCATTGGCACGATAGGTCGCAGGGGAAATGAAGACCTGGCTCTACACTTCTGGCCACCGAGATCTCCTGAGCTCACCCCATGTGACTACTTCTTATGGGGTTATGATAAGGTTGCTGTTTATGTCTCGTCTCTACCAATAACTCTGAACGATCTGCGGAACCGTATCACTGCTGCCGTGCAGTCAGTAACAGCAGATACGCTTTCTCCTGTGTGGGATGAGTTTACCTACCACGTAGAGGTTTGCCGTGCAGCAAACGGTGAAACTTTGAACATTTATAATGTATTAAAAAAACTTTGAAACTTACTCTTTTTATTGGTATAACGATTGTTTATTTTGGATTTGTACTTTAATAAATACGAATTTTTAAAAATGGGTTTATCATTTAGAATCACCCTGTATATTAAAAAAGTTATAGGAATATAAAAGCGAGTAGTAGTAGGAAAAATAATGTAATGTAACAGTTTTGCAAATCATATAGCCATACTGGCACAGTCCAGATAGAAACTATTCGAAATTCTTCAAAGCCTAACGAAGGCCTAAAAGAAACATCAGAAACGACGTGAAGAAAAGACATAATGGAAATATGGAACTAGAAGAAATAAATATACAGAAAGCAAGATGATTTTATACATATGATCTGTTAAGCAAATACATGTCTTCTTACACCTTCACTTTTCTGTTTGACTGTTGATATCTTCCTTCGAAAATTTCCGCATTTCTTTTGCACCTTTGAAGAACTACTTTCATCACTTCATGTTCTTGTTCGATCGCTATAATTACTTCTAACAACTTTTAAATTTATAGAAAACATTATAATCGCAGTCCTGTTATAACCAATATCTCGTCATTGACATGTTTTCAGACTATTTAACAGGCTGTTGACATTGTTCAGTCACTTTTGCACATTTTTCACAACTTCAATGTCTCAACAATGTTTTCAGAAAACATCTGAAAAATCTGTTTACGTTAAAACTTTTACGCTCAACGAGGCGGTACGATTCTTACGATTTAAATTGGGAAACTTTATGTCCTTGGTATATTAGGTTAATTTTGCTACCATTATGTACAAAATGTAACATGGAAGATATTATCAAAACAGTTAAAAGCCTGCGAAAATTGAGAAATTATGAACAATTTGAATTAATCCTTAGTCAAGTTACAAACATTGCAAGATTGTTAGAAATTCAACTACTGTTTATGGGAGAATATAATAATATAAAATTGCAAATTTAAGAAAAGTTGTTATTTTAAGTAAAACGCCCGCGATCAAATCAAAAACAACACTTTAAAGTAGATGTGAAGTTTTTTTATATTGGTTGTTAGCATCCAATCGAAACAGAACGTTTTGAGCATCTCCCGGAACTTAAACGGCATTTCGGTTTTTTTTATAGCATTTAAAAGTAAAAAGATTTGTAAAAAGAGAACCACTCTTGCATTACAATAATTTAAATATTATTTTAACACACAATGATCAAAATATTTAGACAAAAAGAAGTTTATGAAAAAATTAACTCTATATTACATAGTTTAAAAATATTGACTGCCTATTTGAAATTTTTTTTTTGTGTTTGTATTTATTGCTTAACAGAAAAAACTATTTACAGTGCAAGGGTTTGAGTTATATAATTCGTAACCACGTCTAATGTTTGTATCCAAATTCTTTCGTATCTCGTCGTGTTTTGTTAACATTGTCTGTATTAATGGCTTTGAGTTCAATGTATATTTTTCTAAATTAAACCTATTTTAAAACATTTCTACGCTTGACTATGACATAAATATGCCTAAAGAATTTTACAATACTTATTGAACATAATGTTGTTCCTTACGACAAAGTTGTAAGCGATTTCACCCTGACATGAGAAAAGCTGCTTTCTTATAATTAACAGGTATGGTGTGTAGTGAGGATAAAACACCTTGAACAATCATTCTAATGCATTCATGTCGAGCTTTTACTTGGCATCAGTATTATTTGTCCTAAATATTTTAAATTTGCTTGAAACCTCGTTTATTTTTTAGGCTTGTTGCCATGTATTGTTAATCATAAATGCAAACATAACCTAACTACATCGTTAAATATATAGTAGGTGTACTATTTTTAATTGCTACGTTAATATGAAACCTTATTTTGAATTTAATAATAAAACTGGAACAATAGGTATGCCATCAAATATTTACTTGTATAAGTAGTACACGTACTACGTACTCGTATATATCAATTGATGTTACTTAATATTTAAATTTTTATATTAAACAATAAATGTCAATCAATCAGTACAGTAAATGAGAGACCACGTCAGTTTAAAACATTTGCGGCAAATAATCTTAATGTCAATTAAATGTTTAACATAAAAGTAAGTAATAATTGGGAACATACAAGAATACATGCTTTGAGTATTGTTCGATATTTTAACTAAACTGACAGATGTTTCATTACTGTGATGATAAAATTAAAAAGCACATTCTTATTGGTATTAGAAATGATAAAGGTGCAAATCTCTCTCATAGATTGATTTTTTCAATTGCTACTTAAATTTGATATCATTTACGATTTATTATAAACATGGAATAATCTTTTGCCCAATATTTATATAACTGGAGTAGGTACCTACTATATACCTACTGATGGAGTTAACTTATAGTTGAATATATGTAGAATTTATGTATAAGGTTGTCGGAAAAATTATGGCATATTTTTGTAATAATAACGATTGTTCATTCTTTGTAGAACTATGGTTCTGAATATTTGTGCTATTGTTTTATGATTTAACCATCGAAAGTTTGAGGTTATATTTGCGAAAAAGTAATCCATTTATTTTATTGTTTGTGAATTTTACTACAAACTGAAAATGGAAGATTTATTATTTTACTTCCGTAAAGGAAAAAACGCGGGTCAAGCTTGCCAAAACTTGTGTGAAGTTTATGGTGATAATGCTTTGCAAGTACATCATTGTCATCGATAGTTCATAAAATTCCATGCTGGTCATTTTGATCTTAAAGTTGCTCCTCGGTCAGGAAGGCCAACCCAAGTTGATGACAATCAAATAAAGACAATAATTGAGTCAAACCAGCATTACGCAACACGAAACATTACTGAAAGACTCAATATTCATTATTCAACCGTTCGAGCTAAAAGACATTAGCAAGCTCGATACTTGGGTTCCATATGAACTCAATGAAGTTCGTTTGACGGCACGTATCCACATCTCCGACCCGCTTATTAAACGTCAGGAAAACGATCTTTTTTGAAGAGCTTAATAACCTGTGATAAGAAACGGATTGTTTATAAGAATTTCGTTCTCAAACGATCTTGAACTTGGTCTGGTGACCTTTCTCAAACGACATCCAAAGGAGGACATTAATGAGAGAAGAATAATGTTATCAGGATTACGTTTCGAATTGGGTTTCGTGAATGACCTTGTAGGTAAGGAACAGAAAGTATAATTCAAAAATTTACCCGGTGGAAATTATGGATTCGTGGGTTCTTCGGCTGTGGTTTCCTAGATGGCGTCCAGTTGGCCTTATCGACGTAACATACGTATTTTGTATTTAAATAGAGGGAGAAGGTAACAAAGGAAAGATCACTTCGTCGACTCGAACTTTATATAATCAAGCATTCCTTTTACCGTGAATTGTAGGTTAGGTTTTCAATGTGTAACGCGAACCTATATTATAAAGATTAAGATAAGAATTACGCAGATAGATATTTTTAAAACTTGATTATTAAGAAGGTACGTATATACGATAGTTGATCTTACATATAAATCTTTTTATAAGATAGCTATTATTGCTATGACAGAAATTGTCACAAGATATTTTGATACAGCTTCATGTAAATCAATTAGCACAAAAAACAGCACTTTTAATTAAACAAAAAAAATGCGCGACTAATAGGTTATACAGTGTGTCTGCTTTTACGTGTCACGGCAAATATTCCGGCTATTATAAGAATTTCAGAGAAATGTTATGTACAAAAGTTGTGTAACTTTTTATTTGCAATAATATGTCAAAATAAAAAAAAACAATGGAGCATCAAATTTTTGAGATATAGCAAATACATTCAAAATTTTAAATGCAACATACCCATTGTTATTACATATTCTTAAAGTGCTTAAAATTTTCTTTCCAACGATATATTACTCAATAATAATTAAACATAGAAATTTGCAAGACATCGCCGAGATCTAATTATTAAATTTCTTGGTGCTTTTTGCAACATACATGGTATTATTTGACCATACGCTCTTCGAATGTGATCTTTAAGGATATCAAGACTCTTTAGGTGCGTTACATAAACGTGTTGTTTGAGATATCCCCAAACAAAAAAAATCTAAAACGAAAGATCTGGTGATCTTGCTGGCCAGTTTATGGGACCACCAATTCCGATTCATTTTGAAACAAACATGAAGATCAACAATGCGGAATTAAATTACTAAGAAACAACTGTCAAGAAGAGCTATTAATTGTTTCGCCGCTCACTGTTTTGAATGCTTATTTCAAATAGACGCCTGATATTAAGCGCTATTTAGTAATCGATTTCTGCGTTTAATTGATTAGATAATTATTATTGAGTAATCTATCGTTGGAAAGTAAATTTTAAGCACTTTCAGAATATGCAATAAAAATGCGTAAGTTCCATTTAAAATTTTGAATTGATTTGCTGTATCTCAAAAAATTTGATGCTCTATTGTTTTTTTTTTATTTTGACATATTATTGCAAATAAAAAGTTACACAACTTTTGTGTATAACATTTCTCTGAAATTCTTACAATAGTCGAGATATTCGGTGTGACACGAAAAAACAGACACACTGTATACACGTGGATTTAAGACAAAAGATCTTCAGCTATCCTCGATTTTATTTTTGCAGTATTAGTTAGTAGACCACACGGTGGTTTTCGGATATGTGGCACCGGTGATATTTTGAAGTGTGAAAATTTTAAATTCACCAAACTAAAGTGCTGTTTAAGAATTTTCAGATATGTTTTTAGGTTTAACCATAAAATTTTTTATGTTTTCTAATTAGGTATTAGATAAAGGACGAATGTGAAATTATATAGATGGCATCATCTGTATTGACTTAAAATTTGAAAAAACTAGCTATTATAAATGTTATTGAAATATAATAATAAGTAGAAATTTATCTAAGATTAAATTTCCTGCGTCATAAAACCTACATAACCTGAGGTAAAATGGATTACGTTTTAAATCGGATTGCGTGAATGACGTAGCGGGTAAAGAACACAAATTATAATACAAAAACTTATTTAGTGGAAATCATGGGCTCGTGGGTTCTTCGGCGGTGGCTTCCTCGATGGCGTCCAGGAGCACAAGTATTCTTTATTTAGATAGAGGGAGAAGGTAACAAAGGAAGGATCACTTCGGCTACTCGAACTTTCACTCACGCACGTCTATATCCGATAATTGTCGATCGTAAAGTCTCGTCCTTTTAGAGGCTTAGTTCATCATCTATAGTCTCTTCCACACAACTTTCATGCTCGCTCCCTAAAACTGCTACGCTGAGAAAAGGATTTTGTTGCTTCAACTGAAAATTAGTTGATTCAATTAGAATTTTGGTTTGTATATAAACAATGATCTATATGCATTAAATAGAACATAATAAAATGTTGGAAAACCGATTTTGAAGCAAACAAACCTAAATTTGTACCACAATAATTATGGCATTTACTCAAATCGCTATTAATGTAACTTGAATGTTAGGTATCGTTCCTTCAATTGCTTGTAGGTTTGATTTGAATTATTTAATACTTTTATCAAATAAACTGTTATGTTATGTCAACACGTTGAATATCCCACTTACATATAAAAATAATTGAAGCAAATACTTGAAAGGGTTTGCAGCATTAAAACAAACTATTCAAATTTTTCCACTAACCAAAAAGCGTCGTTGGTTTAACTAACCTATATGTTGAACACAGTTAATAATTATTAAGCTAAGTGGCTAATAAGGGTTCAAGTAATAACATTTTTGATTTAATTAAACTTTTATTGTGTTCAATTGAAACATTTAGCTGTCAAATCAATCATTTCGTTGCGTTGTACATTGTTTAGAAATAGAATTAGTTTAAACATCCAAGGTAGTTTGATTCAATATTCAGCTTGATTGATTCTGATTTAATGCAATTATTTTAATCAATTTTTTTAATACAACTTGGCGATCAACAAATGAGTTTGTTCATCCCTAACAGATTTTAAAAAAATATTGATTTAAAATAACTTCATTCAGTCACATTATCAAGTTGAATATTGAATCAAATCTCACCTTGAATGTTACATTAACTCTAGTTCTTCTTGCATAATTTTCAGTTTAGCTTCCACTTCAATTTTATAAAACTGACACTGATTATTGAAAGTTTGTTTATTCCTTGAGGTTGCCATTGGTCTTTGAAGTTAGACGTCCGCTTATATAGTTGAATGCTAAAAACAACGGCATTTAGTTATGGGCAATGAGATCAATTTATAAGTAGGTACTTACGTGTTTTTAGACGAAAAGATTTTGTTTAAACATAGTACAGCATACTAAATTTATCTTCCATGTATTTTTATAGTTAGTTGAAATATTTTTATGGAAACTAAGACAATAAACAATGCTAAGTAACGTTTGACGCTATGTTGACGTGTCGCAGTCGAAGGTTAACAGTATATTAAAGATATAATGTGCGCGCGCTGTACATCCAAGACGCAGCATCGGAGACGTACTAAATACCGTTGCGTTCAACAAATAACCTCGACGTTTGATTTGGCAATCGTAGTTTATTTAAATCAACAAGCTAGAGTACGTTTGTTTCAATGTTAAATTTGTTACAAAACGTGTTCATTTGACACTTTTTTCAGCATTCATTTAACTAAAATGGATTTTTTTCAACATTAATGTAGTATTGGACTAAAATATGAAATTTGTTGACAATATTAGTTTGTATTAAATACGACTGTTGTTTAATGAAATTCACTTTTGCATTCTTTTATTAACCAACTGTTATTATGCATTCAAACAAACAAATTTAAGTCAACTAATTTTTGATGTTAGTTTAACCATCTACAAGCGGTTCAGTGAATATAGTTTCGTTTAGAACGACTAAAAAATACTTGATCAAATGCTTTACTCTTCAAAACAACAGAATTGGTTGTATCAACCAAATCACTTTTCTCAGTGTAAACGCAGCTGCATTTCATGACCTGGAAACGCAGCATTTGCGGTTTTTTATACCACAAAGCGTATGCCAATGTCCTGCAATGCGTAAGAACCTAGTCTTTGTGGGATTTACACGTCAAACTTAAATTAAAAATGATAAAGGAAAACTTTCTCATGAGAGGTTTAAAAATCGCCTAAAATTAAATAGTAAAATAAAACGTGAAACCTTATATTTAAAAAAAAAGTGCAACAAAGGGTCATGTATTTCGAGACTTTACCAAGGAACAAAACCGTTAATTCAAAAAGTGTACTGTCAACAATTTAGTAGTTTTGAATGAATCATTCAAAAACGTCGAGAACTTGTACATCGATCGCAAAGGAGTTGTGTTCCATCACAAGGCTTAACCACATACAATTTTGGTCACCCAGCAAATAATATTGAACGTTGAATGGGCTGTGTTGCCACATCACTATACTCACCAGACCTTGCTCCATCGGATCTTCATTCATTTCGATCTCTGCAAAACTCATTGCGTGACATAACGTTTGAGTCAGATGAGGCTGTGAATCAGTACCTTGTTCAATTTTTTTGCTGATAAAGACAAGTTTTTCTGTGAACAAAGAATTATGAAACTTACTGGAAGAGAAAATGGACCAAAAATGTCATTGATTGATCTAATATTTATATGTAAATAAATACACTTTTAAGACATTGAAAAAATGTGTCATAGCTTTTCCGACTATCATATATATTTATTGATGTAAAAACGTAATTAGATTTTTTCTCAGACTACATATTTAATATTTCCATATAGAGTTACACAGCTCCAGTTTTAAAAGCATAGTGTTGTTTATTTAGAGATTTGTAGTGAACGCATCCTAAAAGTAAATAATACAAAGACTTGTTTCTTCATATTTTGCTTATCGTGTTTTGCATCTGGTGTTAACTAAGTTGGGTTATAGGTTACTCCTTATGCACTCTAACACATTGCTCACCGTTAATCTGATTTTGAATTGGATTACGACTCGTCAAAGCACACGTTAACGCTATTCCTGTCTGGTAATAGATAGCTATTAACTTCGTGAGCAAATTTGATATAAAACGCATTTGACGTATTAAACAGATTTCAGCATAAAACGCTTCTTGGTTCATGTCAATTTTGTAATGATGTGTTACATGTTACTGTTTTAATTATCATATAATTAAGCCTTTGCTCGTTTAAGGAGCCTCCATTTCAGTATAATTTCAAACGTTTACTAGAGAGACACGTCAGAGATCGTCATCATTGTGTGTATTGAAGGAACGTTGATTACGTATTCACGGACAATTTAAAAATAGTTTGTATAAGTTATTTTTATTTTGCTTGGAATAGCGTAGAAGTTGCATATATTAGACTGGCAATAGGGGTTGTTTACGTAATTACGACGTAATACACCTGCACCGCTCGATTCTTCAATTTTTTGCTTCAAATATTTTCACGTGTCCTAGCTTATTTCAAACGCGCTTTTCTAGAGTTTAAGAGCCTTTTCGTTTTCAGTATAGCGCCCTTATTAAATTGCAGTATCGCTCCTAAAATACCGCGATCTACTATCAATTTATAGAAGACGCATGCATAAATGAAATAAATAATAGGATTGTAGGGTGGGTGGCTCTCCGTCCGCCACCGACCGCGCTAACCGCTCCATCACAATAGGGCATGTAATAGGTAAACGCGTAGGAGGGCCACGCGCCGGCCTTGCTTGCCTTCACTAGGCGATCGATTTTCTACCCTTACATGAATCGGGTCACTGTGTTTGCTGGTGTCCTGTTTCCTTAATCATGTAACATCTATTACACTATAAATAATATGATTTTCCGGTATTTAGACATTTATTTTTATATTAAGTTTTATAGAAGTGTGCTTTATTTTCAGAAAAATCTAAATCTCTATTTTCTGTTTCAGATTACTTTCGACTATCTGTGCTCTTCACTTTCGCCGTTTCGATTTCAAGCGGCTTTGGCCACTCTACTTATTGTTTGGAAAGTTTTCCTACATTTTTCAAAATTGCTACCATGGGCCGTAAAAAAATACAGATTTCCAGAATCACTGATGAACGGAATCGACAGGTAATAATTTTTACCTTGAAATTAAATGTTGTTTGTATAATTGTGATAATTTAATTCAGCAATTTGAAGGTCGTAAAAATTACTCTTAGAGGTAGAAAATTAGATTTCAGCTAGTGGCCGGATTTGTGAAGACGTAATGTATATGCAATGGGGGCTAGTACAAATTAATAATAGATCACCAGAATTTATTGAACACACTTTTAAAATTAATAAATAAACGTTAAATGAAAAATTTACTTAATTATGTATAGTGGAATTTAGCCATGCACTTAAAAGAAAGTGTAGAGCCGCGCAGTTTATATAAATTGTTCTCACGATTTATTCGTTTGTACTTATAAAAGCTCATGGTCTTAACTTTTCCTGCAAATGTTTAAGTGGTTAAGGAATTGTAGTATTAATATCTTAGACAAATGCTAAATTTTCTTATTAAACCACAACTCTTAAAGTTTTAGAAAAATCAGTTTAGTTTGGTGGAAGGATTTCTAAGCTTTCAACAAGTAGGACTTTTCCTGTAACATAAGAAGCAGAATTATATTCTAGCAAATATGTTCTGATTAGTCTTCTTTCCTCTTGGAGTTGTTTTCCTTAACTAATTAGTTATTTCTATCTTACTATTTCCTCTTAAATAAAAATGTTTTATAACCTTTTAATGAAGAATTTTCGCTTACTTCCATATTACACGTACATGCGAAAATTGGAATATGATATAAAAATTATGGTAAATGAGGTTTAATGAATGTATTTGCGGATGAAATTTTAACCTTGTCCTAGAAAATTTAACGAAGATACGGATTTCGTGAAACTTTTTGAATTTCAATGCCGTATTTGCCAATCAACTCTGAAAATTATTCAATCGCATTTTAGGAACTTACCAATCGTTTTATTCAGCAGTAAGAATTTTGAACATAATATTTAGTTCAAAGGTATTTTAACATTAAAACAATTCTGCTTAGAATAGATTCATTAGTGTTAAGTTATAATGCGACTTATTAATATGTCAAAGTTATAATTCATATTATTTTAAATGCAAAGCTATAAATAGGACTATTCTTATCACTTGCTATTTAAAGAATTAAAGAGTGGTTTTAAGGTGAGTTTGAACTAAATTGTCTTTTACATAAGAAATTCATCAATAATACTGTTGAGGTTTTCGTGGTCAGAGTTGTGATTACCAATATGCGTTCCGGATTTGAACCGTGTTATTTGAAATACACGTTTTGACCGCTTTTGGAAAAGGCATCACCAAGACATGGTGTGCATCTCTAGTTGTGAACATTTATATTCGCACGTTCAATTAAACCGAAAATGTCTAGGAATGTATTGGTCTCAAAGAAAGTTACTTTTGAACGAGTAGACTTTTCGATTCTTTCAAGCTAAAAGGGGTATATTTATCAAGTATCCAAAGAAATAATAGGAAAGCCACGATTTCAATTAGTATAATCGCTTGCAGCATGAGTGAATAATTCAACGTGATTCATAGGTTCGCCACTGAAATCGCACAAATCCATACTCTGAAGACGCTGAAAATAGCCTTAAAGCCCCAGGTGTATATAGCATACCTTGCTGATGTGGTATGACATACATTGGGAAAACATATAAACAGTCGCAGAATGGAATATACGACCCCTGACGGTGCCACAGGACCAAGCAGTACAACCTTTCAGTGGTAACTGAACATCAACGTGAAACAAGGCAAATATTGATTTTGACTAAACAGAATAGTTAGCTGAAACACCTTGTTTCTAATAGTAAAAGACTCAGAGAAACTGGAAAAGTTTAATCCAAACAGCATTAACATGTATGTGGATTACCAACTTCCTTTGTTTATTAATGTTGCAAGCGATTATGTTTATATACAGTGTGTTCCACTTATGACGCCTAGGGATTATATTTTGAAAACGGAAAGCGATATGCAAAATCTGTAAAAACAGTTTATTAGAGCCATATTATTTGCTCTATATAGAAAGCCAATTAATTTTTTAAATTAAAAAATAGAGGTATTTTTAAAATATAATTTCTGGTAGTCTTAAGTGAAACATCCTGTGTGTGTGTGCGCGCGCGCGTGTGCGTGTGCGTTGCGTATGCGTGTGCGTGTGTTGTGAAAATGCTAGGTTAAATCTATTCAAACAACGAAGCTCCAACACAAAAATGCTCATCATCATCATCATCATTAAGTCTTCAGTCCTGGAACCGGTTAGACGCGTACCATCATTGTTTCCTAGTCTGAACTAACCTACAGATTTCCCTGAAATTTGCACAGTCTGCATCTATCACTATGTGATCTAGGTCTACATCTATCTCTTTTTTCCTATCTCTGCTTGTAATATATCCCATACTATTCCCCCAAAAATGTCTTAGAACGTATTCTGCCCTTCTATTTCTCCTATTTTTTTCCACAGATATCCTTGTTTCCATACTATTTTAATAACCTATTTGTTATTAACTTTGTCTGTCCATCCTCATACATCTGAAGCACAGCATTTCAAAAAGCTGCTACCGTTTTTCTGTCTGCTTTTTAGACTGCCTGTATTTGATAGGCATACTGTGCTGTGTTCCACACATATGCTTTAAACAATTTTCTTCTTGTTCTGTTTGTTGTCTTTCATCATATGCGCTGTTCTTTATTGTTAGATGCAGTTTGGTCCCCTTCTATTGTTTTACAATTATATACCCTATTTCTCCGACATTCAGTGGTTGTGAAGAGGAAGGAGGCTCCGTGGAGTAGTGGTATGTGTGTGACTACTACGTCCAAGGTCCAGGGTTCGAATCCCGACACGGTCCGCTTGAAAAATGTTAGGCGAGCATTTTTCACAAAAATACACCCTCGTTTGGATGAGAGGTAAAATGGAGGTCCCGTATGTGAGTGTTGTCACGCACGTTAAAGATCCATACCTTGCTGGGAACTGCAAGGGTTCGGCAAAATTCCAAATTTTCCAGATAAAAAAAACTCGCTTCCTGGCCAATGTAGTACCTTCGCGTGGAGCATTGGAAAATCACATGTAAGGTTGTGAAGGGGGGTAAGCAGCCTGTGGCTGCCAAGTTCCCCCAGCACATAAACATTTACCGATTTAATATTTTTTCCCATATATCTTTTTTGCACAGTCAGCATTAGTCGCAGATATTTCACAACCATCACCTGTAGTTGTTTATAATAATCATTAGATTTATCTGCGCTTATTTTTTCGTCATTAGGTTTTCCGTTTCAAAACTGGTTGGACATATACTTGCACTTATTTATATTCTGAGCTAGCCTACACAGTTCCCTGAAATTCTCACTCTGCATGTATACAGCTCGGTTCCCCTTCTATTGTTTTCTAATTTTATGCCCTATTTCACCGAGATTCAGTGAAGGGGGTTAAGCAGCCTGTGGCTGCCAAGATCCCCAACACTTGACATTTGCCGAAATAATAGTTTTTCAGTAAATCCTTTCACACAATTAACATTATTCAAAAATATTGCCCAACCAATACTTGTAGTTGTTTATAATAATCATCATGTTTAAGTACAGCTACTTTCTTTGTCATTAATTTACCCATCTTGGGACTGGTTGGATCGTACCTACATTGATTTCTATTCTGAGCTAGCCTACACATTTCCCAAAACTCCTACAGCCTATATCTTTCACTATCTGTGTACAGTAGTCTAACCTAGTTCTACCTCTTCTTCTCTTTCTTCCTATCTCTGCTTCTAATATATTCCGTACTATTCCTTCATGCCGTAGTATGTGGCTTATCATCCTATCTCTCCTATTGTTTACCGTTTTCCACATATTTCTTTCTTCACCTACCATTTTTAGTGCCTCTTCGTTCTTAACTTTGTCTGTGTATGATATCTTCATCATACGTCTGTAGCACCACATTTCAAAGGCTTCTACCTTTTTCTTGTCCGCTTCTCGTACTGTCCAGGCTTCACAGCCGTACAGTGCTGTGCTCCATACACATGTTTTAAGGAATCTTTTTCTTGTTTCTATGTTTGTTGTCTTTGAACACAGTAGTTGCTTTTTCTTGTTAAATGTAGCACGACCTTGTGCTAATCTTTGTTTTATATATTTTGTGCTTTTCCTCGTCTTACGCTATTTGGCTTCCTAGGTAGCACAAATCCTTAACTTCTTGTAAGTTCTCATTTCCTATTTGTATTCTAGTTTTGATTTATTTTCCCCTACTTTGAATACTAGTGCTTTAGTTTTATTTTTGTTAAGTTTGATACCGTATCTCTCTGTTAGAACTGTTTCTATTCTATTAAGAGCAGCTTCTAACTTTTCTTTCCTGGATACTAATACTGCTATATCATCTGCAAATCTAAACATATCAATCTTTTATCCCTGGATAGTAATTCCAAATGTTTTCCTGCATTTGATAGTATTCATGCCTTTTCAATGTACAAGTTAAAAAGTAATGGGGATAGGGCACGTCTTTGTCCCAGCCCTTTCCAAATATTTACTTTTCTACCTCCCTGCTCTAATTCTATTACCGCTGTTTGCTCTTTGTATAAACTATGTACTATGTACTATGTACTATGTACTATGTACTATGTACTATGCACTACGTACTACGTACTATGTACTATGTACTATGTACCGTCTATCCCTAAAACTCATTCCAATATTTCTGAGTATTTCTAACTTTTTCCATTTTACATCGTCGAATGCTTTTTCCAGATCTACAAACCCTATATTCACGCTTTCTCCTTTTTTCTATTGTCTTATCTATTATTACCCTCAGAGCTGAAATAACATCCCGTGTTCTCCTGTTTCGCCTAAACCCAAATTGATCTTCTTCTAGTATTTCTTCAGTCCGCCTTTTCATTCGTTGTTGTTCAATTCTAGTTAATGTTTTTGACACGTGTACTGTCAAACTTATTATTCGAAAATCTTCACATCTATCCGCACCCCCTTTTTTTGGTATAGTGACTATGACGTTACGTTTGAAATCTTTGGATATCTCGCTTGTCTCATACATATAGCTTACAAGTTGCAAGAGACTTTTGATACCGCTCTTCCAGCAGCTTTTAGAGTTTCTGCTCACACCTTATCTACACCCGGTGCCTTAACACTTTTTCGACTTTTTAATGCTAATTTAAACTCATCTCTAATCTGTATTACTACTGTATCTACCGGTTTAGATTTTAATCCAACCATATGTACTTTCGTTCTTTTGTAAGTGGTTTTCTACACAGAGTCCTATCTTTTTTAGTATAACTATCCCCACACCTGAATTTACCTCCACTGATCCCTATGAATTACCCTAAAGTCTCCGCTCCAAAAGCCCCTGCCTTTGTCCACCGAACTTCGCTGATCCTTACTATGTCTAATACTAATCTACCCATTTTAATTTTCAAGTTCTCTAGATTACCTATTTACTTCATAGTTCTGACATTCCACGCCCCGACTTGCAGAATGTTCTCTACTCTTTTTCTAAAGTTCCCGATCACATCCTCCGAAGTAGTCCCCTCCCGGAGCCCCGAATGGGTTTGAATATTGAATTTAGTTATTACGAATAACAGTTAGAAATGTGATTATTGTTCAAAGTTAATAATAAATTGTTTGTTTCCATTTTTAGCTCTTAGCATAGAAAGAGTAATATGACCATGGTGCAAGTCACACCGTAATCTTGTAATTTTAAAGTCTGCAGTTGTTTGGTAATAAACGAGTAATAGTTAAAAGCAATATATTAGGCTATGAGAATATTTCAGCGTAAGGTTTTATTTCGACTTCTATTGAAATTTTAAGTAAATTTTCGAAAGAGAGTTTCAGTTTCAAATACATACGTCAGTAAAAATTTTTGCAATCTATCTTTCAAGATTCGTATTCAATTGTTTGTCAAATCATTGCAAGTATTTTGTGTAAATGTTTGTTGCTTGAATATTTAACTTGTTTTGATTGTTTAGAATAACTGGGCGCAGTTAATGTTTTGATTAATATTAATGTAACAAAACCTCTATAGCCAATAACAACAGTTCTTTATTTTCAAACTGATTATACAAGGCTTTTCACCTCGTAGTTACAATGGAATCTCTTACAGTACAAGTGTTATCTTCTAAGACTACGAGTTATTTTCTTAATTACTATCGAAGCATTACAATTAACTATCTAAGCACTAATTATTAGTTTATATTATCACCACGATAATTTATATCAACACTAATTTATATCGACAGTATACAGAAATTTATATCAAATATTTTAAAGCTTTAAGGACATATTGTAATCAAAACTTAATTGGAACTGCACTGAACTAACTACCGCTTATCACGACAATTTACATTATATCCAATCGTTCGAGAGCATACCCGAATATGCAAATAATGTAATTTTTTAAATGCAGTCTTGTACCTGTCAATCAAGAGATCTTGCGCCGCAGTGCCTATCAATCATCTTTTGTTCACAAATCCTTCATTTACGTTCTAATGTAATTACTCTGGTTGAAAGCAGATCAATCAGCGCTACATTGAGTTTTTTTACATTTAATCCTTAAAGAATTTATCAACGCATAATTTTTTTACATTTATATGTGGAGTTCAAATAAGACGTTTTTTTATTTAGATTATTGTATTTGACTCGTTCAATTTGTAAAGGGTGAGTAACAAAAAAATTTTAGGTGATTTTATGCATTGCTACAGGCATAACCTATAATCCGTTCCACAAGAAAATAAAGTAGAAGGCAGATCGTAGTGAGAGCCCCTTACACTATTAGAATATTATGAGTGGGAAAATCAAAATAGTTATTTAACCTTATTTATTCGATATTCAACTTAACCAAACAAAAGGCAACTATTTATTAAAAAAATTTTAATAATACTTGTACATAAACACATTGTTCTACGACACAATTTCCGTCCTTTTCAGCAATTTTCCACTACATTTATAATAAATACTTAAAAGGCATAAGATCATGTTATGTAATAGAACCGTGAAGAATTTGATTAAACTTTATAGAGTAGAATTGAGAAAAAGATCTGGCATTATATAAGCAATTTATAACGGAATCATATCATCATCACTTGAATCACTGCCTGAATCTGAAATACATATCATATTTATTCAACCACATCATCTGCAATGCCAAATTCCAAAACTGTTTTTTGCCTTTCCAGTAACACGATTCAGTTAATAGAAGCTTGAAATAAAACAAATTTAACACAGCTGTTTTCTTCGATTAAAAAAGCAAAAGTTCCCGATCTTCACATTCTTTCACTACCAATGCGAGTTACGATTAACTTCTTGGCCTTTTTCGAGGGACCTTATATGCCATTAGCAAACCTTCAATAGCTTCTTGTTCTTTTATCATACGTAAATCTAATTTTTCCCAGAATTTTATAAACCGATGAGCGTCTTAAGTTTGATAACGAATCATCATTATTAATTTTGCGAATTATATATCCCCCAATTTATGTATGTATAATAAAATAGAAGTTATTAGGAATTATTAGAAATTGTTAAAGAAGTTATTAAAATCAATTGCAACAATTTAATTCAAGGATAATTAAATAAAGGTTATTAACAGTTGTGAGAACGGATGCAATACATTGTATTCTAGACGATAGTGATACTGCAGGTGGCAGGTCGCGGACGGTTGAGAACCGTGATTACCTAGAAAGTAAGATTGTTACATTGTATAATGAATAGAATTAAGAAATAAGCAGACATGAGCTCTGCAAGTTTCCACAGACATGTGAGGGGCAGGGACAACATAAATACCCCGGGAGCCCCAGACCAGTCAGTCAGTTTGAAGTATTTCAGCTTTAACATTGCAGTTTGCTTAGACTACTCACTCATATTAGTTCAATTATTAATTATTTTTCGACTTAGAGTAATTTTAAATCAGTTTGTGAAAATTCCGTATTAACATCTGTATAAACCAAATAAATTGTTACGAAGTTTTGGAAGAAGTTTTTAAAAACACCGCTCCCAAGGCCAGAAACATAACTCGCGTAGCACTTTTTGAACAATGGGCAGCTCATTACCAAAGTAGATGGAGTGAACATATCTTCATATCGTTAGAATATCCATTTCGACGGTTTTTGTAGATCACTAGACACCTTTTTATTTTAATAGTTGTTTCAGTACCCGTTTCTTCAATTTGTTTGATGATGTTCCATATAGTGCTTTGACCAATGCCAATTTATATTGTTGTCTGCTTTACAGTTGCAGTTTCACTAATTGCTTCAACATGTTCAACACACAAATCATATGCAATTAAACGTTTGACAACTTTTGGCCACTTTTGATTGATTTATTTTTGGGATTTTTGAACGGGTGCGCTCCTAATCACTAAAATTTGTTTCCTATTATTCACTGTTATACTTCTGTCATTGTAATACACACCTGTACAGAACTGAAACATTTTGTTGTGATGTAGAAATGATACTAGTGTTTTGAGTAGAACAGTTTTGCTAGAATATGAATTCACGTGATAAAAACTTGAAGTAGTAATACAAACGAAAGAAGTACGTATGGGTAGATTCTGTGCAAACGACCTTAAAAACGAAATGTAGGACACATCATGAATACAAAACATATTATATACATACCTTAGAATTTCATAGAATAAAATAATCGAGAAAAGAATAAAATAAAATAGAATTGAATTGTTAAAATAGATATTTAGTAAAGCTTTCAAATTACTAAAATTTTTTGCATAAGTCAAAATAGTTATATAAAGCTCTAACTAATTGTTTTATACCGTATGTCCCGTTTCGGATTTTACCGTACATATATCGAACGTAAGTTTTGAAGAAAAACGCTTCAGATATAAGTTATAAGGTATTTTATTCTTAATAAATTTTTTCCACTAGTTACTCTATATATCCTCAAATTTTATCAAAAAATATAAAGAAGGATTCACTCTTTTATCCAAAATAGCAGTTGCCATACGAACGCGATGAACGTCAAATGCAAACGAAAAATATAAATTAATATATGATATTATAAATACTCGTAAGTACATATACACTGGTTTGAATTTGATATTTGATATTCATAGTTTTTAAGGCAGCATCTATTTTGAATAAAAACAGTAAACTTTATCTTTTCCTTTTTAAAAAATCGTACGCCATTTAGAGCAACTAAGTAGTAAAATTTGTTAAGAATAGCGGAGGCCGAAATGGGACCAACGGTATGATAAAATAGAAAAACAGCACATTTTAAATAATATAAGAACATTAAGTTTGTTGGATGGTACTTCAAATAAACATTAAATTTGCAGTTAAATTATTTCTTAAAAGACTAAAATAATTGTTCGAAGAAAAAATGTTAATTTCGTATTTAAGCTAATTTCTTTAACGGTTTAACATAACCAATTAGAAGTAGGTAAACAGTAAGCGCATGCTATATTTCATATATTACAAAGATCTGCGGTAGAAACACGTAACTGATAGACCATTTTTGATGGGTTGTAAAAAGAAATTTATGTAAGTTGACTACCGGCCTGTTTCGCAAAAATTAATAAACGTTACTTCGTTACCCCGAATTTACAAAGCGCCACATTGGTAGATCTTTTTATTTGGTTACTGAACAATTTTATCGTACTTCTACTTTATTGGCGTATTGGCAAGTTATCCTTTGTATTATTAATCGATATTCAAATTTATGGGAAGTTAAAATAATAAATACCCTTTGCTGATATTTTAGTCACAGCTTGACTCTGTCTCATGTTTTAACCAATGAAGTTGAGAATTTTTATTCTTTTTGCTTTTCATCACTTTATTCTCTCGTGCAACGAAGTATAATACAGATTTGTCACTTTTTAGCATCAACTGATTCATCGTGTATATAGCAAATTATTCTTAAAATTTCTTGTAAATGGAATTAATACAGTTCGTTGAATTACGCTGAACACCAAATTGTATTTTTTTTTGTTTCCTAATGTTCGATGGTCGTTTCTTATACGATTTTTTCGCTGATTACAAATCTGTTAACATAATTTTTTTCTCACACTCTAATCAAAGGTTATCCAAATTTTGTTACAGTGGAACGTTTATTGTGTAATGTTGACATTCGTTTAATATAAATTATGCATACCACGTCACTACCGAATCTTAAAATTTTTTTGCTTGTGATTTTTGTTTGTAGTGAGCCTCTGAAGCATTCCTGATTAGGTTCCAGCGCTAATATGCGAGCATTGTGGAGCTCCACTTCCATTGCTATCGGATTTCACAATACATAATGTCTTGCCGAAAGCTTATACCATGTTTGTCACTCACAGACCCTAGATTTGCGGTTAAAGAGACCAAATGCGAAAGGAGAAACTGAATCTTCAAAGACATGTTGCAACCCAAATCGTTGATTGATTCGTAATTTTTTGTCTTTGTATTTCAGAGGAAATTGGAACACACACACACCTCTTTAAATGATACTCATGCAGCAGCTTCTATCTCAGTCAGTTTTGAATCGAATACATTGTCCTCTATGTGTGACGAATTTGTGGCCCTATAAAAATTCGTTCTTTTATTTTTGTCTCACTTAGTTGTGAAATTTCTCTCTCAGATATTTGGTCCTTTCACCATCTTTATTTAAAGCTTTTGACAAAATTTTCCATCAGTCTGAGTTTTATGCGCAGAAATGCTAGCAGAGCTTTAGTTTTATTTGAATTCTTCAGTTTTTACAAAATAGTGTTTCTTTTGCTCTGCTGACCCACTCGCTGAGGAAACAGCAGTACTTGCAATAACCCAATTGCATTCCTAACAAAATGCTATGGTTTTTAAATCACCGCATATGCTCCAGCCATATTCTGAATACTTAATTTTTTTCAAGTAAAGTTTTTATATTATGACAGTTTTTATATGTACTGCGTGTGCAACAGGAACAGAGGGATACGAATTTCCATTATGGAGGAGAACTTCCTTCAAGCATAGAGTAGATGAAGAAATAAACATTCTCCACTCATTAGTTTTGTATTTACATCCCAATACATCCATTAGTCCAAGATCATTTACACAGTACACCAACTGATCACACTAGTTAAAAAATTAAAGAAAATCGTGTTCACGTCTCCGATACTGCGGAATATGCATACCGCTCTGTAATAGATTCCAATCTTGCAACCTAAATCCCAGCAGATCGACTTTAGTTTTTGATAATTTTAAATCCCGTACTAACTCGTTAAGATCATCTTGTGAAAGAAAATGTGGAGTACCTATTTCAAATGGTTGGAAATTAGGATCCGCGTCTTCTTGCATAGGTTCAACAATATTGTGTTTAGCAGCATTCATATAATCGTCAAATGTATATGATTCTGGACGTTTGATGACAGGTAAATTCTGGCTGTGAAGCACTGCGCTGAGCGTAGATTGCAGGTTTGGGTACTGTACGCTTCGACTTTAGTGAAATTCCAGATAGATTCGTCTCACAAAGATAGCAATCAATAACAAGATCTATAGGTTCTCTCCACATCACAGACACTGCGAAGGGCATTTACTTGGGGGTACTGTTGAATCATCCTATTAAATTCACAGCACGTTGCGCAATTGATATGCAGCGCCCAAGGTTTATTCTGATCTCATAGTTTGCATCCAAAATAAAGGTGATAAACTTTTTAATTAACGTAGTTATTGTCCTTTTGTGAGGTTTAATCGTAAACCTGCCACATACGCAACAAAACGTATCTGTTTGATTTACACATTTTTGCGATATTCTATAAAGCCTATCAACACCGTATACTGTACAGTAAAATATTATTTTCTTATTTATATTTTATTTCTATTTATAGACGCGTTTTAGATATCCACTGCTGCTCATCCTGTCCGTGGCGCTTATATATATCAAAGTGGGTCTTTTCAGCGAGTTCTAGCACTTCGCCAGACATTATGGCGTTGTTTACATTCCAATGATGAGTCACCAACCGGATTACGATCTTTACAGTATGTTATACAATGTAAACCATCGTTAACGAATAACTTAATACCTGAGGGTGAAACAAAAACAAATTCGGGTTCAGTGACCAAAAATACATACAAGACACCCATCAGACATCAGGAAACAAAAATCGTATTGATCTGTGTTATTAATAATAACATACACGCTACTGCAGGGGAATTATAAGAACAGGGATTCTTATTGTTACAACAAATTATTTTCTTATTTATAAGCTTAATATCGAAACATTATTTGATTTTATGATTGAAAGTGTAATTTTGTAAATCTGACCCAGAATATTAAAAACAGTTACAAATTAGTTATTATTCAACAAATTATAATTTAAAACGAATATGCACAGGTTCTGCAACAATCAAATACCAATTCTTTTGTAAAGATTACTTTCTATATATGTATGTAGAATTTTGAAGGAAAGAGAGTTTCTAATTATTAAAGAAAAATCTTTTTAACTTTCAGTAACTGTCCAAGACAGAGAAGTAAAGAAGTATTTTTTATGAACGACAATTAGTGAGGTAGAATATTTTTTGAGACTCCAATGATTGTTTATAGAGAGATTCGCCTTATATAAAGTCAAAGACCTATCATCACATTAAACCACCAATCGACTAGATGAGAGGACATTTGTTACATGACATTCGGTTTAACGTAATCACAAAAATTATCTTATCTTTTATTACAGGTGGATTTATTATTTACGGTACATATTGTTCACGTTTTATGTTTTCATACGGACTTTATGATAATCGTCTTTTTTACTGCCGAGTTTTTTATATTTTCTAACGAATGCAGTTCTTTTTTTGAAGATTTCTTTGATCTTCCTCAGGTACGTTTTGCCGTTTGTAGTTTTTATCCTCAAACGAGGTGACGCCCTTTCAGTTATTGTTTTTAGTTCGAACAAACAATAATCTACTACCCAATTTCATAGATTGAAGTTGGGGTACAGTTCAACCCAAAGACGATTATGATTTAATTTGAACATTTTTTAAACTTGTGATTTACTCATAATGAAGAAGTTTGTATTTCAATTGGACTCTTACTTGATTTATTTTCTGTAGTCACGTATCTTAAGTAATATATAGTACAGATAGATTGTATAACGCACCCTAAAGTTCCCAAATAGTTTTTCAATCTGGATTTACTCTACCTTAGAAGTTTGCTTTCCGTAGCTAGTTCATCATTGTTTCTAACATTCGTTATTTATTAATTTTTAAAGAATAGTGTACTTTTCAAACAAAAAAATTATTGCTCTTCAATTTTTATATAGTTATAGCATCAATATAAAGAATCTTAACTTTTACCGTGTCTGTCAAACTTTACGAAAAGCACAAGGATAATAGAAATTTCAGTCTCTTTGTCAACGGTAGTCTTTTTTAAAGCTTTTGTTGTTGGATAAAATGACAGGTTGCATACTTACTCCGGTTGCGCAGAAATAGTACATTTCAAACCTAATTTAAACTTTTAAGGGTTGTCATTTCAACTACAGCGAGCGAATTGTAAAGTTTTAATATGCAGGCGTGTTTCTAATACACGATATTACTCTGATTAATTATTTAAAAACAGAATCTGTAAATGATGGGTAAGGCTGTACTATAACTGCTTATACATAAAGGGCGTGCACGAACATGCTTATTTCCTCTATTCAATAATACATGTAAAGGTTTTTGAAAACTGAGTCAGAACAATTTTACAACGTGTGTTGCCACGATAAATGTTGTTACGTTACACTAATACAAAACCCAACTGTTATTCACAAAGACAACATGCGCCCGTTTTTAGCTTTCGCGTCATTAAGTTTATTAAAATGCGTATCTTAACACATCTATTTTACGATCGACACTAATCCGGCGTAATTGAGTGTATTTTCTAAAGTGGTGATCCAAGCTCTGTCTTGAGAAAGTTGCTAACAAAAATCTGTAAAACGTTGACTATTTATTTAATATCAGAAGGTCTAAACTAGAAACAAGTATTATTAATCAAGACTCCGGCCCTGAAAACCTACGACATTAGCATGTTATCCGAATGAAGGTCGTTAGTAAATTATTTTCGATTGTGCGTTTCAAAAATCATACTATCATGGTCCGGAGCTAAATTTATAAAAGGGAGATTCAAACCAGTAGCGTAACAAAAAACATTTGCGCCATCCGTTAATTTCCTAGCAAGCGTCTCCACCATGCAGTATAAAGATACAACACTTAACAAACATACTTACATCTGCAACCACACTCTTCATAATATTTTTTTTAATAATCGCTACCGCTTTATCCATCTAACAAATTTATCGTCAAGCATTAAATTTTAACTCTACTAAGCTTCCATGCTTAATAGGTAGACCGGCATAGGTTGAACTATTTTTGGCAAAATCGCTCTCCGTAAAAACAATTTGAACCTAGTCTATTTGAGAGGCCTTAATTGAACCATATTTAACATCAGACTACAAATGTATAAGGTTGTTGTGAAATTATCTGCATTACAAAAAGCATCTGAAGGCGTTTTAAAAATCAGGCAAAATGTTTCAACCAACATTATACCCAAAGCAGTTGTTATAGTGGTTGGAATCAGTTGCAGCACTAACAGGATAAAGAGAATCATCATCACCATCATTAGGTCTTCAGTCCTGGAACTGGTTAGCCGCCTATCCTCGTTGTTTCCTATTCTGAACTAACCTACACATTTCCCTGAAATTTGTACAATTTGCATCTATCACTATCTGAGTGCGATAGTCTGATCTATGCCTACATCTACCTCTTTTTTCTTATCTCTGCTTGTAATATATCCCGTACTATTTCCCAAAAATTCCTTAGAACGTATCCTGTCGTTCTCGTTCTCCTATATATTTTTTTGTTTTCCACAGATATCTTTATTCCTCTACTATTTCTATAATCTATTTGTTATTAACTTTGTGTGTATCCTCATACATCTGAAGCACAACATTGCAGAAGGCTTCTACCTCATTCTGTCTGCTTTTCCTACTGCCTCTATTTCATAGACGTACTGTGCTGTGCTCCACACATAGCTTTGAACAATTTTCTTTTTGATATTATGTTTGTTGTCTTGGAACATAGGAACTGTTCTTTCTTGTTATATGCAGTTCGGTCTCCTTCTATTGCTTTATAATTATATACCCTATATCCCCGATATTCAGTGGTATGTGAAGGGGGCGGCTCCAAGGCGTAGTTGGTATGTGTGTGACTACTACGCCCAAGGTCCCGGGTTCGAATCCCGACACGGTCGGCTTAAAAAATGTTAGGCGAGCATTTTTACAAAATTACACCCTCGTTCGGATAAGAGGAAAAATGGAGGTTCCGTGTGTGTGTTGTCACGCACGTTGAAGACCCCTACCTTGCTTGGAACAGCAAGGGTTTGTACAAAATTCCAAATTTTCCAGGTAAAAAAACTCGCTTCCTGGCCAATGTAGTACCTTCGGTTGGAGCATTGGAAAATCACATGTAAGGTATGTGAAGGGGGGTAAGCAGCCTGTGGCTGCCAAGTTCCCCAGCACTTGAACATTTGCCGAATTAATAGTTTTTCCAATATAACTTTTCGCACAATTAACATTAGTTAAAAATATTGCAAGTCCAATACCTGTAGTTGTTTATAAAAATCATCATATTTAAAGTACAGTTATTTTTTTCGTCATTAGTTTTTCCATCTTGGAACTGATTGGATACGTACCTCCATTGATTTCTATTCTGAGCTAGTCTACACATTTCCCTGAAATTCCCACATCCTGTATCTTTCACTATCTGTGTGCAATAGTCTTACCTAGGTCTACCTCTACTTTTGTTTTTTCGTATCTCTGCTTCTAATATATTCTGCACTATTCCCTCATGTCTTAGTATGTGATCTATCGTCCTATCTCTTTTATTTTTTACTGTTTTCCACATATTTCTTTTTTCCCCTACCACTTCAAGGAACCTCTTTGTTCTTAACTTTGTCTGTTTATGATATTTTCATCATTTGTCTGTAGCACCACATTTCAAAGGCTTCTGCCTTTTTCTTGTCCGCTTCTCCTACTGCCCAGGCTTTACAGCCGCGTACAGTGCTGTGCCCCACACATATGTTTTAAGCAGCATTTTCCTTATTCCTATGTTTGTTGCCTTTGAACACAGTATTTGATTTTTCTTGTTAAATGTAGCACGTCTTTGTGCTAATCTTTGTTTTATATCTTTTCTGCTTTTCCCATCTTGCGTTATTTGTCTTCCTAGGTAGCAGAAATCCTTAACCTTTTGTAAGTTTGCGTTACCTATTTGTATTCTTGTTTTTGATTTATTTTCCTCTTCTTTGCACACTAGAACTTTAGTTTTATTTTTGTTAAGTTGCATACCGTTTCTCTCTATTAGAACTGCTTCCATTTCATTAAGAGCAGCTTCTAACTCTTTTTCGCTAGATTCTAATATCGTTATATCATCTGCAAATCTAAGCATATCAATCTTTTGTCTCTGCAAATGTCTTTTGCATTTGACAGTATTCATTGCCTCTTCAATGTACAAGTTAAAAATTAATAAGGATAAGGCACATCCCTGTCTCACCCCTTTTCTAATATTTACTTGCTCTAATTCTATTACTCCTCTTTGCTCTTTCTATAAGCTATGTACTATCCGTCTATCCCTAAAATTCATTCCAATTTTTTTGAGCATTTCGAACATTTTTTCCATATTACATTGTCGAATGCTTTTTTTCTACAAACCCTATATACACGCTTTCCCACCTTTTTTATTGTTTTCTCCGTTATCACCCTCAGAGTTAAAATAGCCTCCCGTGTTTCCCTGTTTTGCCAAAACCCAAATTGATCTTCTCCTAGTATTTCTTCAGCTCGTTTTTCCATTCGTCTTTGTACAATTCTAGTTAATATTTTTGACACGTGTTCGAAAATTTTCACATCTATCCGCGCCTCTCCTTTTTAGTATAGTTACTATAATCTTACGTTTGAAATCTTAGGGTATCTCGCCTGTCTCATACATGTAGCTTACAAGTTGGAAGAAACGTTCTGTTATTGCTTGCCCAGCGACTTTTAGAGTTTCTGCTTGCACCTTATCTGTACCCGGCGCCTTATCATTTTTCAGACCCTTTAATGCTAATTCAAACTCATCTCGAAGTATAGGCTATCCCAAGTCATCATTTTCAGTGTCTGATTCTTGTTCTAATGCTGTTAGTTTTTTTCCTGCATATAAATTTCCTATATATTCTTACCATCTAACCACTTTCTCTACATTTTCTAAAATGACGTTTCCTCCCGTGTCCCTTATATTTTTGCTATATGGTTTTATATCCCTAAAGTTCATTCTAATTAGTTTGTATGCTTTGTCTGTCTTTCCTATTTTCATCTTAGTTTGTACCTCTTTGCACTTTTCATCAATACATTGTTTTTTAGTTTTCCTGCAATTGCGAATAATTTTCCATTTTATGGCTTTGTATCTCTGTATTCCTGTTTCCCCTGATCTATTTTTGTATTTTCGTCTTTCTTATATTAAATTCAGGATATCCTTTGTTATACATGGTTTCTTATTCTCTTTTTGTGTATACCCAAGAATATTTCTGGCCGCCATGTCTAAACTGAATTTAATGTTATTCCATTCTGTTTCTACTTTCTTAGTATCAGAAATTTTCCCGATACCTTTCAGCAATTCATTTGACTTTTTTTCAAATCTTTCGTGGATATTTTTATCTTTTAATTCCTCAAAGTCAAAATGCCTTTTCCGTTTCTTTTTTCAAATTTTTAAATTTAAGAGCGGCTTTCATAATCACGATGTTGTGGTCAGTGTCTATAACTTCTTCTGGGTAGCTTCTACAGTTTTTTACTTGATTCCTAAACCGTTGTCTAACAAGAATGTAATCTATTTGATATCTTCCTGTATCTCCGAGCATCTTCTAAGTATGTCGTCTGCTAGTATGATGTTGAAGTAATGGTTTGTGATGATTAAATTGTTCTTATTGCAAAATTCTACCAACTAATTTACCCTAAAGTCTACACTCCAGAAATTTGCCGCCTCTGGCCACCGAACTTCGGATTTCTACTATGTCTAGTGCTAACCTTTCCATTTCAATTTTCAAGTTCTCTAGCTTACCTACTTGCTTCATACTTCCAACATTCCACGCTCCAACTCGCAAAATGTTCCCGACTCTTATTCTGAACTTTCCGATCGCATCCTCCCGAAGATCCGAATTGGGGACTAATTTGACTCCGGAATCTTTTACCTCAGAGAATGCCATCATGATTATTACAATTGAAGTATCCTGTGTACTTGGGAGGTAATGTGGTGGTTTCTCGTTGCTTTCAACATCGCAGTAGTGTGCCATACAATGCTATTCCGACCCCTATGGTCTCTGCCACTCTAAGTACCAAAGGAGCTGCTGACCTCTTTCGGGGACCTGTCTTAGTCTGGTTCCTCATCAAAGACCCCACCAATTTGGTAAAACCTTTTGGTTCGGCTCTTTAGCTCATTGAAACACTCAAGCCGTTCCACCCGTTTTAGTCATCTAGAACTTCGGCAAGGTGCAGGTCCATTCGAAACGGAAAGAGAATCATATTGCATATTTATTTATTAAGATAGAATTACAGTATATGACCTTCTATCGGGGGCACAACATTAACTTTCTACTTAAAAATCAGCTTCATCATTACTGTACTAATAACTAAGTCTAAACTTCATAAATCTCAATTAAAAACTCAACTTTACTTAAATAATATATTCCGATGAAAATAATATATCAAATATTGAATAATATTCCAACACTAGTCAGTTAGATTCACAATTATGACGTAAGTAAAAAGAATCACCAGCTGCACAAAAATCTCATGGACCCACATTCTACAGCCTGCGCATTAATCCAATCGTTCCCGAACTGCTAGTGACATAACTATCAACGCACACCAAGCGATAATATTCTTCTTCATCATAACCTGAAGACATTTGCCCTGTTGGTTATTTTAATTTCTTTACCTTTGGATTTCAAATATTTTGATTTTTTCTTTAAATTGACTTTCATTCTTTTTCAGTTTTTTTCAACTGCTTCTGTGTATATTGTAGATTTTCTTTTTTCTTTCCTTTGTTTTCCGCTAGTCTAGGTATTTCAGCGTAAGGTTTTACTATTTCAGGTGAATAAATTTAGTGCACGGAGATGGTTTTGACGAATCTGTCGACTTGCATGAATTTATGTATGTACGTGGGTTGTTTCCAAAGTTCTGGGAATTTAGCTATCATTTTTTTATTTTGCCAATTTCAATCAATATTGTAATCTTGTTTTTCAACATAATCTCCATTTAACTGAATACATTTATTCCAACGATAAACTAATTTTTTTAGACCAACCTCAAACAACTTTTTTGGTGTCTCCTCAATCCACCTATTTATGGTACGTTTTATGTCATTAAAACACTCAAACCGAACACCGCGTAAAGGTTTTTTTAGTTCTTGAAACAGATGATAATCATTGAGTGCAAGCTCTGGTGAGTAAGGTGGATGCGGAAGCAATTCTCATCGCAAATCATTCAAAACATCCTTTGTTCGTTTTGCAGTGTGAGGTCTTGCGTTGTCTTGTTGCAATAACGGACGCTTGTGTAACTTTCCAGACCGTTTTCTGATAAGTGTCTGTTTTAGTGGTCCGGATAATAAATTCTAGTAATATTCTGCATTAATAGTAATACCTTTCGCCAGATAATCCATAAAAATAATACCTTTGCAATCCCATAATACAGTAATATTACCTTTTCAACAGACTGAACTGCACGCGCCTTAAGAGGCGGCCCTACTTCGGTTTTACGCCATTTTTTGGTTGACTTTTAGTTTCAAGATTGAAGTAGGGAATCCACGTTTCGTTAATAGTTATTATCCGATGCCAAAATTCTTCACCGTAACCGGCTAATAGCTCTTGAAGTTGACGACAAATGTCTGACCTATTGAGTTTCTGTTCTGGTCCCAATAGCCTTGGTACACAGCGGGCTGAAACCTTGCTTACGCGCAAACAGTCATGGAGGATTTCATGAACTTGTCGTGTACCGATTCCCAAGTGTACATTAATTTGACGAATTCGCCTGTCCTCTTTCAGTAGATCCTCCACGGCAGTAATGTTTCTTTCATTTACTGAAGTGTTCGGCCGACCACTACGCGGATCGTTTTCTAATGATGTTCTACTACTTTTAAAACGATCGATCCATCGATAAACAGTACTTTTTGATTCTGCAGACACACAAACACTCCTTGCAGACGTTGAATAATTTCTGAAGATTTCGCACCCTCTTTCCACAAAAAAAATTATTGCTCTTTGAGATCTAACTGAGTCTTCCATGGTTGCAGAAACAGGGCCGCCAAAACGCGTCTATATCAACCGAACACGTAAATCAGTCTAAAGAATATTGTACTAGATAGCTGTGTAAATATGTCAAGACTCGTCTACCACCAATAGTAATGCTTATACATTGTGCATAATTTAATTATAGTTAAATTCCCAGAACTTTGGAAAGATCTCTGGTACGTCTTCGTGTATTAGAATATTTATTGTGGGAAGAGAAGACTGAACAAGCTTTAGGATTGGATTTCCTCAAGTGATTTCTTCAGTCTGACTAGAACATGCTTGATTCCTTTGTAACTTGAATTGTTCAGTTTTGGCGTGTCTTTATCAACCGCTACATGGAAGTTTGGCTATTCAGTCAAAAAGGAAGGACATAGTTGGTAAATTATTATCTTCTGAATTCGCTGCATTCGGATTTGGACGAGCAGTAACATAACATGGTGTAAAAGTCCGTAAATATGTCACAGTTACATGAGTACATGCCAGTTTTCTTAAAAATAGCTTGAATATTCTGAATAATGTCATTGTAGTTATCATAAATGCTCATGTTTTGCCAGGGTGATTTCGCATCCAAGCATCATACTGTGAATTCACAATTTCTTTTTTAAATGGTACGTATACTGATCGATCAAGTGGTTGCAACTTGTGCATACAATGTGACGGAAACGATTTTACAGAAATGCAGAGATGTATGATTGTCTAACACGAATAATATTTTATGGGCAATTGAAGAATTTGTGTGTTTTTGAGGGTGTTTTAAAAATAGTACAGAATGTTCCTTTTATCTCCAACTTGAAGGTTTTCTGAAATGATCCTGGTACCGAACACATGGGAATACAAATAACAGGGGTATAACGTTTTTCAAAGCATTTGCAACGGATATATTGTGAGGAGTGTACCTCGCTCCGATGATGTTACCGATCCAACGTGACAATTACCGTTTCTGGGCACCAGTCTGTCAGGAGTCTGGACAGTTGTTATATCTGTTTCGACGGCATTATAAATATATTGTGGCTCGAAACGATCACGGTCTATAACTTTTTGTAAATTATCGTAGAAAGTATCAACGTCCGTCGTATTAAAATTAATGAACCCTGACAAACTACTGACTTGGGAAGCTATTGTAAAAGTTCTGGATTTCTATTCGTGAATGCTCTATAACAACCGTTTACGGCTATTCCGTTTTCCACCCAGGAACAAGGTCGTTTTAGGTGTTACGGTGTAGTCAGTTCGCAACTTAATTTTCCTATTTTTTGGGTTGCCCAAAATAAATGTGGGCACATCTCTTCAAATACTTGGGTAAGGTATTGTTTTGCACATCTACCACGTAGCTCATAGAAGTTGATGCTCTAATTTTATACCTCTTAGCCTCCCGTTTTCTTTCATATCGAAGCAGGAGCATGTGATTTAAATTGTGTTTTTCAGCTAGCTTCTTAGAGACATGCCTTTTCTTATCTCTTTATATACTTCCAAATACCGCGATGTAATCACTCCGCCCTTTATATGCTTTAGTTAGACGTTTTCTGGGAAACCAGAAATAGAAAACACAACTTTAACTGCTTTGAAATATATGGGAACGCTTAAAACGTTTTATTCGGTTTCAAAAGCATTGTTGCAACCGTCCGCGGCACATCTTCTAGAACACTTGTCGTATCTTTTAAAATAAACAATTTAAATAAAAAAAACTATTCTTATTTGAACTGTGATAACGATGGTTCTTACGCAAAAAATTATAGTAACCGTAACTAGTTAAAAATAAATGAACGGGAACAAAAATATTTTTGCACGTAAAAAGACAATGTGACTTTTTACTTGCGTATGATGCACCCGAAGTGACACTGAATTTTGATGAACACGTTCCGACCTGAAAACAGCGTCCTTCTCTTCCTGTAGCAATAGTGCTGTGGCCAGGTTTGGAAGCTTACGCGCTATATTATTATTAACAATTAGCACAAAATGAGTCAAATCTGATATTTTACATATATTTAAGATATGTTCATGCATTGAATGTTTAAAACTAACGTATTATGTGGCAACTGAGCTTCACAAAGCATATTCGTACTTTTCTAAGAATAGTTCTGTACTGTGCGACCGTAAAGTCCGGATCTCTAATAATAAAATGAAAACGATGTATTTTTATGAAAATTCCAAAAACACGTCAATTTTAGTTTTTTCTTGCGGTTTTATTGCTTATAGTTTTAGCTCTGTAGATCCATCCCCTAAAGTAGGGTGAAGTCAACCCTGGAAATCTTAAATAGCAATAGGGGTCAAATGACATATCATTCGAAAGCCTATTTCGTCCTCTTTTCAAAAATATCTAACTTTTTAATCTTCGTCTAGTAGTTTCCGAGATATTGATTTTTTTAAGAATTAAGTTAACTAATATAAAAACCTACTTGGCGTTCCGTTTGCAATATTGCAATACCTTTTATTCAAAAAATATGTAGTTACCTATTGCATTCAACTGTGAAACTAGTTGCTTCAATAAACGACAAATGATCAACAAAACTGTTAAAATTCGTAGAATTTGCATTAGTTCATTGTAGTTTGATGTTTTGAAATTATGGTTAATTTAACCAAAACTCAAAGGATTGAAATTTTAATTTATCTTGGTTATAGTAATCTAACAAGAACTCACAATGATGTGTGCGCATTGTTCAATGCAAAATACTCAAATCGTCAGATAACGCGTTCAACGGTTGTAATAATAGCCAAAAAATTTTTGGAAACTGGTAGTGTAAAAGATGTGCCTAAACTAGTCGTCCAAAAGTCAATAATGATATTAAGTTAGAAGTTCTTTTGAAAGCAGAAGAGAATCTACATTTGTCGACACGATCACTTGCTGTGAAAAACGAAATTAGTCAGAGTTCAGTGCATAAGATCTAACGAAGGAAAAGTTTCGTCCCTACAAAATTCAAACACTTGAAGAATTGAACGAAGACGATTGTGATAGACAACTGCAATTTTGTGAAGTGGTTATACACATGCAAGCAAACAATCCGAATTTTTATCGTATCATTGTATATTCCGACGAAGCAACTTTCACTGTAAATGGAGACGTTAATCAACAAAATTGTCGTTACTGGAGTCGAGAGAATCCTCACTAGATGCTAGAAACTCACACTCAATACCCACAAATGTGTGGGTAGGAATAACAGGCGACAGGATATTAGGACCATACTTTTTCGATGGCACGCTCACTGGAGAAATATACCTCAATTTCCTTCAAAATGATTTACTACCTGCTTTTGTTGCACTTGAACCTGATGAAGAGAACCCAGATCTCATTAAAAGAGTTTGGTTACAACAAGATGGTGCACCGCCTTATTTCGCGCGTCATGTTTGTAAATTTCTAGATGCTAACCTTCCAGGTAGATGGATTGGCAGGCGAGGGCCAATAGAGTGACCAGCTGGATCACCAGATCTTACCCCCACTTGATTTTTTTGTGGGGTTATTTAAAATCTAAAATTTATATTACGAGACCGGAAAATCTTGACGATTTAAAACGGCGAATAACTCAAGAAATTCGTCTTATAGAGGCAGACACAATGAACAATGTTCTTAAGGAATTTTTAAATAGAATTGCTTACTGTCAAGAAGTGAATGGGTGGCAATTTGAACATTTAATATAATTTTAGTTTAATTTTAATTTCTTGAGACGTATTTTGGTTGATGATTGATTAAATAATTTGTGATTGTACTTATTTATTGCATTAGTTAACTTAATTCTTGGAAAAATTAATTTCTCGGAAACTAATCGACGAAGATTAAACAGTAAGGCATTTTTGAAAAGAGGACGAAATAGGCTTTCTAATGATATGTCACTTAATGGCTATTGCTATTTAAGATTTCAAGGGTTGATTTCACCCTACCTTAGGGGATGAATCTACAGAGCTAAAATTATAAGCAATAAAACCGCACGAAAACTAAAATTGACGGGTTTTTGGAGTTTTCATAAAAATACGTCGTGTTCATTTTATTATTAGGGATCCGGACTTTACGATTCAATTCTCTTGTTTCGATGTATTTAAAAGTTTTTCGAGCTTTCAAAATCAAGAAAATCAACTATATTTTTAATACCCTGAAATTTGTTTCTTGTTTAGTTAATTACAATAACTAAGCATTGATTAAATACTATTACTCGAAATCGATCAATTGGCTTTGAAGTACAAAATTATTGTTCAATTCCTTATGAAATGTTTTTCTTTTTTTAGTCTACTTATTTTAAAAACCCACAAGGTTTGCTATATACATCGCCTAAAATTTTAGATTGACTTAACCGTTACCTTTCTAAATATTGTCCTCGTCTTATCTTGACATAATAATATTCATAACTGAAAGATTTGGTTCTAACGGGATCTTTAGGAAAGTCACCTTCAGACTTTATATTTGCTGAGTTGACATTGTTGCCTAGGAAGGACAATTGGTAATTTTTGTATTATTATTTAAATTGATATCATTAAATGAACTAATATCTGTCTTAAATTCCGTATATACCAACAGCAAAATGAAGTTGTTCTGAGCGTTGTAACTGATTAAATCTTGTGTTTGTCATTTGCTTTTTTATCTTCTTGCAAAACCATTATTTCTTCCATAGCCATTGTAAATTGCTTTATTTTCCTCCACTTCTCCTGTAGGAGTTGATGGTTTACACAAGGAACCGAACAGTTTAGTAATTTAATTTGTTTTTTTTTTCGTTTTTTTTCTCCTTTCTAAACTCTGCACCAATTAATTTTTTAATATCCATATTGCATCAACTATGTTCTAAACATTCTAGACTTTAAAAGAAATATCCCACTAATTATCATTATGATATTAGACACGATGGTCAAAGCACTAATCATTAATAGAAAAACCCAACACTTCTTCAATAGTGTGGCGCAATTTGTGATTCCTTGTCTGTCTCTGTATATCCTAAAACTACGGATACAGAATTCTTTAACAACGATAACTATCAAAAACGCCCAACGTCTTAAATGTAAGCCTATACATAAATAAGCATTATTTGACCAACACAAAATTACAATGTTGAATAAGTAAAGTTTCATCATCACAAGAATCCATGTGAGAATAGTTGAAACATTCATTTTCATATTTTATTATTAATGTCCCGAGCATGGGTCGAAACTGACACCTAATACTCGTTCCAGAAATTCCTAAATGGTGTATATAAAGTTGTGTCAACCTTATAAATATAATAATTATTAAGTCTTTGTAAATGAAAATAGCGTTAATATTGTCTTCGTAATACAACGAGGCAACAAATTTTCGTATAGCAACAAAACGCGCCTAAAAATGATAAGTTAACAATTACCTTTGTATATTTTGTTCCAATTGTGTTGACACTATAAAGTCAACCCTCGTCGCATGAAAGCCAAGAAAAAACTTCAAAGGAACACTTGGTTTACCCTGCAATGATCTTGTATTCGACGGTTTATTACAGCAATTTTAATTAAACTTTAAGATAATTTATATTATATAAAATGTGGAAACAACGTAATATAGACAAGTACTGATGTAACATAAGAAATTATTTTAGTTTAAATGACGTGCATGCGTTACATTTGAGCAAAATTTTCAATTGAAAATGATCCAATAGTACAGATGTGTAAATCAGCTTCTAACTCCAAATCTGGTATAATAATGGATTATAGTTATTAGGTAACAAAAATTAGACTAAATCCAAAGGTTTCGAACTTCCATTATTGATTATGTTTAGCTTCCCATTAGAACACAATTTATTGGAATTAGTATTATACAGAGGTTTCTTGCATAAGCCTGCGTTAGCTAAATGCGAAATTGGCTATCCATAGATTTAAATGAGCGGCAATAAAACGCTGATAAGTATTCAACGGTTTTGATTGAATCGCGAAAGTTTGGATATTTAGCTTAGAAGACCCCATATAGCTTTAAAACATAAAGATTGCTTTTATTAGGCTTTTAGAGCTGGAACAACATGGAAATAGATAGGCTACTTTTGTTCTAACGCAAAAAAGTTTTTTAACATGTATTTTTAGTAGTATAACTATGGAGAAGCTGGGACAGCCCTTTTTAAAGGGTCATAAATATCTTGTAAAGGGTGTGTGTATTATGGAAAAGAAGTATGTATGTGAAGGTCATGTATGTGTAGGTGTGTGTGTGTGTTAGTATTAGTTAGGTTTGAGGATAACGATAGTATGGCTATGGAGAAGCTGGCCGGCCCTTTTTAAAAGGATCATAAATATCTTGTAAATGGTGTGCGTATTATGTAAAAGAGAGGTATGTATGTGCAGGTGTGTGCGTGTAGGGTGTAGGGTATGTATGGTTTGTCGGTGAAGTTAACGTGGAAGTCGTGCCGCCCTCGTGATAAAAGTGTGTGTGTGTAGATATCGATCGGGGGCGGTGTTGTTGTCGTTTATTTTCGAAAAGAAAGGTATGTATCGTTATGTGTATAGGTGTGTAGGGGGCGTGCGTGTTTTAGTCTAAGACGAAATATCGTAAGGGCGCGCAAGTGGTGCGAACGTGTTTTGTTTTAAGAGTGTGTTTTCGGGATTATCTCATCGGACACGTGCAAGACGTTTCAAGTAATCTTTTAATAATTTGAAAATGTTACGCTCGATGTGTCGTAGGCAATTATGATGAAGTATAAGAAGAATAAGGCTGGGGAAATAACCGCAAGGTTTTTATTACAGGTGTCGATAAGAAAAATTGCGTGCTGCGTTTGTATTTGAAAAAAATTTCTCCCCTACTACGAATAATAGTTTCGTCGTCTTGGTAAAAGAATATCCAAAATATTTTTCTATTTATTATTGTGTAATTATTCGAACGGTAAACATCGTGTGTCGAAAGTGTAAAAATGTCTCAAGCTTCGGACGAATTAAAAATTCCAGACGCGCCTACCTCAACGCGTGCAATTTTAAAACAATTGAAAAGTGCTTGCAACGTAGGTCGAAAACGTCACTATGAATCGATGCTGCTAAATCTGAAATGTAATCAGATCGTTTCTAATGCAAAAAGCAAGCGTGATAGGGCGATCAGAGGGCAGGTATTAGTTAAAAAGAATGGATCCGGCGATAATACTAGTGCGAAGGACGACGAAGAGGGTTATGCGAACGACGTCGAAGTCGACGATCCTGCTGAAAATTTCGATAGATTAACATCAAAGAAGAATGTCAAAAGACGTAGAACGTCGAACAATATCGTGTGGGTCAGATCAGATAGATGGACCTCCTCTGCAAATAAAATCGTGTCCTGAATGCGCATGTTCTACCCCATATGTACGCGCGCACAACAACACATCGCAGCCCTGCAATAAAAACCTATGAATGCAATTAAAAATGCTCATTGTTCGAAATGACTCCTAAAGGACCGCCCGCAGCCGTCGCAGCATATCTCGCCTACTCTTTAATATGTAATAATTACCTATACATATTTAAACCGAGCGTGCCCTCCTGGCAAAGAAATCCGGTTCCCGTAGATCCTCCGAATGCATTCGTATGTTTCGAGGTTGTTGAAAATAAAGACGTTTTGGCATTGTCGAAGTCCGAGTCGTCACAACAACAACAACAAATAAGATGCTCTCGCTCTAAAGATTGGAAACGTATGGAATTAATTACCATGCAGCTGCAACAGCAATGGCAGCAGCAGCAACAGAACCATTCGGAAGAGGTTCCCTTATCGCCATAATCAGAGACGTCGTCGTCGTCGTCATCGTCCGCGGTATCGAGAGACCTTTTAATTTATAAAAGTTATCTAGGAGGAGGAGGAGGACGCCTTCAACGACGACGAGAAATAGAAAACGTAGATGGATCCGGCGACGGCGAGGACGGCGACGACGACGACGACGACGGTGCCGAATGGTTGAACAATGGATCCGCGGGCGATTGTGTCGGAGACGGAGTTGGCATCGATCCTTTTCTGATGTTTAAAATAAGATTTAAATATAATAGCAGTTTTACGGAGACCGAATGGTACGTCATGCCATGGAATCATAAACGAATCGCCTTCGAAAGAGAAAGAGAGAGCGAGAAAAAAGATCGAGAATTTGATAGTTCAGATGGTGTATGGACGTATTTAGAACACATCGTACTTATGCAATTAATAGGAGCGTGGGCATACTACATCTATTACAAATATAAAAATAAACTATGCGCGCATGAGCAACATCGTTTGAGCTCGAACGAAAACCTACGCATGCAAAATAATTTTCAGTTCTAACCGGGAGGTATCTTCGTTCAGGGTGTGTATGTGTGCGTGAAATTTTGCACTTAATTAAATAGCAATTATGGTGAAGTATATTCAAGACGAAAATAATCATACAAGTGGTGACGACAGTCAAGTATTTTAAATAACGATGATGATGACGTAATTTCGTCATCATCATCATCTACGTGTGCAGTATCTGGATCGCCGCAAGTTTTGTCAGGTATTCATGTCTACGATAACGATCAGGCGATGGATCCCCTGATATGTAGCACCGAATACCGATTGAATTTCTCCAAGGAGAATGCGCAATGGTGCGCTCACGGTCATACGATCGAAGTGGGCTTAACCAAACGAAAGAGCAATATGGATTTTAGCCCTGTTATCAGACTTATATGCCCCAACAGATTTTGTAAAGAAGGCGAATTGCAAATGGACGAAAACGAGTGGAAAGATTTGTCGTCTATCAATATCGAACATAAATTTAGAAAATTTTTTTCCAACCGCTCGGATACTGCCACGGTTGCATCTGCAGGCGCTACCGCCGCCTCCGTAGTCGCAGACGTATGGCACTGGAGGCGTGAAATGCATCAGACGATCGACGGATACTTGGAAGTGGAATTTAAAGACGAATACGAGTCCATTCATAGAGTCGAGGTGCAAAAAACTGCTGCGGCTCTCGCCGCATTAGAATCAACAACAACAGGATCCGGATACAATGTTGCGCGAATTTCTCTCTCCCGCGAAGAATTTGCAAAAGTGTTTACTCTAGCGCCTCTTATAATGCTCAAATTAGAAATATTGAAAGGACAAGATTTTCAAGAGTTCTACGATAGAAATATAGAGTGCGTCGCCACTTGCCTTCCCGAAGAGTTCGGAGCTTACGCGTATAACAGGTGCAAGAGCAGTAGCGGCGACGGCGACGACGATGGAGGTGAAGGCGTCCCCCTCCTCGAGGATGCTGGACTTTATTCGAACGTGCAGGATCAAATCTTATGTCGAGTCGAGATGATAAGCGAATACGTATTTGGAAATCCATCCCTAAGTACCTAAACGTTCTTTACGACATCAACAGACTCGGCTTATTAGAAATCACGCGCCATTTCCCTCACGAAATTGTCGATGACGTATTATGTTTATATCAAAAGAATTTAAATGTCGAAATGAAACCTTTGTATTTTAAAGATAGTGTATGATCCTTTTTGTAAATAAAATTTATTCTGTATGCAGTTATTTTTATATATATATATATTTAAATTGTTACGTTATTGCAGGAGAGATGTTAGTCAATGTTGGTACACGGGGTGAAGGGTTGTTCAACAACCTCTTAAATAAATTGCCCTTCGAACTGCACCTTCCTGGTCATAACTTCTGCGGTCCCGGAACCAGGCTACAAGAGCGTTTAAATCGCGGAGACAAAGGTATTAATCCTCTAGACGAAGCGTGCAAGCAGCACGACATCGCGTATTCGCATCACAAAGACGTGGAGCGCAGGCACGAGGCCGACAAGGTCTTGCAAGAAGCGGCTTGGCGGCGAGTCAAGGCCAAAGATTCTAAGTGGTCCGAGAAGCTCGCAGCGTTGGGCGTAACGGCTGCAATGAAAGCGAAACGCAAACTAGGAATGGGAATAGACAAGAAAATGGCCGTGAAACTGGATCGTCGACAGCGAGGAGGACGACGACGACGACAAAAACGACGACGTCGAGTACGTCGATGCTCGGGTAAATTCAAAGACAATAACGGTAACGTCGGCAGAAAATGCTCCTTCAGAGGCGGTCTTATAAGTAAAATATCTAAAGAAATCAGAAAACAAAGCATCAAGAGTAAAGGACACGGAGATGCTTCGCATAATCGTCTATTTCGAGCGCGATGAATGCTGCAAAATTATAGTCAACAGGATGGGAGGTCGTTCGAAAATTAAAGTACCGCGCATAATACCGGTGCCCAAGCGAGGAGGCTTATTGCCTTTGATTCCGATATTTGCGGGTCTTTCGGCGCTCGGAGCACTGGCCGGCGGAGCGTCGAGCGTCGCAAACGCCATCAATTCGGCCAAAAATGCAAAGAGGTATTTCGACGAGAACGCGCGTCACAACAGAGCCATGGAAGAGAAAAAAGTCGGCAGCGGATTGTATTTAAAGCCTCACAAGAAAGGTAGCGCCTTGTACTTGAAACCTTATCCGGGGGATTCAAAAAACGGATGACTTCGATGGTGCCGAGGAATGCTAAGCTCGCCACCACCACCACCACCACCACCACCCTTACACCTCCCATGCGCGCATTGACCGATCTCGATCTGCACAAATATGCTAAAGGTGTTCCGTATTTTAGAGGCGTGTACATGCGAGACGAGTTGCCGCTAAAAAGGCGCGACGGAAGCTTAGCACCGCCGTGGCGAAACGAAAGTGGTATTATAAATTTAGACGATGGATCCGGTCCGGGCACGCATTGGGTCGGTTATAAAAAAAGGGCCAATACGGTGATATACTTCGATAGTTTCGGAGACCTGAGGCCTCCGAGGAAGTCTTAAGATATTTTCACGGTAGCGATATATATTATAACGTGGAAAGGGAGCAAGACTTTAACACGATCGTGTGTGGTCATTTAGTGTTGAAATTTTTACATAAAAGAACCATAATGCCCTCGGAGCGCTACAGTCATGTCTAGGACATTCACGATATTCGGGTATGGAAATACCATCAGCAGCGGTACGCTATACCCACCTGTGAGACTGAACGATGGCGGCACGTACACCTGCGGCTTGGTGGGTCTTTACACGTGCAACACCGTTCGAAATATTTACGAGGGAAATAATAAGTTCTATTACGATAAAGATAAAGAAATCACCATCGACGAGGGATGCTACGAAATAGACGAGCTAAACACGTTCCTGAGAAAAAAGATATTGGAGTCGGCTAAAGCGAACAAAGAAATTAATTCGTCCGTAACTTTGGACGACGACGGATTGGTCGACGGCTTGTTTTCTTTAAGAGCTAATAATAATACCCTAAAGTGCGAAATAAAATCGAAATACTCCGTAAACTTCACGAAGCGCGGCAACATCGGTCGAATGCTGGGATTTTATGATCGAATTTTAGAGGAAGGTCGTTCGCATACGTCCGATCGCGATGTGGAAATAATTTCGGTATCTAATATTTTCGTAGATACTAACATTACGACGGGAGCGTACCGCAATAACCAACTTTGTCATAGCATTTACGAATTTGGCCTAACCGTGCCCCCAGGCTACAGCATAGAACAACAACCCAGCAATATAATTCGTTTCCCTCTGTGCGTGGACGAATTCGATAACATTACGTTGAGACTGGTGGATCATACGGGTGAAGCGGTTAATTTTCGAAGGATACGTACCTTTGCGTTCGCCTAGAGCTAAGACGCGAATAATAAAATTATTATTAAGTTAAAAATGGGCGTCGTTTACGATGACGAGCGTCAGCATCAGCAGCAGCAGCAACAGACGTTAGCCGCAGTCGTCAATATACCTAAGAAAAATCCGCGCGTTGGGCATTGTTATCGTCGTTGCTGCCGAAGTCTTCTTCTTCTTCTTCTTCTTCCTCAAAACAAACCTATATAAAACGCAAAAACGTTCTCGAAATCTGCAGTCGCACGCAAATCATCGTTAGGCCATAACGAAATAAAAAGCGGAAGAGGTGTGAAAAAGCGACATCATATTAAAATGAAGAGGAAGAAGAACCTCGCTCTTAGTCGCGCAGACGCAAGTTTCTTAAAAGCGCTCGGCTACAAGCTTTTGAATACGAGATAGAAAAAAAGTACTAGAAATGGCTAAACGTGGCGGTAAAATACGTGGTGATTTTGGTAGTAGCACGAAAATGGTCGCAGATCACATCTCGTCGGTGATTAGTTCTCCTTTGAAGAAATTACGTTTCGACGAGGTGGCCAAATTAGACGTATTCAAAAGGCCTCGCTACGAAGAGACAATTTCGAAAGAAGATTATTATTCGTATTTACCCTTCACGCGAAACACAGACCACAGCGATAGAGTGATTATAGAAATCCAAAATTCCGATGCTATAACCGCAACCTACGACAGTTACATTAATATTAAGGGAACGTTTTCGGTGTAAACCGAAGGTAAACCGTATACGATAACGAACAACGCAATATTATTCTTGTTCGATGAAATACAGTACAAAATGGGGAGCACGCATGTGGTCGACGTTTGTAAGCAGCCTGGTATAACGTGCACGATGAAGGGTCTCGCTTCGTATCACAAAAAATTCAACGGTTTGAGCAATAGCACCTGGGACCCTCGAGGAGATACAAACGCCGACATTTTTAAGAACGGACGCTTCTCGTGCAATGTGCCTCTAGAGCATTTTTTTGGATTTTGCGAGGATTATAAACGAGCCGTCGTAAACATGCCGCAAGAGCTTGTTTTAATTAGATCCAAGAGCGACGTCAATTGTTACAAGAGCGACGAAAACGAGCTAACATTTAAAATTACTAAAATATCGTGGGAGGTTCCGCATTTAAAGCTTAGCGATGAATCGAAATTAAATTTATTCCATCATTTGCATAAAAATCCCAGAATTGTGGTTTACTTTCGTCGCTGGGAGCTTCACGAGTTGCCGTCCTTTCCGTCTTCGAAAATTCACGTTTGACGTATTAAGAATTCGAACGAATTAGAAAAACCTCGATGGATTCTATTTACTCTTCAGCATGGCAAGTATGATAATGCGAAGCAATCGGCAGCCCAGTTCGATCACTGCAATCTGACAAATTTAAAACTATACCTTAATTCCCAAGAATTTCCACTTCAAGATATGAATTCGGACTTTGCCAATAACGATTATTCGACCCCGTTCATGCACTATTCGAAATTTCCGGAAAACTATTATGCAGGCGCGAGCAATTTGAGCTACGCTCTGTGTTGTTTGAACGACTATCAGCAATTTGGCAATTGTCCCGTGTTCGTGATCGATTGCAGTCGTCAAGAAGAATCTATTAAAAATTCGGCCGTCGATATACGTCTCGAAATCGAATCCAGCAACATTTTCGATCAAACCACTAAAGCATACTGCTTAATTTTGCACGACTCTATATTCGAATACGATCCGTTTACGGAAATCGTTACGCGTCATATTAGCGAATAATAGACATGAAGGTTATTAAACAGAAACAATCTCTACCGGTTGCAAATATGGATCTAACGGTCGAGCAGGATGATCCTTATTCCTATTTTGGAACGCGCAAAAGCACGGAGATATCTTACCGGCCAGCATAAGATGCATCGTATGCGGACCTTCTGCGTGCGGTAAAACAAACCTGATTTTGAGTTTGTTACTGGCACCCAACGGATTGGAATTTGAAAACGTTTACATTTACTCCAAGTCGCTATTTCAGCCCAAATACGATTTTTGAGTCGAGTTTTGAGACCGATCAAGGGACTAGGCTATTACGAATTTAGCGAAAATTCTGAAATAATTTCACCGCAAGATGCTAAGAGTAATTCGATTTTCATTTTCGACGACATTCAATGTCACGAACAAAACGCGATTCGTCAATATTTTTCAATGAGCCGTCATAAGAATATAGACGCGTTCTACCTCAGCCAATCGTATGCAAGAATATCGAAGCATCTTATTCGCGACAATACAAATTTAATTATAGTTTTTTTGCAAGACGAAATGAACTTAAGACATATCTATTCGGAGCACATTAATACCGACATGAGCTTCGAAGATTTCAAAAGATGTGCCGTCTAGCGTGGGAAAAAAAGACGGCGATGGCAATAAAGCCGGATACGGATTCTTAGTGGTAGACAAAGAAAAGCCATAAACGAGGGCCGCTACCGTAAAGGATTCGATCATTACATATGTATTTAAAATCACGACGTTCGAGCGAACTTTCATCAACGCAATGTCTGCGGCTGCGATGAGACGAGGACGACGACGACGTCACTCTACGAATTTAAATCGAGCCGTAGTGCAGGCCACTAAAACGATAAGAAAAAAGTTATTAGATTTTAAACGAGATCAAAATCGAGCTCAATTAAAATACGGAATTAAGCATGCTCAATTACTAGAACCGTTAAAATCGCTATCAAAATTCTCTGCAAGTAAAAATCCTAATTATATTCGACGTCAGAATGCGGAGCACGAATCTGATAATGTCGGCGACGGTTCAGATGCCTTACTTAAAAAGTATGCCGACATCCTGTCCAAAAGCGAGGATCCCAATATAGACGATACCGGAATCGGCATTCAATACGACGACCTTTCGAATAAATGGTCTATGGGCAATTCAGAGTTAGCTATTGCAGACGACGGATCTACGATTAATATTAGAAATAAAAATATCCTATTACGGAGGGCTTACTTCGATTGTTAACTTATAAGAAAATCCTTCGAATAAGAAAACGCCTGCTGGCAATCCTTCCGAGCTAGATGTAAAAATTACATCGATATTTTGAAGAAAACCAATGCATATAATAAACTGTTTCGCAAGGATCTGCCTAAAACGCCCAAATATAAAAATTATATCGTTCCGAATTTAACACCGTCGCCCGTGGCGACTACAATATCTACGCCTCCTCCTAGCCGCAGCATGCTTCGTCGCCGTCACCGTCGTCGTTGTCGTCAAGAGAGATGAATACAGCATCGGCGACTCCTACGATTCCCATGCAATTACGATCCAAAATAACGAAGAAAAAGAAAGGTCTCGGTATGGATGATTTATCGAAAAAGACAGCCATCGAGTAATATAAGCAGAATTTGGCGATACAAAAAATTCGATAATTCTAATCATGAGATAGAATACGTTCATTGGGACTCGCCGGCCGAGCTGGTGAGCCGGCTTCGTTTGTTGATGGCCGAACGTTCGGCGGGCAACAATAGCTCTCAGAATCAAAACGAATTTCTTTCTATTATATCCGAATTAAAGGAGGCGAAATTAATCGCCTAATAAAATATACACGTTCTATAGAATAGTCTCAGAAATAAAATGGTCGTCGATAAATTTGGAAGAGCGTATGTTGCCAGAGACTCTGGAGGCGGAGGGTTTGGTAATACCGCTGCGCGCGGGCCTCCTGGTGTAGGCTTTAAACTACTCCGGAAGGCGATTTCAACATAGAAAATAGAAAACTTTGCAACGTAGGCAATCCCGTGACCGGAACGGATGCGGTAAATAAACGAAGCGCCTTGGTATTGGACGAGGACGAGAAAATAGTTAACTTGAAGGATTTTAGAATAGTGAATTTGCCCGATCCTAAAAAATCAAACGACGGCGTAAACTTAAAATTTTGCAGCGAAGAACTCAATCTGCGTATAGGCAAAGTATTGGAAATATGTTTGACCGCTTCATCTTCGGGAAAAACGCATGCTAATAAGAAACTTAAATTTGACGCCAAATCGCGATCCATTGTAAATTTGCACGACCCCGCAGAGCTCGGCGATGCCGTTAACAAGAGATACGTGGACTCGACGTTGTCAGAAAAAGCGCAAAATTTTATGAAACTAACCACGATCGACGACGGTAAGGCCAAGAACTTCGACTCTCGAGGCTTGAGAATTGTCAACATAGGCGAGGCCGAAGATGAGCACGATGCCGTTTCTAAGTTCTATGTGAACGCGAGAATACAAAATCTTATCGAAGGTGTCGCCATTCACCGCGATAACGTGATCATTCGAGATGTATTGCAATCGGTCGTTCAAGTGTTGAACGAAGTTGTTTTAAACACGAACTTCCTGATTTTCAACCACTTGAAATTAGACGGAGTCAAGACGTCTGCTGGAGGCGATTTACAATTTCACAAAATTAATACCGACGTTATAAGACACCTGCACGTGTTATTGGAGCAAGATAAAGCCTCGTCGTCTAACTCTCATACTCGTGTCAAACCTTAAAAATGTCTAAGAAATATAACGATAAGGAAATACTAGTGGATGAACTGCACAGAGGGGTTAGAATAAATTTTCCACGTCGAAGAACGATCATCAAATCTTATCACGACTTATTCCAAGCCGATATTGCTGAATTTATTCCATATTCGAAATATAATAAAGGGCATAAGTATTTTTTTTTTTTTTTTTATTTTTAAATCTAACATTCTAGTCGTCTGTCATCTGACATTTTAGACAGACCTGTTTTCCCCTATTGTAACCTGTGCTTGATTACTATCATTTTTGTACGGATTGTGTTTGGGTGTTTTTCTTTGTCGTGTATAATTGAGTAAGTGTCGATGTTTGTGTGTGCTTATGTGTGTGCGCTAGTGTGTATATTCTACTCGTGATCGATTGCTATTCGAAATATTTATGGACGAGACCGCTTAAATCCAAGAATGGTCATAAAGTCACATCTGCGATGCGCGAGATTCTAAATGAAATTAAAAGATCGCGGCCGCCTTTACCGAAAAATCTGCAAACAGATAATGGTACAGAATTTTAAAACGGCCAATTTGCACGGCTGATGAAGGAATATGGCGATATTAATCATTACTCCACATATAGCTCAATCAAAGCCGCCATCGTAGAACGTGCAATCAGAACGATAAAAAACAAACTGTATAAAGCTTTTAGTCTGAGAGGCAAATGGAAGTGGATTGATATAATCGATTCGATTGTATCGAAATACAACGATACGGTGCATTCGACCACTAAAAGAAAACCCAAAAATGTGACCGCGAAAACGCGTCTAAAAGTTTACGATAAATTAAAACTGGCGACTAGAAAACCTCGTTATGCCGTGGACGACTTTGTACGCATTTCAAAATATAGAAGTATTTTTTCTAAGGGCTACAATGCAAACTGGAGCGAGGAGACGTTTAAAATATGTAAAGTGTTTCGAGCAAATCCGACTACTTATTTACTCGTCGACATGCATGGCGATCCAGTATTGGGACAGTTTTATGAAGCTGAGCTGCAGAAAACGAGAGTTCCAAATATTTACCTTATCGAGAAAATACTAAGGCGAAAAGGAACCAAAATTCTCGTCAAATGGTTGGGCTTCCAAGAGCCTTCCTGGATTCAAAAAGCTGATCTTATATAGATTGTTACATTTAAAAATAAAACATTTGTTTTTATATTTTTATTATATAAATATGTTACATTTCAAAAATAAAAATTTGTTTCTTTTTTGTTTGATTTTTATTATACATTTTTTTGATCTTGTAAAAATAAGAAAGATAGAGACGCTACAACTGCGATACTTTGACATGCAGCAGCACTTAAAATGTATTATTTTAGTTTATTTTATACATAATATAAAAATAAAAATACAATGCAGTTTTTTATCTTAGCTTGTTACAATATTTTAATTAATTTTATAATAAATATAAAAATAACAAAATACAATGCTTTTTCTTGATTACAATATAACAAAGAGAGCCTCTACAACAGCGCTTAAAATATATTTTAAATTAATTTTATACATAATATAAAAATTAAAAAAAATACAATGCGGTTTTTATAATATAAAAATACAAAAGACAATGCAATTTCTTTCTCGTTACAAGATTTTAATTATTTTTTATAATAAACATGCAATTCACAAAATAAAATATGGTTTTATTCAAAGGTCCTTTATTAGATAGTGCCCATGAGGCAAAGTATCTATTCCGTTAGATAAAATGTATCTTTTATCATCTTGATAACTTAAAGCAATTTTCGTCTGACGTATGGAATATACCTTATGCAAATATGATCGTATGCTATTTTGGTCTCGTTCTATAACTACTTTATTTCGTAACGTATCGAGATAGTGATCGAAACAGATTTGCCGATCGATAATGTACTTTTAACACCCTTAGCCTTCTTTATTATCTCACGGCCTTCTATTTTAAAGAGTACATTTTCGATCGAAGGCCTACAAAGTGCGTTAAAATACGACCTCTAGTTTCGTCTTTCATAAGACCAATGACTTTTTTATTAATTAAAGGAATTTTATAGATGTTATCGGGATCATAAGCGCTCGTATCAAATTTTTCTAGATTCGTCTTTATACACTCTTCATAGAAATCATTGCACGTCACACTATACAAAAGGCTGTCGGTGTCCATGTAGCATAATTCGCAATTATTTGCAAATTTTGCCTTCATGAAATCGTAGTGAAAATTATATAATTCAATTTTTGATAATTCTAAGATGGCCATACCTATGTAGATAGGTTTGTTGAACTCTATCTCTGTTTTGCTCAATTCGATCGCGACCAGATTTTTGTCAAAAATCGTTGCCGAATGGAAATTTGGTTTGGAAATTAAAGATAGAGCACCATACCGACCGCTCCAATGAGTCACTAATTTTATGACGCGTCTTTTCCTAACATTCTCCATTGTTTTACCAAAAATGGAATTGTTTGCAAATTTATATAGATTTTGTGCAAATTCCGTTTTAGCTTCCGTGCGCATTCTTGTATTTAATTCGACAAACGGTCTCAACCAAGGAGACTGACCGAATTCTAAAACCTTATGAACGCGCGTCATAACTACGCCCGCAGATAAATAAACCTGGAGATTTCTGTAATGCACAACGTAGTTGAACTTTTCGTGAGAGTGCACATTAATTTTGAAAATTTCGAGCCCGGAGGCGTGTCCTGTTCTGGGCACATCGGCAACTCTTTCTGAGCGTCGTGAATGTCCGTAGGAAATTCCAAGTCGCATTCGATAATATAACCTTTATCGCTCGTAATGCTCACCGTTGTAACATTAAATTTTAATATTTCTTCAGGCGTTAGCCATTTGAAATCCCGTAAGGCAAATAGCAAGATTCGGCATGACCATAGAGATTATTAATATCTCCGTAAAATAAAAATTTATTCGGCTTGGATGGATCATACGTTTGGGGATAATATTTATTATTGGATTCTACATATCGTTTTACGACTTGAGTAAGGCCCCCGAATGCCTCTTTCGATCATTAAAAACATGTCGACGTCACAAATTAGTTCTAGCCTGATTTTAGTATATAATAACATGCTAGACCACGAGTAGCTCGCCAAAGTCACAAAATTTAAGGGATCCAATTTGTATGTTTCAAGACAATTTTTCTAAAGTCTTGGAATATATCGCAAAGTAAAAGAATGTCGCATTTTAAATATAGGTCCGCGTAGTCGCCTAAATTTTGCATTTAAAAGTGCTCCATACGGTTTGCGCATGAATATATTCCGATTCTTCAATATGTGATTCATTAAGATTGCTATAAAACATTCTATAGGAGGAAGATTTTCTTCGCTTAATTTCAAAATGTCATCCAAATACTCGTAGGAAAATACCCTTGCGCATTAGCAATTTAATGCGATCCGGGTTTAGCGAGCTAAATTCCTTTTTAAAACTTTAAGTCATCGAAAGACAACTCGCATGCTAATTTTTCCAATGACATTGCCATAAAGCGAAAGGAATCTATGAATCTGAACGTCACATTTGCGTCGTTGTATTTTTAGAAAATGTTATGTATTTTCATTATTCAAGGGTATTATATTCATGGGGCCTTCGAAAGCGTTAGCAAGCTCTTAATAATAAAATGAGCATCATAATTGCTCAAATTATGATAGACTACGGGAATAATTGGAAATAACCTAAAATTTAAATTACAGCTGCTATGCGCAACACCTCTTACAGAACCATTCATGTGATCGTGATCGATAACCTTTTCGTCGTCCGGCAAGAAATCGACTTCGCAAATAAAGCACGTTTTTGCCGTCGAGGCATCTATAGAGGACGTAGCAGGCTCGTTTTAAAAATGCGCTCCCATAACATATGGCAATATGTTTTAATTGTCGCACAAACCAAGAAATGCAGTCTGTGCCCGTGTATGAACTGTAATATGAAAGAGATTCGTCATATCCACAATAAAAATAATATCCTATTGAAAACGGAATATGTTCCTGGTATTTGAAAGTGCGTTCTGATTCGGAAGCTCTTTCGGTTTTTAATAAGGCATTCTATGTCAGAATAAACCACCATCGGCACAGGTATTTTATACTTAAAATCTTTAAATTGTAAATATTTGTTTTTTCGGAGGGTAAAATAACACGACACTCGTTAAGTTTTTCGCATACTTGCTCGTGGGCATCGAGACGTTTGCGATCGTAAAAATAGGAGAGACATCTATCGCATACGTAAAAGTGACCCGTATGTTTAGTTAATTGACCTCTCACAAGTGAGGCTAAATTTTTTATAAGACAATAATGATATCTAACGCCCCGTTTATAATCTTTAATATTTTTTTTTAATTCTTCCAAACTTTTTCCAACTTTATCGGCCTCGTCGCCGTCGTCGTCGTCCTCGTCGCCGTTGACGTCTTCGCCGTCGTCAGAATTAAATTTTGATGACTCGTCGACATACGCATCTTCAACAATTAACAGATTAACGTGTTTATCTCGTTTTGGCTAGTTAATTGTACCGGTGTTACGATGTATCGAGCGCGTTTTAAAATAAGAGCAAAACATTTACAGAAATATCATTCTGCTTTTCGAATTTCGATATATCCGATATAGGCATGGGGCTGACGAAATTTTTCATATTAAAATTTCTGCAAAATGCGGATACGAAGTTGTGCGATTAGCATGCTTACCTGCTGTAGGCTTAATTATTCCGGCTAAAACGCTCCAATAAAAGCATGAAAAATCATTGTTTCTAATGTTTAAACAGGCCTTTTGTTTTGAATTGCGATAGGAAGAGGCATGAAACAACTCGCGTGAAACATATCATAGCATTTATTAATATTAACATTTAAAAATAATATTTCGGATAGCGTGAATCCTGACTCGTGCATTGCGTCGTTCTCTATTTTATCCAACAAGCGTGTTGCGATATTGCACGCAAACCACTCGTTAAACTTCTCTAAATTGCCGAAACAAATTAAAAGTTGGGCGTCGAAAATACCTAGTTTGAAACTCATTTTCGTTGAGCGCGACGGAAAATTTGAAAAATCGCACGCTAACACGACATTAATTTTAAGGTTTACCGAGTGATTTTTAAAAATCGTATACAATTTGGATAAAATTAGTTTTTTACAATCTTCGATAAATAAATTAAGATCTTTATGTGCAACATTAATAATTTGAGCTGTTTGAATTCTCGATTTAAACGCAGACACGATCGGCTTCAAACCAATTCAGAATGTCGAGGCGTGCTCCGAGAATACATCCATTGTTTAGGAACATTCTGCCGCAGTAGTTTTTTAATAGATTTTTAAATAGCATTTTATATCTTTTCATATGGCATAGAAGATTTTCGAATAGATTCAGATAACTAGCCGAGAGCGAAGAAGAAGTTTGTTTCACCGTTCTTAAAATCGATTCGGTGTTGTGAATGTGTGATTTTAATATTCGAACCCAATTGCGAAATACTTTAGTTTTACGACATTTCGTTAAAATTGCGTGCACTTTTCGATACAACTGTAGCATCTGATCACAACACATCGAAACGCCCGCGTCCGCTTCGATTTTTCTGTTAGTTAACATTTTTTTTCGTATTTCAATGCCAACTTTCTGTATTTTGAACCGTGCAATTTTACTAATACGTTCGGCGTATCGTCTTTGGGCGATAAATCGCAGGACCATAAAATGGCTTCTAATTCGGCATGCAGTTCCGTTTTATTCTAACAATTTGTACGAGTTTAAAAATCTTATACAAAAGGATAAGTCTATAGCATATTTTTCTGAATCTGTAATTTTTGTTGATTTTATAGAAAATACATCTGTCGTTCTAACACATTTACTATAGACAAATAAATCGCCGATTTCATGCAAGCGCATGCGGAGGGTTTTCTGCAAATCAACAAAGAATTAATAAATTGAGTTGAAAACACGAATTCTCTATTTTTAAGTCCACGTATAGGCAATCGGTTCTTAGAATTGCATAAAAGAAAATGTCACTTTCACATTTATACTGAAAATTAAACACTGTTTTTAATGGCGATACGGCAGATTGATCTACAAATCTAAACAACCTAATACCGGCCGAGATGCTTTCGCTAATATTATAAAATGCCCTTCGGTCGTAATTACATAAATTAAAAACTTTTCTTTCATACGAGACACGTCGGTGAAGCAAAACGCTATTGTGTTAGAATACGAATCTTCTAAGCACGTTAAATTGTCGAACAAATTAAATTGCATGCAAAATAGAAAAAGGGCTCGAGACCCAATCAAAAACCGTCCCGATATTTAAAGTCTTTTAAATAAGCAGGCAATTCCTTGCATGCGATTCTATAAAATTATGTGGATAATCCGCAATTAGCATATCACGATTGTAATGGGTTGCTGATCTAATTCTATATTCAATACTCATAACTTTAAAAATCAAGATGTAAAAATACTAAAATTATAAAATTAATTACCATGTATAGGTAGGTATTCTAGTGTGATGACGATACGGATGGCTTTTTTGCTCTTGCCGTTCTTGATTTTCATTGGGAGGATCCGTGAGGGCTGATGATGATGGATCCTTTTGTTTTTCGACCATGCAGCAGAAGGAAATACTCGCTGCAGGATTACGTTTACCTTTAAAATAAACGAATTTCGTATTAGTTTTTTAAATAAAAAATTAAAATATTAAATACTAACCAACTTCGAACGATCCTAGGTAGTGCAAACAAAGGCATTCCTGTTTATTCAGCTCTTCGATATCTTTGTCGCTAATTACGTCCGCGATTCTCTGCGGAAGGAACACAACGCATTCTTCTAATTCGACGAGAATGATCCGAGAATTCTTCTTTGACTGAAGAGATTTGATGCTTAAAACCGGATAAGGGCGCTGTAGCTCGAGATCTTTGACTTTTACGGTCTTCTTCCTATCGATGCGGCTTACTGAATTGATTTTTTTAATTAACTCCATATTTTAATTCTAATTACGAATATAATTACATAAAGTTAAAAATATATTTACAATTATTACCTGTTTTTTAATGCAAGCTGCACGATGACAAAACACGTTGCACGACTCTCAAACTTATATTTTACAAGATAAAAAAGCCTTACAAGGGATCCTCAATTTATATCACTCCGAATGACGTACAATTTATTACGCATCTGAAAACCGCTCCCCACATACACGATTCAGACATTAACGATAGCAATTCATTAGAATTAAATAGCATTGCCCTTGTTTTGGACAAAAAAAGCTCATTCAAATTAAAAACGTTATCTTTTATTATGCGGATATTGAAGTCGCATAAAAATTAATGAGCATATTTTTTATTCAAAGATGTAAGTAACAAAGTCATTTTCGCCGACTCGGCATCGATAAAAGAATATAAAAAATTTCAATCGTCTATATTTCGAGGATTTATAAACCATATTTGTTAAAAGTAATGGGTTCCTATATAATTAATGATGCAAAACGATGTGTACTGAAATTAAAACTTACTCACGAATGATGTAATCATGAAACTACAGTATTTTCTTTACGCGTTCCAAGAAGCTATCTTTTATACATACAATGTTTTAACAAAAGCGATTCCCGACTTCGATAATAAAAAATAATTATACAAACATACTCGATTATTTATATTTTAACTTCCGCTTTATATAATGAATGTATACTATACAAAATTTACGACCACTTTTTATTTCTCGGCAAAAATACGATTTCGTCATCGTATATGCTTTGGGTTCATATAATGCACACAAAATTAAGGAAGAACTTTTTTACCATTTATACCGAAACAATTACATTTAAAACGTCTTGCACGTGTCCGATGAGATAATCGCGACCCCGTGTTTTTTTCTATTGCCCCACGATCTGAAATCTCTGCGTTATTTTAAATACTTCATCATAATTGCCTACGAAAACATCGAGCGTAACATTTCCAAATTATTAAAAGTTTACTTGAAACGTCTTGCACGTGTGTCCGATGAGATAATCATGACCCTGTATTTGTATACGAATTAAATAGCGCACTTTCATCATCTTCTCTCTCGGAAGGCAAAAAATACACGCACACGTCATCGAACGAACCATCTTGAGCAAAAATACGATTACATCAGTAGTATAGCTATGGAGAAGCTGAGACAGCCCTTTTAAAAGGGCCATCGCAATTTTTTTTCTTATCGACACCTGTAATAAAAAAACCCTTGCGGTTATTTACCCAGACTTATTCTCGATCGCGACCACCACCCCCCCGAAAACACACTCTTAAAACAAAAACACGTTCGCACCACTTGCGCGCCCTTTACGATATTTCGTCTTAGACTAAAACACGCACGCCCCCCCTACACACCTATACACATAACGATACATACCTTTCTTTTCGAAAATAAAACGACAACAACACCGCCCCCCCGATCGATATCTACACACACACTTTTATCACGAGGGCGGCACGACTTCCACGTTAACTTCACCGACAAACCATACATACCCTACACCCTACACGCACACACCTGCACATACATACCTCTCTTTTACATAATACGCACACCCTTTACAAGATATTTATGATCCTTTTAAAAAGGGCCGGCCAGCTTCTCCATAGCCATACTATCGTTATCCTCAAACCTAACTAATACTAACACACACACACACCTACACATACATTACCTTCACACATACATACTTCTCTTTTCCATAATACACACACCCTTTACAAGATATTTATGACCCTTTAAAAAGGGCTGTCCCAGCTTCTCCATAGTTATACTACTATTTTTCCATAAGAAAATATAAGGTTTGTTCTGCTCATCTTTGTATCCTTCAAGATCATCCATTTGAAGATTACGCGATTCTCTCTTTCTCTCTCTATCGCCCTATTGTCCCACACAAGAGGGCGATCCGGCACAGGACGGACGGTCGCTCGCCAGGGCGCCCTCGCGGAGCTCTCAAGTTGGCGGCTCCGTGGCGTAGTTGGTATGCGCGTGACTACTACGTCCTTACATGTGATTTTCCAAAGCTCTACCCGAAGCTACTACATTGGCCAGGAAGCGAGTTTTTTTTACCTGAAAAATTTTGAATTTTGCCGAACCCTTGCTGTTCCAAGCAAGGTAGGGATCTTGAACGTACGTGACAACACTCACACACGAAACCTCCATTTTTACCTCTCATTCGAACGAGGGCGTATTTTTGTGAAAAATGCTCGCCTTAGATTTTTCAAGCGGACCGTGTCGGGATTCGAACCCGGGACCTTGGGCGTAGTAGTCACACGCATACAAACTACGCCACGGAGCGCCGAAGCTGCCCTATCGTGGAAAAGTATGCAGCAAAAACAGAACTCAATTTTTAGATTCAGAACTTGACTACCCGTCCAAGATCCCGGGTTTGAATCCCGACACGGTCCGCTTGAAAAATGTTAGGCGAGCATTTTTCACGAAAATACGCCCTCGTTCGGATGAGAGGTAAAATGGAAGTCCCGTCTGTGAGTGTTGTCACGCACGTTAAAGATCCCTACCTTGCTTGGAACAGCAAGGTTTCGGCAAAATTCAAAATTGTTCAGGTAAAAGAACTCGCTTCCTGACCATGTAGTACTACATTCGGGTGGAGCATTGGAAAATCACATGTAGGGGGGAGGGGCTCTCAAGTTACAGGATGGGTACTCCCGCAGCCATGAAGGACGATAGAGGGAGGTACGAGAACACGTAATGACCTTGAAGGGTATAAAATAGCAGAATGAACTTAATGGGAAAATGCATGTAAAAGCCTGTTTTTGTGCTAGAACGAAGGTAGAGTATTTATTCATGAGGTATAATGCAAAGTGTATTTTTAACATTGCACGTACAGTTTTTAATATTAACAAATTAATATTAATTAGACAAAAACAACAGTTTATAAAGCAAGTATTTAGAGAAAAAAAAAGAAATTTAATAAATAATATTTATGTACTTTAGTACTGAGCACTAATATTTAGTTCTTATTTTAAGTTGTTTTAGTAGTTGTAGGTTGAAATTTTATAACAATGGAGAGGGATGAGTATTCAATAATTTTTAATTCAACCGCAGGTGTAAGTAGGTGAGACTTTTTCGAGATATTTTAAGAGAAAAATAACGCGACATTGTTTTTTAAAAATTTAATAGCTTCAGTTGTTACAACGCACAACAATAAATAAAATAGGACTACTTAATATTTTACATATTATGCATTGTTTTGTAGAAGTTGGCCGGAACTGCAAAAACTAACTTCTAAGTTTGAGATATTTGTTTATAAATAAACAAAGCAGTTCTATGAATTTTTGCTTCAACGAGCATTTTATTTGTGAGATATCACCATCGAGATATTATAACAAAAGTTGCGAAGAGTTTAGAATTGAAAGGAACAAATTCAACAAACAACAGTGGATTGATTGACAACTACAAGGGTGCATTTAAAGAGTCAATATAGGGCACGAAAAAAGCGAATAATTTAAAAAGGCCTGATGATTTTTAGAAACCTGTAGAAGCTTTACGTTTCAGTCACAGTATGAATTTGCTAGTATTATGGTGTAAATTATAGAATAAAGCGTTTAAATAAATACGTTTAAGTGTTGGTGCTTGTTTAAATAAATTTCATAGCCGAACTTAGTCGTCGTGTTAATAAGGAATTCAGAGTTAGTAAACATTTTAGCAATTATTTCAGTACATTAAGGTTTCTCTGTTTTTGTGAGTAAACAGGCTCATATTCGACAATAAAGAACGTAAAAAGAAATTGGTTACAATATTAAATCCACCAAATGCTGAATAATTGCAATAACTTTAGAACAGAATGTGGAAACTCAAAAATGTTAATTTAGGCTTCTATTTAAAACATTAACCGAAATTTATACTTTGAGAAACAATTTGATTTGTAGCGTTATTCTGTTGAGTATTTTCTCAGTTTACTACAGAGAAGCATTTCAATAGTGGTGCGTATATTGCTAGCGCCCAATCTGTATGAATTTGTATTGTACAAAATTTTGGCATCGTGCGGTGCGCATCCTACAAACGTTTGAAAACGTTTACGCTCAACTTTGTGAAACTAGCAATTTTTAAAGTTATGCCACTGTTATAGTCAGACTAGTATCAGTGAGAACGGTTCAGATTGATAAAAAGCTGCCCTATACAAAACCGAAGAAGATGCTGAAGTCAGCACGCGCAATATAGTGCTCAGTTTAAATATTACTTATGTAACTTTGGTCAATTTTTATAGTTGAATATTTTATCCGTAACTCATCTAAAGTGTGCAAACTCTACGAGTAATGCATTAAGCTTTAACCCTGAAAGCTGCATTCAGCTACTGGTTTGCGAAGGAAAGTCGCAAGAAACCCCGGTATTGTAAGTCAAGGAATGCTCACCGATGGAACTTGTTTTTCTTGAAATGAAATCATTAATTTCCACAATAATGGCGCATGAACTGAAAAGAATCCGCTCGCTTAAATTCCCAAGAGAATTTTTCTTGGATTATTTGTGCCGCTATAATAGACGATTATTTTATTGGTTCTTGTTTTCTGTCACATATACTTAATAGAGAAAAATACCAGCGTTTTTTCAAGCACAATATACCTCAACTTTTAAAGGAAGGAAGTAAGGAAGTTTCAGTTATGGAGAAATGACGTATGTAATAGTACATGCACGATGGTGTACCACTGCACTTTAATCGAATTGCACGTATATGTTTGAATGCGAATTATCTTATCCTTTGCATAGACAGAACAGAATTAGAACCATGGCCTTTTAGATCTCTGAATACAAATCCTTTAGATAATTTTTTATAGGTATACAGAACTCCTATTCAGAAGAGAGAATACTTAAGGAACAGGATAGATGACTCGTGTTCAACAAATAAATATACACCAGGCATGTTTGAAAAAGTCTGTCACTCGATGATGAAGGAAGTAAATGTCTATATTTAGGTTCAGGACAATCACTTTTATCAATTATGTTAGGAAAATGCAGCAGCCTGATTGTTCCAAAAATAAAACTTTATTTGATAACTTGCTGTTAAATGTACATATTAACTAAATAGGTTTTAGCGATTAAAAAATACAAAAAAATACTCTTTCCAACTCTGCAAAACAGAGCTGCTGTGGATCAATTTTGACACGTACCTTTTTATCTTAGAATTAATTAAGGATTTGCGCCTTACAATTTGTCTGAAAACTTAATTAAATTTTAGTATATGAATTTTAAAACAATTGCTACTTAAGACAAGTGTCACAATGAAAATTTATTGCAGTCTAACCTACTGCTAAGAAATAAAAAAATCTCAGGTCATCAGTATGCACTTATGCAATATTTCAATTAACAGGTAGTTGAGAGGTAGCTACCAAATTAAATTCTTTGAGAATACGTATAGATAAATAGAGTACTATTTTGCTTCTGTATCCTATTCATACACAATTTGTATCTGTATGTTGTTGCTACATTTTTTAGTAAATTTAATTCTTTTCACCGTAAAGTATTATCATTTTAAAATAAATTGCATGGTCTGTGAAACCGTGGCAAACGATCACCGACAGTGTTACAGCAATAAGTGTGAAATAAGCTACTTATTAGGCACACCTTACTTTCAGATAACTTTTATTATTTATCTAATTAAAGTCATGTAAATTTCATCTTCTGGCAAACAAATTGTAGTGTACCATTCCGCATTTAACCGTCCTTAGATCTTTTAATGCAATAGTTGCAACATGACCCGCTTATACGAAGAAACAAGCAAGCATTTTTCCAAAACGCTCCGTGAACGCACTCCTTTTGTTGGTCAGGTCTCTTTCAAAACATCCATTCAGTAGATTACTATTTAGTTTCAGGTTCATTTTCTTCACGACATTAGAGGTGCATGAACGTCCTTCGCAAACTTCGCGTTAGTTTTCCACGTTTGAATTTTGCGAACCATTTCTAAACCATAGATTTGGATTATATTTTAAACCCGAAATAACGAATTAAGTTTTTCCACGCATCACTGCAGTGTGAAATCGTATCGAAAATCATAATAGTCAAGTTGAAATTTCCATTTTTACACACAAATATTAATTTGTTAAATTTTGTTGAAACGAAACACTAAGTTTGAAATCGAATTGTCAAGTGAGTTATATGTCAGGTTTTACAAATATGACAATTGCAAAACGCTGGTAATACATGTGTACTAGATTACGCGAATTTTATCAGTAATCCTCCTATTTAGAATAATTTTTACGTAGAAATGTTTGGTGTATCTTAACCAAATATGACGTTCCCATCTTAAAGGTTCGTAATAAAACCTTAGCAATCCTGCACTTTCCTCCAGAATCATTCAGCTCCCCATTTAACCCATACGGAGGAAGTGCGTGCAATATACAGTTTCTTACGACTAACCATTTTTTTTTTCAGCAGATTAAAATATCATAATTTTTCATCTATGCTCGAGAAAATGAGCATCCTCATTTGCTCCCAGCATCCAAACCAACATTACTTATTCTTTGTCTAGCCAACATCTTTCGATACCTAGTTTGTTTGGTATCAATCAGATATTAACATTTGCTCAGACACACCGAATGCTCTACGAGAATTTTACTGATTGCATCACCAAACTACGCCTCATTTTAAAGATCTTAAATCTTACCGTAAGACGACTTGAGCGTTCTTATAAACGCTTTTTCAGTCAACCGATAACATGCTTGTTAGCTTACAATTTTATGCAGAATCGAATCTCAAACGATTGAAATCGGTTATTCTCACGCACCTGCAAAGTTCAGTCACCGCTTTAAAGTCCATGATTCTTCTAATTTGATCTTTAACTTTATAACGGCCCCGCAAAACTAACAACATAGTTATATACGTCTAACCAATCACTTAAACTGCAGATAAACCCATACTTTTTGTTATACAATGCAATATGAGAATTATTCCAGCTACCCGACTTTAGGAATTTCAAACATACCCAAAGGAGCTACCCCATAGTTTTAAGATTTCTGTACTGTGTGACAAATTGTATGAACGTTTCTTATAAATTTGTTATACATCAGATACATCTTGTTGTAACATCTATAAACCGCTTGGTAACCAGAGTCTGGCGAATCTGGGATAGCCAAATCTCTAAACATTTGCGCAAGCGATTGCCTTGCAGTTGCATCTTTTAAGTACTGAATGGGAAACATTTAATAAGTTCCAACACTGTCAAGTAATTTAAATTGCTGCAATCATTAACAGAGAAATACTGGCACTGCTCTCCCCTCTAATAACGTTTGAACCCTTTCTTCCTCCGTCGTATTTCCACATACTTTTTATATCACCAACAAATTTTCGTAAAATTCTGGAAAGTTTCAACAAACTCAACCATTATAAAACAGATCAATTCTCATAAATTTAATAGCTTGATGCACTCGTACGCAGGTAGCACAATAACATTCCCATCTTTCGTAATCTCCATATTATATAAATTCTCTTTTCAAAATTGTTCTAAAACCATATACTTCTATTAAAGGCTGTGCTCAGCTGCAATTTGAAATCTTGATCCAATTGTTGTCAACAACATCGTTTCCAGTAGTCAGATCATTTAATCGTACTTGTTTTGAGTCTTGAGCAAATTGGCGAATTTGAAATTCCACTTGAAAAGTATTGGCGAATTTGAAATTCCAAAAACACAATTTCTTCCAATCGAAGCAAGAGAATGTTTTAATCGTTTTGGAATTTCCACCATATAAATCAAAACCAACTTCTATTATATTGGTGATAATTTGGAGAAATTCGCCTAACCTTAGGTTGACTTACCAACTAGTTGGTTGATATTTAATTGTGGTACTCGCACATCACTTGTAACGTCAACACAAGAAAAATCCATCTTTTTTAATTTTAATCAAACTCGACGATACTTTGACGACGCACTGGAACATGGCTCTCGCCTTTTATGCTGATGGTGGGCGCAGCCTCATTATATTAGGGGTTTTGAATCGACTGGAAAAGTGACGTCTATAATTGTTTTGTAGTGGGTTTTACCTGTATGTTTTAACCACCAACGCCATTTTTGTTATTAAACAAAATTACTCTTAAGTATTTTAATATACCATCGTGTAAGATTTCAATTATTATTGTGTTTTCCTCAGGTTCTCAAATCCCTCGGAAATTTTTCAAATCGAATGACCCCTTACTGATTTGCAGAATAACCTTTTTTGTATAATTCATCTTTAATCTATTTCTAAACCGTATCGCTCTGTCTTTTGAGATAAACCCTGGTTCCCAAATCGACTTCCTTTTCACCCCCGTTGACACTGATGTTGTTTAATTCCTCGAACCGGGTATATCCTTTATGGATATCGGGAACCATCCGTCAAATTGAGAATGGTGCTGTAATGGGGTAACACCGACCCTTTGCGGATTGTGAGCACTGGGGTAACGCACTATCACGCACCAGGCAAAGCATGCGTTGTCGTCATTTTGTATATTAATAACAGCTCTGGTGTTTCGAACCCATTTGGGGGCTCGATGAGGGATCCACGCAAAGGGTTGTACTTGTTTACATTAATCTCCAAGTACAACGCCTGTTTCAAATCCTAAAATTTAAAAATTAGAAAAAATAAATTATTTGAAACTAACAGAATCTCGTTCTTGGAACTCCTCTGACGCATCCTCTCCACAAAGGTAGATCTCCCTAGGTTACTGGGGAGGTGAGCACAACATTTCGAGTGTTGAAAGATTTCATCCCTACACTGTCCATCTTAATGTAGCCACTAATTAGGTAGTTTACTTTTAAATTAGGAGAAAGCGTCGTTTAACCTTGAGTAACATTTCATACCAGTCTATTCGTCGGTGAAAATCAATTAACTTCTTGCTTACGCGCTACATCTATAATTATCGGATGTATCAAACGAGAACAAAGTTAGACGGGGTAAATATTTATACATATTTTTCGAAATTGTGAAATTGGAATAGTCTGCATTTGCATTTTGATAAGTAAACATCGTAATAAAAATGAGCGGGAAAATTATATCCTTAGATGCTATAAAAATTTTAGAAGAAGTTGTCAAGGAGATGAAAACAAGTTTATCAAACAATTCAACTAGCCAACATTTGAATGGTATGTCTAATGAATCTCTGGTAAATACAAAAATAGGAAAAAACCTACACATAAAGGAGGAAAATTAAAACAAAGGCCCAAGTAAGTTTTACAAAAGAGAGAACCTTATCTTATATAGGAAGTTTAAATAAAGCCCTTACGAAAATAAAAAGTGGTTATGGGTTAAAGATCCCAAATTTACCAATGTTTGAAAAGTATTAGGAAATTGATAGAAAACGTGCAAAATTTAAATAATAACTTTTCCAATTAAAGGGGAAAAAAGATTTTTTTTTTGTTTAGTTTTTTAAAAAATTAATATTTTTTATAGAATACATTTAATATTTGTTGTTAAAAATCGATGAATGGTTTATTTTAAATAGGGTATTTAAAAAACTGTCGCGTAGAAGAATTTTTGGTTTGTATTTAAAGGAAAAAACAAAAATTAAAAGGATTTGGAAAAGGTTATTGAAGATTTCCAATTTAATTAAAAAGCCCTTTTGTAAACTTTTCATAAAGAGAAAATTTCTTAGTGACATTTGAAAAAAACCAATGTACTTTATTTAAAAATCCCAAGGACTATATTTAAAATAATTTAAATTTTATAAAATTTCAGATTTCGGAATATAACTAAAGTAAGTTTTAAAATTTTCCCCAAACGACATAAGAAATTTTAATTTAAAATTTTTTTTATTAAGCTTGATTTTAAAATATAAAGCATACATTGGTTATTTGTTTAATTTTTCAAATGTTCACGAACGAATGGGTATCTAAGTAATTATTGAAAAATTATAACAAAGAAGGTATTTAATTTTAATGAAAACTACAACATTGTTTAAACATTATTTAGTTTTTTTTATTAAATTACATAAACCAAATTTGTTATTGCTTCTAATTTTAATACTTATATTAATAACATTTAAAACTTATGAAACAATATTTATATTAAAACATTAAAATAATTTTATTCATTAAAATTAAATACACATCACACATGAAAGTATGTTTTTCTTTTAAAACTAATTTGTTTATCCAAATACGTTTTCAAACCCATTTGTGGTTATTTTAAAATATAATTGATTGAATACACCTTTATTGTAGGTTATTCTTCCTTTAGTTAGACATAAGTTTTCTTTCTATATTCCCATTGAACTCTAACATGAAATTCTATACTTCGATCTTATCAGTTATTTTTTTTAAAGTAAATTTTAATACTTTCGAAATTCTTTAAGAATACCATTCAAAATGTTCTAAATTGTTTGATAAAGTTTTATCTCCTAATGCAAACTTCATTCTAAAAATTTATGCTTAAATTTAAATATTCTCAATTTGTTGATTCATGTTTAACTTATATAATGGCAGTATTCTGAATTAATTTCTAAATAGTTTAAATATACGTTAATTTTTCTTTACCAAACCGAATTAAATAAATTTAGTATTGTTTTCACCGTAATAACTAGAATGTACCGGGTTAAATGACTTTTTTTAAATAACTATATTGTTTCATTAATTTGACGTGTAAGGAATGATAACTTTCACTAAATTTTATTTTAGAATAATCTTTTTGTTGAAACTCATTTAAAAGAGATTAGTTCCGAACCAGTTCTGTCAGTTCATAAATAATTAGTATTTTTTAATAAAATTTTAGGTGGTTCATTTATTGGAATTATGGGAACAATTTGTGGATAATTTAAATATTTATATGGGTTTCAAACCCATTTCGAGCTTATTAAATCAAAATGCGACAAGCATGTTTGTGGTTATAGTTTTACCCCAGTACAATAAGGTTTTCTTAAATTTCAATTTGAAGATGTTACCATTTAATTTCCCGAAAGGAATTAATTTCAACTTTTAAAAAGCGATTACACCAGGGTTATCTCAAAGCAGAGCGATACGGTTTGAAATAGATTAAAAGAATTATTACATGCTGCAAAAGGTTATTCTGCTCGTAAGGGGTATTCGATTTGAAAAATTTGAATTTGGACCTGAGGAAAACACAATAAATAATTGAAATCTACACGATGGGTATTATTAAAAATACTGCTAAATAATTTTGTTTATAATTAAAATGGCTTGGTTTGTTAATCGGAAAACCATTAAAAACAATTATGACTACTTTTCCAGTAAAACTCATTAACGCCAATATTAATGAGACTGGACCTCAATAGCATAAAGGCAAGAGCATGTTCCAGTGCATTAGTCGTCAAAGTATGTCGAGTTTGATTAAAATTATAATTAAAGATGGATTTTCTTGTGTACGTTCAAGTATGTCGGTCCAATTAATTCAACCAACTAGTTGGTAAGTCAACCATGGTTAGGCAATTTCTCCAAATTATCAAATATAATAAGAAGTTGGTTTTGATTTATTGGTGGTCTTAACTGTCCAAGTATTTGCTGTAAGTGGTTGGTGCTGACCAGATAACATTCTCTTTCGATTGGATAGGAAATGGTCTTTCAAGTGGAATTAAATTGCCAATTTGCTCAAGACTCAAAACCAAGTACGATTAAATGATCGACACTGGAAAATGTTGTTGACATCAATTATCAAATTTAAATTGAAGCTGACACAGCCTTTAATGAATAAATGGTTTTGGACAATTTTGAAAAGAGAATTTTATAAATGGAGATTACAAAGATGGGAATGTTTTGTTCTACCTGCGTCGAGTGCATCAACATTAAATTGGAGAATTGACTGTTTTATAAAGTTGAGTTAAGGTTTGAAACTTTCCAAATTTTACGAAATTTGTTGGTGATATAAAAAAGTATGTGGTCGCGGAGGAAGAAAGGGTTCAACGTTATTTAGAGGAGAGAGAGTGAGGTATTTTCTGTCAATGATTGCAGGCATTTAAATTTACTTGAAACAAGTGTTTGGAACTTATTAAATGTTTCCCATTCAGTACTTAAAAGATGGAACTGCAGGATCGTGGGAAATGTTTAGAGATTTGGCTATCCAGATTGCCAATTCTGGTTACCAAGCGGTTATAGATGGTTATCCAATACTGGTATTGTATTCTATTCATTTTCTTGATAAAGTTTGTTTTACATTTTTGGTATGGGCCAAATTACCATAAAATTAATAGACGTTATTAAACTATCCGTTTTTTTTTAGTTTAAAAGTGGTGTACGGGTAATAACACATATACCGCATGTTAACAAAAATTGTGGGGAAATTTAAAGACGATTTAACGGTAACTTGGTGTTAGAATTTGAGGTATAGGTAAAAGTCCTATGGATGTTCGCGAAAAAGGACGTTAAAAAAGAATTAAAGGGATCTCAAATGTTGTTATCGGGTGCTCAACATAACGAGCATTATCAAAAGGAATGGACATGCAACTACGTTGCATGCGTTGGAGAATAAGGAATTTCAATAAGAAATTAAATCATTGGGAAATGGTGAAATGTGGAACCTATTAAAGGCGATTATTAATTATGGTTACTGACCGCGTTTGTGCACTCTTCGAGTTCTTCGGTTTTCGGTTGTTTCCAAAGGGCATGCCATTTTCGAAAAATATGGCGTAGAAGGTTATTTAAAATTAAATTGTTTATTAGTAAGTATTCTGTATACAACCAAGTTTTTCCCTTAGGGCAAAGTGTTTATTTAAAATTTGTATCCTGAATTATTAATCATTTCTAATACACAAACATTTATGAAAGTCCGAAAAGAAATTTATCAGTTTCACATGTGATTCCTGCTCGTTAAGAAATTGATTTGCGACTTGTATTTTCCAACATTTAGCATTGGCATAATCTAATTGTATTTTCAAATCACATAGCTGCTAATTAATAAAGGGGCTACTTTATTTACGGTCCATAAGTAAACTTTGTTTGTCTCTACGTATTCACTATACGTCACCATATTGTGCGATTAGTTTGTCTGTCTATGTATTTTCACAATTAGTTGTCTGTAATTATGTTAAAACCAGAAATTTTAAGTCGTGGGTTTTGCAACCATTCTGAGAAAAGCCTTCTGTTTGAAATGATTTTAATACAGCATTATGGCTTATAAAGAACTCGTTTCTAAAATCCCGGTTTTAGTTTCTGGAATGTTGGTTGCATTATGTCAAGACGAGGCAAACATTTAAAGAGGTTTGGGAGCTTTAAAGGGGTCTTTCAGGGCGTGACCGATTTAATCTGTTTACAGATTTAAATTCTATAAAATTTTGCTAAAAGTGTATGATGTATAAAAAATTTATGAACGTCAAAGTCATCGGTAGAAATCTTAAATTGGGGGCTCCTTGGGGTGATGATTTGAAAATTCCTAAAGATCGGGTAGCTGGTTCTAATATTGATTGTCCAAACAATGGGTTTAACTCAAAAGATGCATTGGTTAGACCGGATAAACTATTTGTTTAGTTTTGTTTGCAAAGAGTTTTAGAAGATCGGCTTTAAGGTATCTTTGAGGGTGGTCCGATTTCAAATCAGTTTGCAAAGATTCAAGAAATTTTGCATTAAAATTCTAAGCTTAACAAGATGTTTCGGCTGACTAAAAAGTTTATAAGAATCAAAAGTGCTCAGGTAAGGAAATTTAAAATGGGGTAGCTCCTTGGGGTGATGCAATCAGAAAAATTTAGAATTCGGGTAAGCGAGAAAATTTCTAATTTGATTTACCAAACAAGATGGTTTATCTCGAAAGATGCATTGGCTGACAAAGGTATTGGTTTAGAATGTGGGACAATTGAGATGTTCATTTATCTCGAAAGATGAAAATTAAGAATTATTTATCTCGAAAGTGAAAATGGTTAGTGAGAAAACTATTTGGTCCAGATGGTGAGGAAATGTGGGATTCTGAGGAAATCTAAATTTCCTCCGGGGATTTCATGTAAATTTGGGAGGAAATGGTTTTGAGGAAATGTGCCAGGTTGCTATTTTCTCACGTTCGACTATTCTAAATTTTATCTTTCATTCAAGTTATTATTGTAGTACCTTGTATGTATTTTATTTTTTAAGTTTTTGGGTGGTTTGAGACGGTGTTGAATGCCTAGTGTCGGATAGGTAAACAATCAATTTTTTTGTTCATTCTGTTTCTGGATATAGTAATCTAGGAGAATACGTTTAAGTATTCAAAAATTAAAAAAACAAAAGAATGTCGAAAACTGAAAGGTTATTTAATAAAAGTTTACCTAAAGTATTTAGAGGAATTTAAGAATGTGCTAGTATATATGGTATTCTATCCAAAACAATTAAATATATGACTACTTCAATATATCCGTGAGCGGTTTTATTTTGGAAACATTTTAATTAAATACAGCACTATGGATAAGTGAAGTACTCAATTTTTCAGACTTTTTCCACACTACTATTCAACACTACTTACCAATTAAAAATAAGTCTATATAATACTCTCGGAGGCCTTCGCGGCCAGAATCATGATTAGCAATAATACGTGTTCAGCATTTGGGCCGTGCAATATTAGAAACTATTAAAGACAACATTTCGCACGGTGTCGTAGGTGGTATCATCAGACAAGACGTGAAACACTACTTCTAAACGTGCAGACTCACACGCTCAATTATGCCGAGAAGGGTCTTGCAAAAAGTAATGTATGCAGGGAACTTACTTCTCGACTAACAGACCTACTAGTCCAATTAAGCCTAAAGGAACCTTGTGCCAAAGTCGCGTTTACGTTGCTACTTTGCTAGAAGGCTTTCTTCAGGTTGATTGGGTTAGTCAGTCCCAAAAGGCTTTCCATGCATACACTACTTTGCTAGAGACTCAGGCATGTCGCTGAATCGACAAAATGTGATCAAAGCGCCGAAAAATTTCTTTGGAAATAGCGCCGAATGTGATATCGAAACGCCGAAATTCATTATTAATTTATACAGTAGACAGTAAATTAACAAGTAAATTCGATATTAATGTTATTATTTATATTTTGGTAAAATTTTCCATTTTCCATTTTCGTTTCTTAAAACTGAACTTTTTAAATAATTAATATAATGAGCTCTTACTTTGTGAAATTCCATTACAATGAGTAAATAAGAAGACAATTTTTTAAAATTTCACTTGTATTGAAGTCTTCTACCACGTTCAGTGGTACGTCCAACGCATTGTTTCGGCGTTTTGGGCACGTTCGGTATACTCAGTCGGCATATAAAAGCAAATTAAGTACTGGGTTTCGACACCACAATCCCGATCTATACAATTTCGTTCTATACGATTCCGCATTTTGACAAAATTCAGCGTTTTGTCCAATTTTTCGGCGTTTTGTCCATTCGACGTTGTCCATTCAGCAATTTGTCATGCACCCCTTTTCTATAAGACACCTCTTGGATTAATTGGGTGTGTGAGTCTGCATGTACGTAAGTAGTGCTCCATTACTTGTCTTGATGGTGCCCTTCACGACAGCAGTTGAAATTTCTACTTTATTAGTTTACAATATTACGTAGTCCACATATAAAATCAATGTTATATGAGCTTTGTTTCTTTTTATTATTTGAAACTTATTAACACTTACATTTTTTGTAATATTTATTGTGCTTTTAGGAGATCTGTATTTTTATTTTTTCAAATATTTTATTTTGGTTTTGTTATATTGTATTCAAGTAACTAACGAACATTTATGTTTATCAATTTCTCTATTTTTTAATTTTTTTTTACCAGCCAGCTTTAGCTTTTGATTTGTTTATATTTCAATATTCAATGCCATCCTTTAAGATGCAATTGATTTCTTTGTTTTGTTTTTGCTTTGAACATTAACAAATAGCTTTAATTATAAAATTTGGTCAACCAAGTAAGAATACTGAAAATTTGGCGAATACATCCTTTGAAAGTATTTGCTTCGCCATGCAGTTTTTCTTTTATTAGCAGGCTTAATTGATAATTTCTGCAATCATCGTGTTTCTGAAGAGAAAGAGGTTAACTTGGGGTGAGATATAAATTTGAAAATGAATTGTAAGTCATCTTTTAAAAGAAACCGACATTTGCATATGTTCTATTTTCTTAGTATTAAACTACCAGTTCAGTTTCTCTGCATCCATTGATTTTAGTAAAAAGGGTTAATTTTTGAAGAGCTAAAAAGCTTTCTATATGACCCGCATTTATTCTTTTAAAAAATTACGCAAAACATACAATAAGATAGCATTAGCGATAAATCTTGAAAATTCAGCATCAGTAACTTGCTTTAAATAAAATAAGAATACAAAAAAACACTCTCTACTAGTTATATTGCTCTTGTCCATATACACATAAGTTTGAAAATATGCTCTTAAAAAGATCACAAAGGTACCTATAAGATTATTGTTGGACAACATTTACCTAAAAATGTAGAGGCATTTGTTAAAATGTATATTATTGCTCCAAATTCAAGAATACTCTACGCTTATAAAGATAATCGAAGTGTCTCTTTTAACCAGCGATACCAGTCTCACCTTGTGGTGTCATTGAATATCGAACTCCTTTCTGAATCGCAAGTGTATTCAACTGGTTTATGTGACTTCGGAGAAGTTTGACCGTAGGGATTGTGGAGTGTATACAGTACTTTTTAGGTGGTACGATATAAAGGAACCGGATGCCTAGCATTTACAATGTGTCGGCTCAGGGTCCTGCTTTGCCAATGGTGTGAGCATTTGGTATTTAAGGATCTTTAGAGAATCTTCAAAGCTGTAGATTAAGTCGTATTTCCAGTTAAACGCCTTCTACTAATGAATGCAGATCATCTTCCAAAGAACTTTTAATTTTGTGAATTTAATCCCCAGCAATAATTTTAGCAATTTCAAATAGTTGCCAATGTTATCGACCCAATTATTACAAGAGCGAGTTGACTGTGCTTTTAATTTTTAAAAACACTAGGATTCCACGTGTCTCATAAGTGCACGTTGTGAAAATTTGAAACATGTTTTACGACCGTTTTCCTCGTTGCTGTATTGGCCGTGCAAGTGAATTTATTTGGGCACCAAGGACTTTAGATTTAAACCTTTTGGACTTTTCAATATGGTAACAAATAAAAGGAATAGTTTATAGCGAAAAAATTAACCCAATAGAGGAGTTGTGACAGAAAATACAAGAAGCCGCGAATGCAATTAAAAATAATACACAGGCCTTGTTTGTAGGCAAAGAACTTAAGATTAGCGCATTGTAAAATGTATTGAGGTGGATGGTGAACAGTTCGAACAGTTACTTTGAAATTTTTATCTTTATCGTTACTGATTGTTATTGATATTAGTTATTTTTTTTGCTATTTTTACTCTGTATAGCTTGTAATTTAAAAGAATAGAAATTTTTTAGACGAAGTACATTAAACTATTTAAAAGCTAATAACTCAAAAGCCGACAGAGTTGCATAAATTAAACAAGAGTGACTTTTCTGTGTAAAGTGGAACAACCTTTAATATTTTTATTTATTTCAACCTAGTTCAACAGACAGTAAGTTTTGTTTTGCATTAGTGCAGGAACAGACTGTAACTAGCGCCTCTATGAGCATTGCCAAAGTAAGCTTCAAGTTCGTAGTTCTCATGCCCAAAAACATAAAAGTGCAAATTTTCGAAATAATTCTATCAAAACTTCAACTTTGTACACCCTGTATTTTTTAAACCAGTGTTATTGGTATACTGCATGTTGCGCCAAATCGTAGTATTTTGGTGTCAAGTTTCTAACCTTTAGAGATTGCCTTTTTATAACGAGTCACACTATACATTATATATACTCGAAGTTTATTATTTCCTGAGCTTATTTTAAGGTTGTGTGTGGATACATGTGTTCAGAAATTGTAGGTTTTTAAATCATTTTCAGATGTATTTGTGAGGATTCTGTGCTTTATGTTTGTTTAACTTAAGCATTTCTTCCGAGACTCTTGACTTCTTTACTAGCAGAACAATCGCAATGAATTAACATTTTAGGTGTAGATCCAACGGCTTTTATTTGTTTTGGGCCGTACGACGACAAAATCGCATTGAATATGTATGTTATGCGTAATTGTTTAGCTGAAGCTTACTAATCGAATGTTTTCTAAATCAATACGATTAGTTTAAACTAACGGTATATGTTTTTTTAAGAAGTTAAACAACAGCTAATTTTCAATGAAGTTCTGTAAATTTTTGCTTAAGATTTTATATTAGTCCACTTTATTTTGAATTACTTCTAATATACTTCTTTATTATTTTTGCTTCAACACAGTAGTTTCAAGGTTTTCCTTGTAGGAGTCTGTGCTGAATAGTAATGCACGATTGCTTATTAGTCGGGAACGGATATGAAACGTGCACTAAATAAAAAATATGAAACAAAAGCTTAATTCTTTAGCTCCAAAATCGTATATTTATTTTTGAATATTCCCTCCTAATGGTGAATTTATTTTTGATACCCGTTTATGGAGAATTTTGTGGTTTTACTTTGAATTCGATTGGCCAACACTATCTTTAATTTGCCCTATCCTCTCGTCCCTGTGAGACCTATTTCAATGGAAAGAGGAAGAATTCACAAAGTGCTGGGTCCGGAGAATTCGACAGATGACAGCAAGGTCGATCTTTTAAATTAGCGAACGCATATCGAGTATTATCGTGCTCAATGCTTAGTGTCGACTCTTCCGAATGCGACGAATACGATTCCGTATTGCTCGTAATGTCGCAGTATATCTCTACAAGTTCAAGGTTTCTTCTTTCTACTAATATTCAGTTATGAAAATATGGTGAGTGAGCGTCCCGACATAACAGTGAAGAGAATTCGTCAGCCCGTATAATCAGTTTTTATCTTTTGGCTTTGCTGAACCTTAACCTTTTTTTCGGTATCGCAATGATGAATCTAACTTTCGTTGCAAGCAACAATATTAAAAAAAAATTCATCACTTTGCGCCGATAACGTTCCAAAATATCAGCAAAAGTATATTTTCTCTCTTTTGCATTTTTTTTTCTTCGAATCTCTTTCTTTTGCATTTGTACTCTTCTGTAATATATTCGGTACCGATCAACGGCAAATTTCACGGTAACTAAACCTTGTAATAATAAAGCCTACACTTTTTTCTGTATTCATTTTCAATAGTTTGTTGAGTAATACTACAATACGACGACACTTTGAATCAATTCATCAACACAAGAATGGCGTTTGCTGTTAGTGGCTGAAGCCGGTCTTCCATTACGATGCTAGTCGAAAGTATGCAAAGTAGCTACTTCACCAGCACGATTTCTTGTATACTATCTTCTCACTTTTTTCAACGTCCCATCTTTTTAAATTTGCTTTAAACATCTATAAATATCGGTCAAGCGCGCATTTTTGCGGTTAGAAATTCTACGTTAGGTGACTCCAAAGTAACAAGCACTAATGGCAAACTGTTCAGCCGAATCGAACAGAACTCGAGTCACCTGCTGAGGGGAATGTAACTACAAATTGCTACTGCACGGAGTTCAGCGCACTGTTTGATTTATGAGTTAGAAGCGAGTGAATTGGTTTTTAGTTTAGCCACGAATCTGCTAAACAATGATCAGTCTGACATATGAAATTCTACACTAAGGGAAAATTTTACAATTGGTCGTTTTCTTTTTCATTACTTTTTGAAATTCATAATAAACATTTTTAATACGAATAGTTTTGGAAATGATTTATTAATACCTTAGTTATCCAGTTAGTAGTGACCTATTTACCTACAATTGGGACTTTACACTTTAGCACCAAAATTGTATAATAGACACATAATTAAGAATCTTCAAGATATATCATCTCGTTCCTAAAATGCTGTACTATAAGTCTCTATAAAGGATTTATTTACATACTAATTTGTTTAATATAGCGAAAACTTGTGTTTTAACACGAATTTCAACTTCTAGCACAAACTGTTTTATTTGGGACCAAATAACAAATGATGGCAACTATAGCAGTTATTTTACAGGTTTATACTGCACAAACACAACATGCTACTAGTTTACACATCATTCATAAAATATACGTATAGGCATTATTGACCTCACAACCAAATTTCTCAAGCTTAACTTATAAGAAACTAATTATACATCAATTCTCTGAACTGTTCTTTACATAACCAGGTTTTGATTTACTGCAGATTAATGCTGACATCATCATCCTCTTTTGGTTTGTTAGATAACACTATCTTGTTTCTTGTAACAGACCACATACTACCAACAATTTATACAGTATTTAACTTTGTTATCTAGTGTTTTCAACCTTGAAAAAAGTTAAGCGTATTTACTTCGGTTCCGTGTTTATTTTAGAATATCATCTGTACATTCACTTTTATTAAAAATATAATTTTAATTCTGTATATTTATTGATCAATATTTTCTTTAATGCAATAATTTAATCGGCGTATTGCATCAGTAGTATTTTATTTTTACCTGATGACTTAATAATTTGATACTTATACTGTTAATTAATTTTTAACTTGTACATTGAAGAGGCAATGAATACTGTCAAATGCAGGAAGACATTTGGAATTACTATGCAGGGACAAAAATTGATATGCTCAGATTTGCAGATGATATAGCAGTATTAGCATCTAGCAAGGAAGAGTTAGAAGCTGCTCTTATTGAAATGGAAACTGTTCTAACAGAGAGATACGGTATAAAAATTAACAAAAATAAAACTAACGTACCAGTATGTAAAGGTGGGAAAAATAAATCAAAAACAAGAATTCAAATAAGTAACAAGAACTTACAAGAGATTAAGGATTTCTGCTACCCAGGAACCCAAATAACGCAAGATGGGAAAAGCGCAAAAGATATAAAACAAAGATTAGCACAAGGTCGTGCTACATTTAACAAGAAAAAGCAACTACTATGTTCAAAGACAACAAACATAAGAATAAGGAAAAGATTGTTTAAAACATATGTGTGGAGCACAGCACTGTACGGCTGTGGAACCTGGACAGTAGGAGAAGCGGACAAGAAAAAGGTAGAAGCCTTTGAAATGTGGTGCTACAGACGAAGGATGAAGATATCATGGACAGACAAATTTAATAACGAAGAGGTATTAAAAATGGTAGAGGATGAAAGAAATATGTGGAAAACGGTAAAAAATAGGAAAGCTAGGATGATAGGCCACATACTACGGCATGGGGGAATAGTGCGGAATATATTAGAAGCAAAGATAGGAAGAAAGAGAAGTAGTGGTAGACCTAGACACAGATAGTGAAAAATGTAAGCTGTAGGAATTTCAGGGAAATGTGTAGGCTAGCTTAGATTCGAAATCAATGGAGGTACGCATCGAACCAGTCCCAAGATGGATAAACTATTGATGAAAAAAGTAACGGTACCTAAACATCATGATTATTACAAGCAACTACAAGTATTGGTTGTGCAATATTCTCGAATAATGTTAATTGTATGAAAGAATTTACTGGAAAACTATTAATTCGGCAAATGTCTAAGTGTTGGGGAATCTTGGCAGCCACAGGCCCCTTCACTGAATCTCGGTGAAATAGGGCATAAAATTGTAAAACAATACAAGGGGAACCGAGCTGTATATAGGCCGTGTGAAAATTTCAGGGAACTGTGTGGGGTAGTTCAGAGTATAAATAAGTGCAGGTACGTGTCCAACCAGTTTTGAGACGGAAACCTAATGACGAAAAAATAAGCGCAGATCTAAACAACTACAGGTGTTGGTTGTGAAATATCTACAACTAATGTTGACTGTGCGAAAAGATATATGGGAAAAAATATTAAATCGGCAAATGTTCAAGTACTGGAGGAACTTGGCAGCCACAGGCTGCTTACCCTCCTTCACAACCACTGAATATCGGAGAAATAGGGTATATAATTCTAAAAAAATAGAGGGGGACCAAATTGCATCTAACGAGAAAGAACAGCGCTTTCGGTCAAAGACAACAAACATAGAAACAAGAAGAAAATTTTTGAAAGCATATGTGTGGAGCACAGCACAGTATGCCTATGAAATACGGGCAGTAGTAAAAGCAGACAGAAAAAGGGTAGCAGCCTCTTGGAATGTGTTGCTTCAGATGTATGAGGATGATTGCATGGACAGACAAAGTTAGTAACAAATAGGTTATAGAAATAGTAGGGGAACAAGGATATCTGTGGAAAAAAATAGGAGAAATAGAAGGGCATTTTTGGGGTATAGCATGGGATATATTACAAACAGAGATAGGAAAAACGAGGTAGATGTAGACCTAGATCAGATAGTGAAAGATGCAGACTGTGTAAATTTCAGGGAAATGTGTAGGTTAGTTCAGAATAGGAAACAATGAGGGTACGCGTCTAACCAGTTCCAGGACTGAAGACCTAATGATGATGATGACTGTTAATTGATATACTGTTTTCTATGCAATCATCTAAGAAACATTAGTTAGTCCTATGGACGTTCCAAGTTCTTGAGAAATTCATTGTTCAATTTGCTTAATGCTCTATTTTATCAAACCTTGTGTTAGAATTTCGCATAATTAGCAATTTATCGAAGTTAAACTTTTTTTGCAGCTGAAATCGTATTCTTATTTATTTAACCGTAAACCCTCACTCAGAGGCAATGCCTGGAAATTGCTTATATCTAGTTTATGCTACCTACACATATCACAGTTTTCCATCACAACCCATATTTTATTATAATTCTTTGTGCATTCGTAATCAGATCCGTATAAAACATTTTTCAAAACGTACAGTGAGCTAAATACTCTGCCATTGCCGCATTGGGTTTATTGGTTTTGTGCACTTGTATGGAAGTCACCTTACGCTTCATATTATTCAGAACTTGTGCAACTAGTATTTCGTGATCAGTTTACATACTCTTTTATCCGACAGTGTATGTATTTTCCTTGTAATATTTTTCTTATCTTAATTTCTTACATACATTGCACACCACAATAATTTAGGTACCGGATACATCGAAAACTACAAACAGTTATTTGTTACAAATGTAAAATTTGTTAGACGGATACGAAAAGCAAAACCGGGCTTGTAGTTACAGAATTACGTTCAGGGCCGGTTCTACGAAATTTCTCGCCCCAGACTGTGAACATACACATTTGTCGCTCCCTAGTTTCATTCCGGTTGGCATTTATTTTATTGCACAAAATATACAATGATAAAAGCAGTAAAAAAGTTTTTCACTTATACTTCAGTTCTAATTAACTTGTAACAAACTTATTTATCGTAGCTCATAAAAGGAAAATACTAATAAGCATTAGAAAGACGTCATGAGATCACAGTCTGCCCACGTCCACGTGTAAGTATAATAGTTTTATATAACAAAATACACACGCTTTAGACAATCGATTAATCCACAAATCTTTTGGCCGTAACTAACAAAGAGGCTGCCATCATCAGTGCGTTCAGCTCTTGAGGACAATAACGATGGTCATTCTTTTGTTAGTTTCTGTCCAAACAATTGTCGATTGTTTTCCAAATTGTGTGTATTTTTTTATAAAATCATTATACGTGTGTAGGCTTTATTATATTTCACTCACCATGAGTATGACCACAAAAAATCTTAATAAAACACATTAGAAGTTTTACAATAATCATGCAGTTACTTTACAAAAGTTTTCGCGTCGCACTTTTTGTAAAGCACATTGCGTGATCGGTTCATTCAAATTTAAGGTATGAAACTTTTGATTTTCGAATGCAATAATTACTAAAATAAAAGACGCTCCTGGGTCTATGTCAATTTTAAATATGTTTTAATTGGTTTCAATTTACCGAAATGTCGTTCACCGCTTGCTACAATCACTGGAATTGTTAGTAGAATGCGTTAACTTATGCATACATTAGGCATTGCTTCATAAAGCTCGTTTTTGAGAAGGTATATCAATACTTGCAGAGCGATTTCACATTAGTATTTTTAAGTATACCCTTTAACTGAAACAATTCGTCACATAACTTAAACCGTCAATGTCATTTTTATCCCCGTTTTTTAAAATACTACGAAGAGTTTTACATTGTTCTTGTGATGTATTTCGACTATCTGATATGTTATCGATACTGTATAAAAGGAACCATTTATCGCTATGCGACTGAAACTGCTGGAATCGTTCAATAATGCAATTAATAGCAGTATCAAGCAAGATATTAAAAACTAGTTTTATAAGGATATTCAAGGTCTTGAGGTGTTTCATCTTGATGTTCATACGCAAATTGTTTTTGTGTTCCAATTCATCACATATTTCTTGAGCTTTTAAAACTGCCTCTGTTAATCCCGACTTACGAGGGCGAATAAGAAATTCTTTACAGTTTTCTAAAAGGGAAACTGTTCTTGCTAAGTCCGTGTCTTTTAGGAAACCAAATTAACTTGAAAAACATGAGGGTAACCAAAAATTAAAAATCACACATGCGAGTTTCTAAATACTTTGTTTCTGATGACTTTTCAGATCATTAGATGCATTTTGTAGAGAAGAAAGCACACTGCAAATGTCTAAAAATTGACAACGAACTGTCTTTAAACTCTCAATTCTACTCGCCCACCTTATTTTACATACTTCCTTAATTGTTAAGCCTTCAGCGTTGTTTTTAGATATGCTCCAAAAAGTACGAACAATCCATGCAAAGCTGCAAATATTAAATTAATTGATTGGCACCCATAGAGATTAAAAATGCTTTTGGATTATCCTATAAAAGCCTTGTCTGAACTCCTTTTTTATTTCCTACATACTTACCTATCCCCGACAATTTCTCGTGTCTAATTTACAGTCCTAGTGTAATTCTTTTAATAAAGTCGCACACAAATTTTTACCGGTAGTTTCTTGAACTAGATTAAAACACAAAAATGTTCCCATATTTGTATGCACTCTTCGCTAATATCAACAAATCGTAAGGTAAATGACATTTGTTCGACATTACTCTTATCTGGAACGCACTCTAAAATAATCGAAAAGTATTTACTATCTTTACACTTCGCAATAATTTGCGATTTAATATAATGTCCACAATATTAATTAGTTCATTCTCAATCGTTTTTCTTAAGTAATGCTGTTGGATTTCCTTAACTTCTATTTTTTTAGATGTTCTTTCACAACATGATCATATTTGCCAGATAGTTGACTTGGCCCCTGAAAGTTTCATTGTTAGAAGCATATAGGGGTTCTACAGATTTTTCAAAAGATAAATTATTTTTTGCTAAAAAGCCAACTATCGACATAAGCCGTTCCAGAATATTTTTCCAGTAGTTTGCGGGCTTTTCTATTTGTTTAAGTAAATCTCTATCGGTGCCAGTTTTATTCTTAAATTTCTTTCCGCCTCTCGCTACTTATTATAAGATGAAAAGTGGATGCCTGATCTTTCATGAGTTTTTAAGTAATCAGAAATGTTTTGCCGGTTTTAAACTTATTCTTTAGCTAGTTGAGAAGCTGCCCTATCCTACATGTGATTTTCCAAAGCTCCACCTGAAGGTACTACAATGGCCAGGAAGCGAGTTTTTTTACCTGAAAAATTTTGAATTTTGCCGAACCCTTGCTGTTCCAAGCAAGGTAGGGACCTTGAACGTACGTGACAACACTCACACACGAAACCTCCATTTTTACCTCTCATTCGAACGAGGGCATATTTTTGTGGAAAATGTTCGCCTTAAATTTTTCAAGCGGACCGTGTCGGGATTCGAACCCGGGACCTTGGACGTAGTAGTCACACACATACCAACTACGCCACGGAGCCGCCGAAGCTGCCCTATCGTGGAAAAGTATGCAGCAAAAACAGAACTCAATTTTTAGATTCAAAATATTGTAACCATCTTCTGTTGTATCTTTCTCGATTGAGCAAAATTCTGTAGCAGCTTAAAGTAGAAAAACGCCTGCTTCTAATTTTTGAATTATTTGGCGTAGGATTTCGCGGAAATTGCAAATTAGTACTCTCATTTTTAGTGGACCGTGTTTCACAAGTTTTCTCTAATCGACGCTGTTATAAACTTTGGCCATTTTCCTATATCTAGATATTAATAATATATCGGCACTGCAATATTAGATCTATATCACTTATTTTCATAACATTATACAACCTTTGTCACACAAACCAAAATTCTCAGACGCTTGAATTTCATTTAAGTTGAATTGTTTATCTGATTCAGTCACTTCACTAGGTTTTAACAATTTTGATATAGAAATTGAACTATCAACAGCTCCCTTTTAGCAACCATTTTTCTTTTACGATTTTGCAACTCGGGGGTTTTGAAGTTATTTTTATATTTTAATAAAGGAATTTAAACACTAAAGTCGATAAGCATAATACGAATACCAAGAACAAACTGCGGTATTTTTGTTACAATAGACATTTCATTTCTATTATGAATGTAGTTTTCACTCTTAATTGATGATGTTGATAATCTGCTTCCCTTAGACAATTTCTTGACCACTATTTGAAAAAGATTGGGATTGAAACAGAAGCTGTTATTTTAAGATTTTTCTTAAACTTTTCTTCTTCTTTCTTCGATTACGAAAATTTTGGTAGCCTGATAACTTTTTCTTGTTGCAACATCTCACGAATAATCATAAATAAAATAAGAAAACTAAAATAACAAAATTGACTACTCTACTATGTATATTGTTTATTGTAAGTTTTCCTAGCTGTTGGTTTGAAAATGTTATAAGGCAAATATTTCTTACTCAAACAACGAAAATTTCACTTACAAAATAATCAATATAAAAACCAGAATACAATTTTTACTCCCTTACACACTTCATCTACCAACGGCAAATAAAACAATAAGTTTGAGGCAGTAGAAAGTTACTATTTATGTATCCGCTTCGTATTGTGCAACTTCCAACTTGTTACTACTGGTATTTTCATTCGGTCATCGTGATGGGAAATCGCAACAGGGAGGGAAATAAAAACAACTTATTTGTTTTAACTAGATCAAAGTAAAACACTAGCATTTTAAATAAAATTCCTGTTGATGAATTATACTTATTTTTATAAATATCTGATCTAAAATTGACTTCGTAAATGAGTTTTTTTATTGCTTTTTGAATGTATTACAGAATCGAATATCGAGCATTTTATAGTTTTGTAATTAATATTTAACAGATATGACCTAATTTTTATATTTGGTTTGTATTTTAGGTAACGTTTAATAAACGGAAATTTGGAGTGATGAAAAAGGCATACGAACTATCAGTTTTGTGCGACTGTGAAATTGCCTTGATAATATTCAGTAGCAGTAATAAGTTATACCAATACGCCAGCACGGATATGGACAAAGTACTTTTGAAGTATACGGAGTACAACGAGCCACACGAATCGTTGACAAACAAAAATATTATCGAGGTACATCAACTCCTGCAGCAACTGTGTACTTTATGCGGTTTATGCAGTTAAATTGTCACTTTGTTTCAATTTGAAATTTTATAATATTGTCTATTTGCTTTTATCATGATTATTAATTTTGCATTTTCCAATTATTTTACACTGTTGTTGCAAAAGTGAGCACATTCCTAATACACAAATCCTTCCTAACACAATAGCCTTCGGGCTTTATATATCTATGTGCTGTGGTCCACTGACACTTGCAGGCACTCAATAAGAAGGAGCATAAAAACGGCGTTATGAGTCCCGACAGTCCAGAACCAGAAACAGAATATCAGCTAACACCACGAACTGAAGCAAAGTACAGCAAAATTGATGAAGAGTTTCAAATGATGCTGCAGCGCAGTCAAATAAATGGCCAAAGGGTTAGAGTTTATGTTTACTTTTGAATATCGTTTTAATGCATTTTAATAGGTCAACATGGGTAGTTCCAATTATTCTCAAACTTCATCAGTACCAGTGAACATTAGCTATGGGGAATCTGGCCTTCTGCAATCTAGTCCTCAAATGGCACATACCAGCATTAGTCCAAGACCTTCTTCTTCTGAAACGGACTCGGTTTATCCTTCTGGTGGAATTTTAGAGTTGAGTAATGGTTATCCTAATTCGGCATCTCCAATGGGTGGATCACCTTCGCCAGGACCTAGTCCTGGACCAGGTTTAAGTTCGTCCAAACATTCAAAGCAGCATTCTCCTGGAACACGCTCCAACTTGCGAGTGGTTATACCTACAACATTAGGACCGAGCCTATCATCAGACGACGTATCGTATGGTGAAGTAAGTATTTGTTTATAACTTATTCTTATATATGGAAACAAATTTCACACTTAATAGGATTGTTTGCAAATTACTTCGAAATTTGTTCTGTGCACAAAGCGTATGAGTCGCATTTTGCTTTTACATTAATTTAGTATTACACTGCAGAAACTTTATTTATTATATTTCGTGAGTGTCATAAAAGAATATATTATTTGTGTAGTGTGACTTTTACTGCAGTTTTTATTTTCGTATTGTCATGTCATGTGCGTCAACATATAAAACAGTTAATGGAAGAACTGTTTAGAGTGATATCTGTGAGGCACCATCCATTTTATGAGAAAGTTTACAAAACTTTGTCGCGCCATTATGAAGATATAAACACGTGTACAATAACCGGTTGATTTGAACAGTACATGCCCTTTTAAGGCCAGTTACAAAATCAACAGGTATTCTTGTAACTTGCTTAACAGTGCCGTGTCTTATTAAATTTAGTTGTCGCGGAAAAGTATGTTAAAATTACTTTTGTAATTCCGTTTTTGTTGCTGTAGTTAAAAAATTACTGGATACATCAAGATAGATTTTATAGAATGATAAATGATACAAAAAATAGCCCGTATGCAGTTTCATGGTAACCTATTTGCAAATAGATTTTTTAATTTTCTACTATCACTATTTTATGTTCCTCGTTTAAAAATGTTTTTGTTTGAAATTACTTAAGTTTACACTTTTATGGTTTTTGGAAACTTGTTGAAGAACACATTTATGTTCATAGAAACAAAAGACAATCATTGGTGTGATGAACACTACCTAATATTATTACTAAGACATCGATGTTCGATGTTTTTGCTTCACGAAGTAGAGTCGGCTGCTTTATTTGACCGAGCTTTTGTTCTCTTACATTCCATCTGTAATCTATCTTCTAACGAAAAAATGTATATTCTTTAGACCTTTTGTCTAAAAGAACGCGTTGCCGAAACTAGGGCTGAAAAATTCGAAAAAGTTGTATTCGATTAATCGAATTTTGCAGTATTCGCAAACCGATTAAACCGATTAATCGATTTTCTATCGAATATTCGGCTAATCGAATATTCGATTAATCGGTTAATCGAATATTCGATTAATCGATTATTAACCGATTAATGGAATAATCGGTTAATCGAATATTCGATTAACCGATTATTCGATTGTTAACAAATTTTTTAGTTAACTAATTGGCTAGTTCATTAATCGGTTAGTCAATCAATCGTATGCTTGTCTAGATAATCTATTAATCGACTAACCAACTAGTCAAACAAATTATTTCTAACCAAATAATCGTTTGTCTGATTAATTTACTATCGTGCGGGGTAGTCAATTACAAAATCCATCAAGTCGTGTTTCATTTCATTTTCAAGTATCCTCCATCCAATAGCAAGATCTTGTCGTGAACTTGTACTATTTATGGTTGTATTTTTATCTTCCCTCACGTTATAGCTTGCACACATAGGAAAAAGAGAACTTGGGCTCTATATACGTAATACAAATAATACGGCTGTAATTTAGTTAGGTATTATAAGTTCAAGTTAGAAACACACTTACAAAATCATTTTAAAATTATGAACTTGCAGTTTAATAAGCAACAACTAAATTATAAACTATAATAGTGGACCCACTCAGGTAAGCGGAAATCGAACAGCTATTAATACAGGCGTTTCCTTACTATATTATTGTATACTTACGTAGGTAGTTGATTTTAATCTATTAGGTAATCAAACTGAATTATATATACGTCACGGATCATGTTAGTGAATTAACACAATAAAAAATTATTCTTCCAATTGATTCAAGTCAGTAAATCAAATAACAGTGATTATAGGTGTTGTTGGATGTATTTCTAATTTATTTGACAAAAATATATCGTTTGTAATTTTGTGTACAGGTCCGGTTCCTGTACACAGGTCAGAGCACGCTTAAGTTTTATTTTACAACATGTTTGTACTGTTATATTTTTAATTTTACTAGAACTTTCGTTCTGTAAGGACTTGCCTCTTAATAGAAATAAAAACAAATAATTTTTCTTTTAACTGTGTTTTATTTACCCATAATTTTTAATAGGTGTGTCCTATTGGTCGATTAATCGAATATTCGATTATTCGAATAATTGATTTTTTAATTTTTAAAAACCCCAATTTTCGGTTAATCGACTAATCGAATAATCGATTAATCGAATTTTATTGCCAGCACTAGCCGAAACCGAATTAAAATTTTTGCTTTAAAATTGTTAAGCACGCACTAAATTTAATAATAGCGAATCCAGTTTTTTGTTCCTACTCTATCAATTTTACAATATCATACGCTCTACTCTAAGTAATTTATTCTTACTTTAGTCAATCGTTCCTAACATTCTATATCGTTTCCTAACTTAAGTATAAAAATTCAATCTTCCTTCTTATAGATACTACGACCCAAATAATAAACAAAACACCAAACAAAATAAGTCAAACTACAAAAATCCCAAAACGTATAAATATACAAATACAAACATAAATAAATATAAATATATAATAAAGCGCGTAAGCGTATACCAGTGCATAAAGTAGCAAAAGCATAATTCAAATTATCAGCAATTGTCGACTAGCGGCATTACACTAAAACGTGCTCGTTTAAAATTGACTGCAGCATTTACTTATTAATATATATCAACGCTTATGCGAGAACAGGATCCGAAGAGCTGCTCATCCACCTATATCATAACACCTTTTATTGCTAAGGGGCAATGAGTATGCATTGCTGAAGTCCTGGTGGTGTATGCACTAAATGTTCTAAGGGATCACAATCACAATCGCTTTTGAGTCTCGGCGGTTCTGCGCGGTTGCACTTTATTTAGTTCTCTTGTTTAATAGATTACTGATTTATAGTATTAGTTTAGTTTAATAAACAATTTGATTTAATATTTTTATCTATTAGTCCTGTTTAAAGTTTGATTTAATTACCGGTTTCGTTCCGCGAGTTTAGGTAAGACAGTGATTGATTTAGTGTGAAATATATCGTACATATCTAGATATTTATGTTTTTTGTTTGTGTTTTTTGACCAACAAGCTATCATCGGCTTACACCCGTTTCCCTGTGTTCAATATTAAAACTCTTCCAGCGAATTTTTCAAGGCAACCTAGAACGTCTTTTGGTTTGCCACTTTCTAGTTCTTCTAGGCTCTTAGGCCATTATAGTCCTTCAACAGCTAGTTTCCTATCTGCTACCCCTCTGTTTGCCGTCTCGATCGGGCAGCCAAATAGCACGTGCGGCTTTCTGCATCCTTTGCCGCATTCGCAGTGGTCGTTCACGCTCAATTCGAATCTTCGCAGGCAGGCTGTCGAGGTTGCGTGCCCTGTTAATAATTGCACCATCTTATAATCTAACTTCACTTCCATCTTATCTCTTGTCTCTATGTTCGGTATACATTTATGTGTCACTATCCACGACAGCGTTGTTCCACGTCTATTTCCACTGTCGGATTGATTTTTCTCGCAGTTGCCCCTTAATCAAGAACCTCGGTATCGACGAGTACAATATCCGAAAATCTCCTGTTGCAGCCTCTTTAGCCAGTTCGTCTGCTCTGTCATTTCCTCGATTGTCATCATGCGACCTAACCCAGTAAAACTTTAAATAAGGTATCTCGAGTACGCTAAACGCTATCCTCCAGACATCTCCTTGAAAATCTGTCGAGGTGTTCATACTTGCCAAAGCAGTCATGGCTGATTTACTATCGCTGAAGATAGAGTACCTACTTGAACCCGAGTAATTAATGACGTACTCTACCTACTCGCTTAAACCTACCACTAAGTTTAGTTTGGAATCGGAACACCTTCTTCCCCTTGTACTCAACGAACGTATAAATCCTGACCCCGCCGCGTTTTCATCGCCTTCGACAAACTCGGTTCAATGCCACCTAATTTCGAAACAGCTATTTTCCTCTCAACCTTCCTAGTTTCAAGGCCAAAACGTTCGACGTCTTCCTGCCTTTATCCTATATCTACAAATTTCCGAACTTGAACCAACAAAGCTATGGAACAGCCCGTTTCTTTTCCACCGCTTACGACAGAACTTCACTCGGAATTTAGATCTAAGCCAGTCGCCCCGAGAAATAGCTTTTGACTAATGATATCAGGCTTTGCGAACAAACTCTACGCTCTAACTCCCAAACGATAAATGGCCACCAGACAGCATCAAATGCTTCGGAAATACCCAAAGTCACAACGGAACAATATTCTTTTACTTTCCGCGCTTGTTTGATCTTTTTGGTAACGAATTCTAACGCGTCGATAGCCCACTTACCCTCTACGAATCTGAATTGTCACTTACAAAAGCTGTTGTTATTTCACACCGATTGCTCAACTCACGTGATCTTAACTCAATCAAAAGCTTTGCCCAGCAAGCTAGTTGGACGATAGTTGCCCAGATCTTCACGTTCTGATCTTTTTAGCAACGGTGAAGCACGTTCTTCTTTAAACAAAGATTGAACAACCCGGCAAAGACACGTGGGACCGACCAGAACACCTCCAGAGTTGCATCTGAAGTGATTCCATCATGCCCCGGTTCCTTGTTAGGGTTCATTATCTTAAAAGCCTTTACGACCTTATCGGCACCTGTTCCTTGCGTTTCTGTAGTTCCACGACGTATCATGTCGGGCAAATACTCATTCTCTTCTTGATCGTCCGATGGGAAACATTTCTCCAAGAAATATTCCACCGTAGCTTTGAAACCATCCGTATATTCGCCATTTATTTGTCTCCTATTACACGGTATGCGGTTCTCTATGGCGTTTTTTCGAAGTTTCGCATGCAGAATTCCTTAAATTTATTTCTTTCGCGTTTTTTCAATTAATTTTTTATGTTCTTGGTTACGCTGATTATACTCGATTTATCTTTTTTCTCTTATTTCTTTTGTGGTGCGTTGATAGCGGCACCTTAGGTTGTGCGTTTTGCACTCTTAGTGGTTAACAACCGGGTCCACCAAAGTACGTTGTCTTTAAATGTCTTCTTCCACGGCATGGAGTACGCCGATGCGTCTACCACCGCGTTGTTTAATTGTAGTGCGAGCGTTTCTATTTGGGCTCCCGGCTGTTTACTAATTCGTTTTCGGACGCGGGGATGTTTTCGCTAAATTTTTGTTTAACTCTCTGTCAATTTACTTTTTATTACAGAACCGCTGGAAGAAGGTTATTTGCTCGTTTATGCGTGCCTCAACTTTAACAGCCCATGTAATTAGCTAGTGATCGGAGAACGTGACCTCGTCCGGCCTCAACTCCCAATTAGAGAAGACGTCCAACTTCTCGTTCGAAACTGTCATAGCGTTGATAAAACTACCGCCCCGGTGCCACTCGAAACTTCGGTGAATTATTCTTATTGATCACGCTAAGATCCCATTTCGTCAAAAAATCAGCGACCTACGAGCCCCTGTCACCTTCAATTTAGTTGCGCCATCATGGCGGCTTGGCATTGAAACCTTCCAAGATGATTAATTTTTTATTTCTGCCAATTTTACGGATTACGTTTTCGATTTGATTTATTAAGTCTTAGGTTTGGGGAATTTCAAGCCGCGAGTTGATCCGCGTGGGGTATGCGCTGATAGTATAGAAATTGCTTAACCCGGTTTTTATTTTGACCGTTGGATAAATTATTTAATGTTACTCCCGCACACGTTCCATTATTTATTATTATACCGCTATGCTGCCGTTCGCTGTTTGTGTAACCCCCTATTTTATAGCTATACAGGTGCGGTTCCTGTGATGTAGATCTTGTTCTCGTTGTATAACTTTAGAAAGTTATTTGCTTTTACCGAAATTTAATGGCACGAATTTAATCTTCTTACTTCTTTTTGGTCTGCACATTCCATAGTCGATGATACGTGATGGCATTCTCCAGACGTAGCATCGTGGGGTATCTACTCGACTTGGCATCACTGTACCTTCGCGCTGCACGCTATCGATCGATGGCCGTACTCATAGGAGCGGTAGCACTGGGTCATTGAGAACTGATCTCGTGCCCGAACTCTTTGCCACCTGAGGTTAACGACTTCCACCAGGATACGTCTCCTAAATGTGGGTGTTACTTCGAAGACCATGTTGGCGCAGAGATCCCTAGGGCCCTTTCTGTCAAACCTGAACTTCTACTTCAGATGATCTTCCAGCTTCAAGTTGTTGAAGCGGAGTTCTGTCTGGCGACCATCCAGATTAGCTTTTTGCACCATTCGACGATTCCCTTCGCTATCGGCTCCTTGCAGTTGTCCCCGCAACCTTCGACTGCAACTTCTTCACGCCCAGCACACTCTACAACGATACCTTCTCTGCGAATCCTCCTCGTACCAACAACAATAAACCCATTTTGAGCTAGACCGACCTTCTGCTTTAACGTGCTCACTACATTCTCCTTGTGGTTAAACTTGGCGTCCATCCGGACCATGAACGTCGACGTTGCTGCCGCAGAAGTAGCAACGTGCGATTCCACCTCCGACACCAACGCTCCTGACTTCTCCCCTGTTCCTTACTTGCCACCTAACTTGGACCTGCGACTCAGACCTCTTTTTCCTCCCTAGAAACAACACTTCTCCTGAAAGCCTTTATCGCCTTAACCATTCCAATCAGTTGGTTTGCAACGTCGCGGAGCTACTCCGCAGCGTTTCGAACCACTATGTTTGGGGCATTATATCGGATTTTCCAATGCTCCGTCCGAAGGTACTACATTGGCCAGGACGCGAGTTTTTTATCAAGAAATTTGGAGTTCTGCATGACAATACTCGCACACGGGACCTACATTTTTAGCTCGTATTCGAACGGAGGCGTATTTTTGTGGAAAATGCGCGCCTTACATTTTTCAAGCGGTCGATGTCAGGATTCGAACCAGGGACCTTGGATTTAGTAGTCACACGCATACTAACCAAGCTACTGAACCGCCCACTATATTTAGGACACTGCATTTGATTTTCCAATGATTCACCCGAAGGTACTACATTGGCTAAGAAACGAGCATTTTTTACATGGGGAAATTTTGAATTTTGCCGAACCCTTGCTGTTCCAAACAGGGTGACCTTAAACGTGCGTGACAACACACACACACACACACACACACACACACACACACACACACACACACACACACCACACACACACGAACCTACATTTTACTTCTCATTCGAACGAGGGCGTATTTTTGTGAAAAATGCTTGCCTAACGTTTTTAAGCGTACCGTGTCGGGATTCGAACCCGGGCTTTGGGCATTGTAGTTATACGCATACCAACTACACCACGGTGCCGCCTTATATTTGAGGCACCTCATTTGATTTTTCAATGCTCCACACGAAGGTACTACATTGGCTAAGAAGTGAGTTTTTTTACCTGGAAATTTTGATTTTTGATGAATCCTTGCTGCTCTAAGTGCGTGACAACACTCACATACGGGAACTACATTTTACCTCTCATACGACTGAGAACGTGTTTTTGTGAAAAATGTTCGTCTAACATTTCAAGCAGACCGTGTCGAGATTCGAACCCTGGACTTTAGGTATCTATATTTGATACAATCTTACTCGTTAGTAATTGTAAAAAGTGCTTTTTTGGATTGAAAATATCACCACGGCTCGACTGATTGATTTTGGCTTGTAAAGCTATACATCTTTTACTTATACGTGAACCATCGAGAATTAAACTACAAATATTTTTTCGCATCTTCCGTTTTTTGGGGAATTTACGTTTCCATAAATAATATTTTTTAGTCAAAAGCATGCGTAATCAACAGCGTATTACCAAAGCTAAAAAGTTTATTTAGGCTATAAAATTTTTCTTTGTACATTTTCTAGAAAAATTAGATGTGCTTTTCTATTACTTTTCTATTAGGATCATACCGTCAATATATTCGGTATTTGTATATTTTCCATATCCATTCAATTTACAACGTTTGAAGTAATTTAATTCATGAAGTAAGGTTAATTAACAAACTAATTAGTATTTTGACATTTATAAAAATTATGGTTATAAAATAATAATTTTACTTTAAGTATTAGAAAGAGTGAAAATATCGTTTTCGTAATAGGTTACGCAACTGTAATATCATACACCTCGAAAACCAAATATTTTTCTCACTAGCTACCAGGATTATTTTCGTAAATTGAAAAAGCATTTCGTGATTTTAGGAGCACATTAATAAGTGACAAAAAAAGTTTGCTTTCAAAACTTTAATCAAAACTGCACACGTGACGTCATATAAAAAAATCTTTCGATTAAAAATTATTCCTATACTAAGTTTTGCCTTATAAGCTTCAATGTTTCTCAGAAATTAGCGGATACAACAGTAGTTTAGGTACATCATATTTCAAACACTAAATCAACTAGAATCCTAATCTAATAAGTAGGTATGCCAGATTTTGATTACATATCTACCTTAAACTATCACTATCGGGGTTTTTAATCATCCTGTAAATTAAATACCATAGGCTTAAATTTCTATAGTTTAATAGATTACTGCTATTAAACAAAATTGATAAAGGGATTTTCTATAGAAAAAAATCGTAAATTCCTAATATAATATTTACCTTAATGAGTGTCACATTGCTTGTATAGCACCGTTATGTTATTGTGCGTACCAGGCTGCGTTAAACGAGTACGTGAACTCCGACGAAATACTAATTAAAGGCAAGAAGACAACTAATCGAAACGAATATGTTACAGAAAAATTGGTAACCATATAACATGAAATTTTTATGGTAGATAATATCCGACGTATAATTGATGTTTTAAATTTACCAGACTCGGCAACAAACATTTTAAATTGCCCATGTTCGTGCGAGGTCAAAAAGATTTCTCTACATATTTTTTTCGCAAGAGAATCTAAGCTCTCTTTTTACCATTTTTGGCGCCATCGAGGTGTCTGTCCTTAGGACTCCCTCGGTAAATCTTTCCTCATATAGGTGTTTTCAGCTTTGCTTTAGCTACCATCCAAGATTACCTATCTGGTATACCCAGGGGCGTGCAGTCCATGGAAGCAACGGAAGCACCGCTTCCCCTAGTTGTTATAAGAGTAGGCATTTAAAGTTTATTCAATATTTGATAGAGGATTCAACGCTCCTTGACGTACGTTGCTCTTTGCATCTTTCATAAGTAAGCTACCTCCTCAAATAAATACAAGAAACTGAATAGAAAAGTTCTCATGTCTACATCATCATCTGTAAACGACCGATCGTACATAATCGCGCCCCTTCGTCTGTCAGCATAGACTTTTTGAACTTGACCACTTTGCGGCATTTTCTAGCGCTTCTAAATGTGTAAACTATATCAACTTGAGGTTCTTCCTACAGGACAAGTCGTCACAATCGTGCATTTATCGAATGCTGCCGATTTTAACTGAGTTGGAAACGGTGTTCACTGCCGCTTAGATGAACGTCTGTTGTTATTTGTATTGATGGTGGTTATTCATATACTAGAAGTAGCATTATTTTATTGATAGCGTGGCTTAAGTAGCAAACTCGTGCTTTTGGTAGGTACTAATTATTTTTAAATAAATCACGAACAAGTGAACTATTTTTAATTTGAATTACAAAGTTTCAAAACTAATTAAAAATGTGATTTTAATAATAGGATTTAAGCTTTTTTTAATTTAGATTATTATACCATCATTAAGTAGAGTTTGTTTGTAGTAGGTACCATAAGAAAAACTATTGTGTTGTAAATTTTTGATAATATTTCTCAACAACTCAGAAGCAGATTTCAGAACTTCAGTGAATTAAAATACGTCGAATTATGTAATTATAACAACTATAATAAAGCCCGTTTTGCTGAAGAAGCCTTTAATAGTTTAAAACTTAATTATACAAATTTTTTTGACATTTTGGCATTAAATTCACAAGTGTTTTATACAACACTCAGAAGTCAATAATCAAAAAACACCGTTAAATATGCTATGTTTTCTTAAAGAAATTGATTTGGCAGAGTCCTATAGTGAAGTCTTTAAATTGTGTCAACTTGTTTTAACAATTCCGGCAACAAGTGCTTCGGTTGAACGCAGTTTTTCTACATTAAAGCGCATTAAAACCTTTATCAGAAATTCCACTGGTGAATAAAGACTCTCCCATTTAGCTGTGTAGTCTATAGAAAAAGAATGTTTTAACTTGCTACAGAATCCAAGATTTTTTGATGATGTAATAGACAGGTTTGCACAGGTTAATAGAAGAATAGAATTGCATTATAAATAAAATATTGAATAAGAGCCAAAGAAAAATGTGCGTCGCCAACACTGTATATAATGTTTAAGTGTGTGTTCGTATCTTGTTGTTTATAGTTATTAATACTTAGTTTTTTTAGTGCTTGATAAGTAAATTGAAAAATACAGTCACATGAACTTGAATTTTAACGTCATTAGGTTTATTACTTTTTTAACCAAAAATGCCTTTTTAATATTTCTAAAATAAGATGATTTAGTTTCACTTCAAATAATAAATAGGTTTTAAAGATTTATCTTTGTTAATGTGAGTGCAATTCTTAAAAGTGGAAAAATAAAAATCAATGTGGTCTTCCTCACATTTTAACAGCTGGTTCTTAATGCAAAATTTGCAGAATAATTTATTGGTTATATTTTAGCATATTTTTTAAAAAGGTTGGTTCCATTCTAAATGAAAATTTATTGGCATCAAAAGCTTTAAATAACTTTTTAGGTAATTTGAAAATTCAAAATAATACAAACATTAACAATACATAAATCAGCAAAACTAATTATTTCAAATCCAAAGAAATAAATCAATATGCTGTAATACGCCTTCAAAACAACACATACTTTCCTATATCTACTTTTTTGCTTCTAAACACAAAGCTCAAGCTTCTTAAGTTACACATAGTCACACACGCACCACACACGCACCACACACACACGCTTGTCACACACACACGCGCGCAACACACACGCGCACACGCACACCCACACTGGGTGTCCTTCAAAATGCGGAAAATGGAATTTACTTATGTTAAAAAGAGGAGTATTAAAATCTAAGATTCAAAAAGATAAAATTAAGTAGTATAAGTGCCAACTTGAAGCGCTTCCCCACTAAAAAATCTCACGGCACGCCACTGATATACCTTCTTATGCTGTTATTAAGGTTTTCCCACTTAAATTATTTTTTTTAAATAGGTTTTATTAAGCATTTATTCAAAATATAAAATACATATTTTTACATGTCAAAAATTTATACTTACTCAAGGGTTGTTCTAAACTTTTTAATTTTAATTCTAATTTTATAATTTAGATTCACATTTGTCCTATAGCTTTTTATGTAAGGCCCAAATCTCTATATTTTTGCAAACTGTATGAATTTTTACTTCAGTAATTTAAAAGACTTAAAGATCTAAAACTTTAAGTTAACCAATTTCAGAGCAAACTGCAAAGTTTAATAATTTAAAACCTACATAGAAACACAAGCGTTTACTAATTACTTCGGTTCCAAACAAATACTAATTTAAATTCATAATTTAATTAATAAGTAATTAAAATAAATAAGTAATTAAAATAAATAAATTTTAATATAATTTATAATATTCCACTTTAAATTACACCTGGAACGCATGATACTTTCATTTAGTTGTTACTACGTGATTTTAATAAGATCCTTTGTAAAAGGATTTTGAAATTAGTATGCTACAAGAATATTTCGTGCCGTCAAATAGGTTTTGAAAAGTGGCCGAGTTAGGTGAAAAGAAGATGAATAAAACCATTTGCTGGAAAAGTCTAGCGTTTTGATATAGAATACTCATATTGGAGAAAAAACTTTAATTGCTCAAACAATAGATCTTTATTTTCAACACTGATTATACAAGTCTTTTCAGCAACTCGTAGTTACAATTAACTTTCTAAAAGCTCTCGTAACGCTTAATTCACATTCCGAACTAATCGCTGTCCGTACAAGTATCTTCTTAACACTACGATGTTATCTTCTTAACTTAATCTTGAAGCACTGCAATTAACTATCCAAGCACTAATTACTAATTTATATTGTCACTACAATAATTCATATCAAAACTAGTTTATATCGACAGTACACAGAAATTTATGACATGTCTTTCAAAGCTTTAAATTAGAACATATCGTGAGCAACGCTATAGATGGAACTTCATTTCAGAACTAACATCGTGGTTATAGCTCGATCAGAACTCGTAGTACAATCAAAGCTGCAATTAGAACGGACTTGCAACTTTTATGACCGCAAACTTATACGCATTCAATTGCGAACATTCTAGAAATTGTGCTAATAACGTTCTCGAGCATTCTTAATGTAATCTAAATAACTCCTAAATGTAAAAGCCTTGTATCTATCAATCAAGTGATTTTGAATCGCAGGACCTGTCAATCATCTTTATTTGAAGATGTCACATTACAAGGTGCCCACCAATTGTCTTCTGTATTCAAATCCTTTGTTTGTATTCTAATGTAATTATTGCGGTCGGAAGCAAACCACTTGCGCTACAATATATCCGGTTGAACATCTCTGCATACAGAAGCATGACTTTGCGCTTAATGCACACAAAACGTATAAAAATAAATGTACAAAGGATGCCAGATAGTTGTTGTTTCACAAGCAAAATACTGATACAATACAAAACACTACACTGTTGCGTTAACTTGTATATTAAAATCAAAATTAAGACAATGAAGTGATTTTAAACTAAAGACAGTGAAAATGAAGGGTGTCAAAGTATCTTCACAACAATTTATTAACTTATTCGAACTACACGGAATTTGTGTGATAGACACATAATTTAAAGCCCATTTTATTAAGAAAATCATCAAGCAATTCAGTTTGGATGCAGAGCTATAAAGCTTTATTAAACAGGAAATTGGTTTTCGATTGCGGATCTATAAAATTGTTTAAAAAAAATTACATTTATTTAGAAAACGATTAAAGCTTCAATTTACTACAGAATCTGGATTTAATTTCAGAGCATTAAAAGCTTTATTTTATTATATTTTATTAGAACTGGAGAGCTACAAAGACATTATTTCAGCAATTTACTGTAATTGCCAAACAGAGACTAACTAAGCTTCCACACAACGGTTAATGAACCTGTTTAGTATAACTAGGTGCAGCTTTTTTCCAGATAATATTCAGTTTAAAGGATTTCGTTTATATCCGGTGCATTCATTTTTGTATGAATTTCACTTTGCTGAGCTTAGCAGTGGGTGTATTTTTTATAGTAATTATTAAAGGGCGGTTTTCTAATAGTTACTGAACAGGGTCATATTTTGAGCGTACCCTGGAAATAGGATATAGTAACGGATCGAAAAACTGATCGAAATTAAATTTGTAACTAATTTTATCTTGTTAAACGCTTTATATAAATTTAGAATACGAAAAACTGAAACTTTCCGTTACTAATTAGGAAGTGGAATTTTCTATTGTGTTGTTCTCTACGATCGATCTAGCATACGGGAAACATTCAATTGATTAATATCATTACTGCGTTTGTGCTTTTATTGCAGTAATTGCAGTAATCGAATACCTTCATAAGCAGACTAAGGTATTATGGAATATTGACAATACAATTATAACATACCCTACTTGCTCGTTACTTTGAGTTTAGTACTAAGTAGGTAGGCATATATTATCGATGTATTTTGAATATTTTTTAATATAGTAGTGTACTGATGAAGATTAAAAATATAAAGAATGATTGATGAAAATTCTTTAACTTGTGTATAAAAAACTAAGGATGAGTATTTAAGCTTAGTTTAGGATTTTTATCTGCACACATGTGTCTAATTAGTGGAATTTTGTAGTATAATTTAGCGCTTGATGTTGATAAGAAGCAGCAAGTGGTCAAAGTTGATATAAGTAGGAGGAAACGATAGTGGATTTTGAAGATACCAAGCGTATGATTGGTTAGAGAAAAGGGAAATATATGAATTTTTATTGGGGGAAAATAATTATATAACTTCTTAGAGGGGCTCTTTCCTTTTTGATTATTAAAATTTCCAGAATTAACATCATTTTTTGAAGAGAACTTCGAGCATTAAATAAATTAAAGCATTTGTCTAAAATTTAATTTGAAAAGCTGCACACTCAAAATTATTTTATTTTAATTCTCCATACCAGAACGGTAGTTTCTTAAACAGTAGCTGACGTTAAAATTTTTATATTAGAGTTCTAAGCCGTGATAGGAATTCTAAATCGTGTATATAAAAATTCGTTATAAGTTGTAGACAAAAATTTTTACTGCTGAAAAGAGTAGTCTAATATCCAACCAATTGAGCTATTCTGACTATTAGTAACATTTGTTTAAAAAAAAGCATGAAGGACTTCCTGAAAATCAAGGATTGTTAACTGACAAGATTGTTTTTCACTTAAAACTAGGCTGGTCCACGTTTAGGTTTTTTTCTGAATACCCCTTTCACATTTATTAACATGAAGAGTTGTAATATTACCTAGAGAATTTCTACGGCACTCACAATAATTTGAATTCTTTTTCCATGTAACACAATTAGATGAAATTTAGTCAACGTGAAAAAAATTGTATTATGATTTGAAATCGAACTTTTACATATATATATATATATATATATATATATATATATATATTGCTATGATAAGAAGGTAATTTAAGAGTGTATTAAGTCATAGGGGTCGTAAGATACGTGTAAATATTATTAACGTTTAAAAAACCAAACAATTCCATCATTAAGTGGTAAATCGGCAATTTTGCATTAAGTCAATAGCGAGCACACTATATATAAATCATAACTAATTTTAATTCATAACAGGAAGCTCATACTTCAATAACCAAATCCTATTTAGCAAGAATAATAACGAGTACATTTTATAATACGTTTAAAATTAAATATACAAGTCTGAAATTGAATAGAAAATATCGTTTTAAACACAAACAGTTTTATTAAAATAAACACGCAATCGGTGAACGTAAACAACCTGGCATACTAGCTACAATATAATCTCATTTAAAATATTAACGCATAAACGCATTTAAATACGTCATAATGGAAAAGAGACTACGTGATCTGCAACTTTGCAAACCCACATAAAATCCCACATATTTGGATTTTTAAATAACAAACAATAGATCTTCGGTAATATGATAAAAATTTGAATAACACCAAATACAAATATGAGGACGTGACAGAATACAATGTAAACTTGGATTTTCTGAGGAATATGCTGAATAGAATAAACGCCAACGTGTGAAATGAAACGATTTAACAAGAGTGTTGACAGGCAATTTGTAGAAAATCGAAGGTCTGCAATGATAAGCGCAAAGTGCGATGCCTTAATCAACAAACACGCAAGTAAAACCAGTGAGACAAATAGGAGGTGGAGTCATTATAAATAACGCGGACTTCGTAAACAACCAGTATCTATGTGACCAAGGCAATAACCACGTCAGTTAAAAGTGGAATATTACGCAAAGCGAACTTAGTCAAAATAAATAATTTAGTGATATTAAAGTGAAAATTCAAGTGCTAATAAATACAATATAAGTGACCGTTTACTTTCAAAAAACGTAAAGTAAATTATTAATTAAATCTAATTCTAATATTTAAGGATTTAGGGCTCCAAGTAACTTTAAAGAACTTCAAGTAAATTCAAGTAATTCTAATAATTAAAATAAAACTAAACAAAATCTAAGATAAGTTCAAAGGGGAAAAAATCAAATTTAAATTAATCATTCTGGTCAACCAGTTGAGGTAACTACGCTAAGAATCAAATTGACAGGTAGAAGCTGTACCAGAGAATCAAATTGGACACAATCCAGGGGTGCTGACAATCCACATGCAGACGCAGTCCTAAGAAACAAACAGGAAAAACATAAGACTGTATTTCAATTTTTAACATTTGCTATTGTTTATATCGAAGTATTTATAAGGGTCATCAAAAATTATTTGAAAATTTATGCAAATAGAAAGAAGGTCATTTGAACGTTCAAAAGTGGTTCAAGTAAATTACAGTGGTATTTTTGCTGGTTTTAAGGGAGTAGGATTTTGGTTTAATCAGATAAATATCAATATTTCATTCAGGGGTTAATTTTTGAATACAAAATCAAAGTAAAAAATTATTAAAATACAAAGTATACATATTCTCGTTTATTATACAAATTTTGGTTACTTTCCTTTACATTATTTTAACAGATAGGAGCTGATATAAACAGGGTTAAACATTCTTTATTGTCTGCGTCGATTAGACTGAGCTAGTCGAGGTATATATAAAAAGAGGTATAGGATTTAGAGACGCAGAGTAGAGCCGGGAACGAACATAGCAATATATATATATATATATATATATATATATGTTGTGACAATGGCCGGCGTTGGGCGTCGCTAATAGAGTGTTATAATAACGGCCGGGTTTGGACGTCACTAAATTAGTGCTGTGATACAGATACAGCTAATTGTAAAATTTGAAATTGTTGACTTACCTTTCTTTCTAACTTTTCTTTGCCTGGCTAGCTCAACGGAAATGCTTGAATTTATAAAATGAAATCAAACAAAGCATCTATACAGTCTAAAATATTTTCTCTCATACAAAGAATATAGAACATTTACCGCATAGTTTCTTTCAAACATAATCTTTTCCTAACAAGTACTTAATTATCAAAAATGTTTCTTACTTAACGTAGGTTTAAATTTACAGAACTCAAATTTCTTTTTTTGTAGATAATTTACCTGGCTTTCTTATTCCCACGCTTGTAAGGTGTGTTTTAGCCAAAAATTCTTGACAGATAGTCTATTAAAAAGTCAGAGTGTTTCGAACTCTGATCACAAACTTTCCTGACAAATATCCTTACAAAAAAAATATATTATACTATTAAGACTTATTCTACCTTAAATTCAAATGACAAATATTTAAACAACAGTTACACACAAAGGAATTGAAAATTAATTCTTGCGAAAACCAATGGCGTTTTTCGTAATTAACGGTAGTAAATACCTTCTGCTTCCATTTTTAAATTGAAGTTAAAGGCTTAGCTTACCAGTTTTGTTCATATAATGTTAAATCTCTATTTTGAATCTAAATTTTCAAAGTGCATTTTCTATTTTTAATTAATTGCTTTAGAGTAGTTTCTGTATTGAAGAACGTTGAATTTTTATTGTATTTTTACAAATCAAATAACTGTATTTAACAACATCCATGTTTCAAACTATTGAAACGTATAAATTTCATATCGTAAACTAATTTACGGCATCTAATTCTGTTTAAAATCGTACATGACGAATCGTGAATTAATGAACGAATTTTTACGCGTTACTGTTAGTTTAATGCACTACATCGTGCCTTGAAAGCGTGATTCTAAATTTTTATTACCATTTTTTCTTACGATTTGTGTTACCAAATATTTCGAAATTATTGTCTCAGGAAATAGAATTAACAAGAAATTTATCAATGCTACATAGTTCCATCAGCATGATAATGTCTGCTGCTAACACCAGTGAAATACGTAGGTGTGATTAGTGTAAAGTGTAAGAAATTCCATCAACACCCTCACAGTCAAGGGTGAAGGGCTTCGTTAGTGCAGGACCTCGTGAATCTCACACTTCCGTTGCAAGGAAGCGTTGCTGAAGGACTTTTGTAAGTTGAACTATTTCCTACTTGTTATTACTTTAAATATCTATCCGTTGCTTTACCATATCTTTGTCGTTCTGATACCTTTTGCAAAAGACTTGCCTGCTATTAAGAAGAAAAAAAGAAAGAAAACAAATCAATACTACTCAATTACTCATATCTATTGTGTCTTACCTATTTATCTTTTGTTAACATTTTGTCTGATTTATGTTTAATTGGTGTGTGAGGAAACGTTTCTGCTACTCCCCAATATTACCTCACTTTGTAATAAAAATTTTTGTAATGCTTTTATCGTGATTATATTATATAGTTTATCTAAACAGTTTTATTTACATTCTACAAAGTACTGAATAACTTAGACTTTTCATTGCTGCTATGCTTATTCTTTTTTTTCCAGGTTTGCTTAACTATTTTTATTGCAGGTATTGTCACTAACTCCTTACAGCCGCGTACATGGTATGTTGGTCTGCTTTCTACAACGCCCCCTAATCTCCGATTGAGCCCGGTCATTTCTTTGATTTTCTTTGTGTTACGCACGGCTACGAGCCAACGTAACATAACTTTGGCGCCCGAACAGGGGCTGCCCCGATTCACGTAACATAAATTTGGCGCCCAACGTGGGCTCGATTTTTTTTGATTTGCTCTCGATTTTTTTGATTTGCTCTCGATTTTTTTTGGGTTTGCTCTTGATTTTTTTAAAAAATTTTTTTTATAACCTTGATGTTTTGGCATTGATTTTTTTTGGTGTATTGGCTCGATTTTCTTTTTTCCTATATTGGCTGGCTCTAATTTGTTTGGTGTAGTCTTGATTTTTTTTCTTCCTTCGCTATATAGAAATTCCTTGATTTTAATTTTTTTTTTTTGTGAATTATCAGAGTTGTGTTTTCGCTGGTAATTTGATTCTGGAAAACACTGGCGCCCAAGTTTTCTTTACACCACTTTGTTTTTTTTTCTTCACGTCACTTTCGCAACCTCACTTAAACATAATCCTTAATATATAATACTTAAAAATCTCATTTCATAATGGCTTATTGGCATATGACGGTCAACCGGTTACGGAAGACTGAGCTTCAGTACGAATTATCTTCTCGTGGTTACACTCCTGAAGACAATGTGAACAAATTACGTAGATCCGTTCGAAGTGCTCTTAGCATCGAACGAGAGAAAAGGCTTCCCTCCATCCCTGTAAAAGCAGATTTTGATTCTGAATGTAGGGCCATCGAAGTCGCTATTCAAGAGTTAGAAACCTCACTTCCCCCCTTTGATGGTGATAAGTCCTCAGATACGTTTCGACGTATTAGTGCCTTGTGGATACATCTCGAGCGTCGTTGCGCAAATTTGTCCCCAAAAGACGATGAGCAGAAAATACAACGTCAATTACTTCTTACGGTAAATAATCTCCGCCGCGACTATGATAAAAAGATTAAAGAGTTTCGACACCCTACTGCCACATCCGGTATCCCATTAGCTACCTCTAGTATTTTTCTTTCTCCTACTCCTCATTTAGACCCGGATGGACCCCCTATACTTACATCCGATTCCGAAGAGGAAGAGGAATCCGAATCCGTCCTTTCTAAGTCGTGTGGTGCTTCCTCCACACGTAACCGAGTCTCGAAACTTGATCTGAAATTCTCAGGTGATTCTCCAACCCTAACGGTACATAGTTTCCTTGAAAGAGTGGAAGAGCTCCGGAAAGCCCGAAATATCCCGGATAGTTAATTATTTGACTCCGCGGTTGAGTTGTTCGAATCCAAAGCGCTCTGTTGGTTCCGGGGTAATTATCACCGTTGTTCCGATTGGACATCACTATCTAGCCTGCTGATACGTCATTTTGCACCCCCAGATTACTATCGTCGTTTAAATGACGACATCCGAGCAAGGACACAGGACCCGTCGGAAGGTATTGTTGAATATTTGTCCTGCATGAGTGCATTGTTCAGGCGCCATGGGAGTGTACCGGCCGATGTACAACTTGATATAGTTTCTCGTCACCTGTCACCTTTCTATTTAGCCCGGCTGCCTACCGTACATTCTTGGGAAGAGTTGGAAAATGAGTGTCAAAAATTAGAATTAACAAAATTTAGGGTCGACAATTACGTACCCCCTAATAGAAATACACACTCGTATGTGGAACCTGATCGAGCCTATAAACCAAACCCGCCGTTACCCTCTTTGGTCCAACCTCGTGAGTCTAATTTTTCTAAATCACACCCAACTCCCGCGAATAGAAATAATCTTTCTTCTATTCCTACTCCAGCTACCCCTACTACAAGTAAACAGGTCGTCTGTTGGAACTGTGGCCAACGAGGACACAAGTCTCCTTCCTGTACTAAACCTCAAATACTTCATTGCTATGGTTGTGGTAAACCTAATGTTACCCGTACCAATTGTACGAGTTGTAACAAGAATTTAAACTACCGATCGAGTCGCTAAGCCGAGAAACTGACCCGATTCCTTTTACAGTTGTCTCGGTACCTATTATTTCCTCAGAAAATCCTTTCTCTGGTCTTGATGACCGATCTAAATATGTTCTGGATTTTATTTTAGCTAGTTGTCGTGAGGACGACAGACCTTATCTTACTGTTACTATTTTCGACATCGAATTTAAGGGCTTGCTTGATTCTGCCGCTTCTCGTACTATTATTGGTGGTCCTGGTTGGGATATCCTCTATTCTCTTTCTTTGCCTTTGTCCCAAACGGAGATCCACAGCTGTACGGTAGCCAATGGTCAAGCTTGTGACATTCTCGGGTCACTTACTTTACCCATGTCGGTCGAAAATAAAACTATTCTTCTTGACGTCCTAGTCGTTCCTTCTATTTCTCAGTCTCTGATCTTAGGCATTGACTTCTGGAAATCTATGGGTGTTGACCCAGATTTTCGAACGGGTCAATGGACTTTCGGTTCTTCTTCTACTGTCTCGATCAGTCAGATCAATGCTCTTTCCGATCTGTCGATCATGCAACAATCCGAATTGTCTCGTATAGTCCAACAGATGTTTCCTAAGGATGATACTTTACCGTTGGGCTGTACTAATCTCATTGAACATCAGATCCGTACTACATCTAGTCCTATCAAGCAACGATATTATCCCATGTCCCCTACGGTACTTCGACATGTCAATCAAGCTCTGGATGAGATGCTAGAAAATGGTGTTGTAGAACCATCTAATAGCGCTTGGTCTAGCCCTATTGTTATGGTGCCTAAGAAAGATGGCACATATCGTTTCTGCATCGATTTTAGAAAGGTCAATGATGTTACAGAAAAGATGCCTATCCCTTCCTTATATTTCTACGATTCTAGACCGTCTTAGAGACGCAAAATTCTTAACTAGTTTGGACATTCGCTCTGCTTATTGGCAAATACCTCTTTCTTCTGATTCTAAAGCGATTACTGCATTTACGGTGCCTGGTAGAGGTTTATACCAGTTTACTAAAATGCCATTTGGTCTTCATAATTCTCCAGCGACATTTCAGCGACTTATAGATCGTGTGCTTGGTGCTGATCTCGAACCTTTCTGTTTCGCATACTTAGATGATGTGATCATCGCTACCCCTACTTTCGAACAACATTTGGTGGTACTACAGAAAGTGCTTTTTTGTTTAAATTCTGCAGGTCTTACTCTTAGCAGAGATAAATGCATTATATGCCGACCGGAACTCCGTTATCTGGGATACGTAGTAAATCGTCATGGACTCCATGTCGACCCAGAAAAAGTTTCGGCCATTCTTAATCTTCCTCCTCCTACTACTGTAACTGAAGTACGACGCATAGTTGGTATGTGCTCGTGGTATCGTCGCTTTATCCCAAATTTTTCTGCTCTTACTGCTCCAATTACTGCTTTGACTAAGAAAAATTCTAAATTTGATTGGTCTTCGGAATGTCAGCAGGCGTTTAAGCTGCTGAAAGAACACTTGGTAACGGCTCCAGTGATGAGTTGTCCTGATTTTTCTTTGCCCTTTACTTTACAGACTGATGCCTCTGATTTTGGTCTGGGTGCTGTGCTGACTCAACAACAGGGTGATGACGAAAAAGTCATTAGCTACATTAGCTGTTCTCTTAAAAAGGCGGAACGCAACTATAGCGCCACCGAAAAAGAATGTCTTGGTGTTATATGGGCAATTGAGAAATTTCGTCCCTATATCGAGGGTTCTCACTTTACTGTGATCACGGATCACCACTCGCTTATCTGGCTGAATAATCTACAAAGCCCCAACGGTCGTTTAGCTCGTTGGTCTGTACGACTTCAACAATATAACTTCACCATCGTACATCGTAACGGTAAAGAAAACATCGTCCCCAATGCCTTATCTCGTTCAGTACCTAAAATTGACTTAATTGATGACTTTCCTAAATCTTCTATTACTCTGCCAATTTTGGATCCATGGTATCTTAAGCTACGGACTCGTGTTAATTCCAATCCTAAACTATACAGTAACTGGCATGTGGAAAACGAATTACTATACAAACATGTCAAATCTAAACAGTCTTTGCTCCAACCTCCTCAAGACGATTGGAAGTTAGTAGTTCCCAGCGAACAACGGAATAGGGTTCTATACGAAAATCATGATCTACCTACTTCAGGTCACCCTGGTGTTCACAAAACTGTCTCTAAAATTTCCATGTGTTACTATTGGCCTAAACTTAGAGCCGCTGTTGCTCGATACGTCCGTCGTTGTAGAATTTGCTCTGCACACAAAGTCGAACAAAAGAAACCTCCTGGCTATATGTCTCCTCGTGCTACTGCCACTCGTCGTTGGCAAGTCCTATGTACTGATATTGTCGGACCTCTTCCTAGATCCTCTAAAGGAAATTCTTTCATTTTAGTTGTTACCGATTGTTTTACAAAATATGCTTGTTTCTTTCCTCTACGTGCGTCTACGGCCGCTGCGGTTGCTCGAACCATTGAGGAAAATATTTTCCTGGTGTATGGTACTCCTCAGTATCTAATTGCGGACAATGGGATACAATTTCGTAGTAATATTTTCACTAAACTCTGTGATTCTTATCGAACAAAAATTCTGTTTAATGCTCGCTATCATCCTCAGGCGAATCCGGCCGAACGTATTAATAGAGTCCTGAAAACTATGATTTCTTCTTACGTTTCTGATAATCAACGTCGGTGGGACGTTAATTTAGCAAAAATTGGTTGCTCTATTCGAACGCTTAAACACGAGGTTATTGGTTACTCCCCGTATTTTGCTCTATATGGTCGTGAACATGTTCTCTACGGCGATCATTTTGGAAAACCTCTTGATCCTGATGATGTTCTTATGGATCCCGAACGTCCTATTCCTCCTACTGACTTAGTCAAATTTGAGTCACTTCGTGAAGAAATTTCGAAACGCCTTTCCTTAGCATACAAGAAAAATGCTAAACACTACGATCTTCGTCGTCGTCCCTTAACTTTATCTCCTGGCGATCGCGTGTGGAAACGCAATTATGTTCTTTCGGATGCTACTCGCTACTTCAATGCTAAACTTGCTCCCAAATATGTGGGTCCCTTTACTATTAGAACTAAACTTTCTCCGTGGACCTATATCTTAGCGGATGATTCTGGTAACGATCTGGGTACTTGGCATATTAAGGACCTCAAACCCGATAAAACTTTAAACCCTCCAGACATTGATCCTGAACCTCCGGATCCTAAAGGGCTCCCTACGGCCGATTCTATTTTGACCCCTACATATCGCTATCCCTAATGACTTGTAATTTTTTTTTGTTGTTTTGGCTTATTGGTCTTGTGTTTTCTCTGATAAGCTTGTGTCCGAAAACACTGGCGCCCATTTCGTATTCCTATTCATCTTTTTTGTAGCTAGCCCATACCGTGACTTTTTCTTCTGGCTAGTTCCACCATTTGTTCACTATTTGACTATTATAGTCGCTTGCTACATCCATTCCTTGAGGTAGGCTTCAGATCTATTTCCTTTTCCTTTAGGTATTTCAACTTGGTCGCTTTTGTAGGTCTGTTAGCCATACTTTGCTTGAGTAATCGTTTCATACGAATCTGTGTTACCTCAGTTGGAAGTATTCTAAATTGTGTACTAGCTTGCCTTTGCCATTTTCTTTGTCTTGGTTCTTTCTTTGCTGCACACTTGAGGTTGACAGTTGTGTCGTCTAGTTGGTTTGCTACGAGTTTTCTTCCTCGTTTTTTTTCTTTCCTCTTGGTTTCCCCGCGATAAGCCAAAACTTTTCTTTGAGGTGGAGAACAGAAATGTTCCTTTTGTGGACATCCGTCTTTTGACGTCTTTGAAAGTAGCTAAGACCTTTAATCCTCATTGGGTGTTTACTTGATGCTTTCTTTACCTGTTCTGTCGTTGTTGATTACGATAAATGACTTTGTCTTCTTTTGGAAAAATGTTCTTTCTCTTATACTGGTGTTGGTCCTTCGAACCGGATAAAAATTTTTTTGTTTGGTTCCTTGTCTGTCGTTTTTTTTCTTTCACCCCGACGTCTTTATTTTGCTAGGGGGGAATTTGTAACGTGCATTTTCGATAATTTAACATTTTACGCTATCCTCAATTCATAAATACATTTCTACTAATTACTATTTTTATATTTGATATTTATTAACTACTTAGGCGAATGCATCGTATAAATTTTGTTGCTTATGTGGATATACTAGTCTAGATAAGAGACGATAAGAGTTTGGAATAGAACGAGTTGAATAAACAGATAAACTGTTGGAGTTCGTTCTTGGTTCCTATATATGAATTACGTTAAAAATACTGCTTCTTTCTTTGCTTTGAAAATAGTGAGAATTAATGCGGGATCAATTTTCAAATTGTTCATGAACGAGCACGGCGCGATTTTAGTTGTTTGTCTTGTGGAGTAAACGTTGTATAGTAACTGTAGAAAGTGTAGTTCTTATTACATTGAAGGAAATATGCTTTTATAGGCGAACGTGTTTGACGTGCTTGTTTACGGAACATTGACTTAATGATACGCGTTGTTTTACTGATTATGTTTTTTTAGTTGATTTGTCTTTTTATACTTAAACGGTGTGTGCGATCTAGTTTTCGTGGTCCTTTTGTTATCAGAGTAGTGCATACTTTGGATTATCCAAACACAGTTTTAAGCTTGAGTGCTTCAAAAACAAATGATGATACAGTTGTAGCAGGTTTAGTAGAAAAAAGGTTGCTTCTTATAAACAGGTATCTCATTCACATGTAAAGACAGTTGATACTGTAGTTTCTGAATTTTCTAACCCCAACGAATCTGAAATAGATCGTTGTTTGCGCAAATTTTCGTTATTCAAAAGCATTAGATTTTTCTTTGTTACCATAGGTAGCAAATAAAACACCTCGCGTTACTGTTAGTTTAATGCATTACATCGTGCCTTGAAAGCGTGATTCTAAATTTTTATTACCATTTTTTCTTACGATTTGTGTTACCAAATATTTCGAAATTATTGTCTCAGGAAATAGAATTAACAAGAAATTTATCAATGCTACATAGTTCCAACAGCATGATAATGTCTGCTGCTAACACCAGTGAAATACGTAGGTGTGATTAGTGTAAAGTGTAAGAAATTCCATCAACACCCTCACAGTCAAGGGAGAAGGGCTTCGTTAGTGCAGGACCTCGTGAATCTCACACTTCCGTTGCAAGGAAGCGTTGCTGAAGGACTTTTGTAAGTTGAACTGTTTTCTACTTGTTATTTTAAGTATCTATCCGTTGCTTTACCATATCTTTGTCGTTCTGATACCTTTTACAAAAGACTTGCCTGCTATTAAGAAGAAAAAAAAGAAAGAAAAAAAAATAAATACTACTGAATTACTCATATCTATTGTGTCTTACCTATTTATCTTTTGTTAACATTTTGTCTGATTTATGTTTAATTGGTGTGTGAGGAAACGTTTCTGCTACTCCCCAATATTACCTCACTTTGTGATAAAAAATTTTGCAATGCTTTTATCGTGATTATATTATATAGTTTATCTAAACAGTTTTATTTACATTCTACAAAGTACTGAATAACTTAGACTTTTCATTGCTGCTATGCTTATTCTTTTTTTTCCAGGTTTGCTTAACTATTTTTATTGCAGGTATTGTCACTAACTCCTTACAGCCGCGTACATGGTATGTTGGTCTGCTTTCTACAACCCCCCTAATCTCCGATTGAGCCCGGTCATTTCTTTGATTTTCTTTGTGTTACGCACGGCTACGAGCCAACGTAACATAACTTTGGCGCCCGAACAGGGGCTGCCCCGATTCACGTAACATAAATTTGGCGCCCAACGTGGGCACGATTTTTTTTAATTTGCTCTCGATTTTTTTGATTTGCTCTCGATTTTTTTTTGGTTTGCTCTTGATTTTTTTAAAAAATTTTTTTTATAACTTTGATGTTTTGGCATTGATTTTTTTTGGTGTATCGGCTCGATTTTCTTTTTTTCTATATTGGCTGGCTCTAATTTGTTTGGTGTAGTCTTGATTTTTTTCTTCCTTCGCTATATAGAAATTCCTTGATTTTAATTTTTTTTTTGTGAATTATCAGAGTTGTGTTTTCGCTGATAATTTGGTTCTGGAAAACACTGGCGCCCAAGTTTTCTTTACACCACTTTGTTTTTTTTTCTTCACGTCACTTTCGCTACCTCACTTAAACATAATCCTTAATATATAATACTTATAATACTTAAAAATCTCATTTCATAATGGCTTATTGGCATATGACGGTCAATCGGTTACGGAAGACTGAGCTTCAGTACGAATTATCTTCTCGTGGTTACACTCATTTGTGACTCTTCATTAACCTATCCCAAGGCAAGATTATTTAACGGTAAACTGAGCAATTAAACATGATGTCTGAACTCGCAAGTTGGTAGCCTTATAAATTGTGAATTAATGAAATTAAAAATTGGTAAACGTGTGAGTTATCGTTATCGGCATAGGTGAGGGTGATGGTGAGCACGCTATCAGAAACAAACAAAAGTCACGTGCATTCTGCACTAGATTACGCTGCCACGTTTATGACCACGCGTGGATTGCTAGCTCGGACCTTATTGATCTCCATGATGCTTCTAACTGCAGCGAGTGGTCGAGCCAGATTAACCCTTCTGTCGACGGGATGCGCACAAGGCACAAAAATCGTTTAACATTGGAAATGCTATTCAAATGACCAACGTTTACGAATAGAGCCCTTACTATTAATATTCCTTGTGATTGGGCTATACAGTACTTATCTGAACTTTTATTATCATCATTAAATTAATTATTTATTTGAATAAAGTGTGCAGTGTATTTTATAATTAAATTTATAAGCTTTTATAATCGTCAAAAGAAATTGTTACATCGTCTTTGAGTAGGGTTATTATGTATTAATAAAATTGGACATACAACAACTTATCATTATCATTAGGTCTTCAATCCTGGAACTGGTTAGACGCGTACCTCCATTGTTTCTTATTCCGGCTAACCTACACATTTCCTTGAAATTTCAACAGTCTACATCTTTTACTGTCTGCGTGCAATAGTTTTTCCTATCTCTGCTTGTAATAAAAAATCATGCAATAACCTTAACTAGGGCATTATCAACTACAAAATGATTTAGTAAAATCGATGCTATAACACTTTTAAGATACCAAATTGTAGATGCTTATGATGCTATATTTTCAGTAAGCGAAGAAAATTTTAATAATAATATATGAATTTGGTCACACTATTAACTTAAAAATTGAAGAAATTTAAGATCATTTGCATTCTTAGCTTTTGCTATATCCTAAGTAATGCCAATTACCTAAACAAAACTATGAAAATCCAAATTTTGATTTTTCACAGTGTTGTACACATTAAAAAATTTTATTAAAATTTTGGAATCCAATCGTAGTGATAGTGGATTTGATGATTTATTAATTGCTGCAAAGAAAATGGTAAATGGACGAGACGTTAAAGATATATTCAAAGAGCAAATGGTGCTAAAAGCACGCAGAGTAAAAAAAGTAATTTTATTGCGAGTGTGTCGATGACTTTATTAAGTTCAAAGTTTGTCGTTTTAATATGTTATGAAATCTCAGCGGCACAATTCGTTCTTCAACAAACCAGAATATACAATCCTGTATGCGAGAAAACTGATCGATAGAGCATCTATTCCAACAAATATAAAAGCTGATCGCAAACGAATAAAATGTTACGTTTACTTGAAGATACACATAACCACAAATTAAAATATTTGTAGCGTACAACATACTCCACAGTGTTAGAGAACAACAATTTTAGCTTCTGTAACATTATCAGTGGCGTTTATTAATTCTCTGTTTGAACACCTGGATTAATATAATATTAATATAATATTAATATAATAGCCTTTGCTCCGTGCTAGATATTGATTTTCCTTTTATACGAGTATAAACTCTCATTCGAGGTGTCCGTAACTTGAGCTAGTTTTATAGTTGATTTAAATTATCATATCATTTTATTCAGAATTTATAATGAATTAGGATTACTAAATCCTAATGAAAAAATTTTTATTACAATTCCTTCATTTCATTTCCTGCAATAGGTATTTCAGACACTGAATTATATCTATAAATTTGTAACTTTTAAAAGACTCTTTGGCTTTCTATCTAAATCTCGATTAATAGCAGTTGCGTACAAATGTTGTTACCTTGATCACCACTTTAAAATTATCATTTTTTATCATTGTGCTACAATCACTATAATAATACCAAATAAATCCATTATTTTGAATTTCCCATTCCGTTTTTTGCACAAACAATGTAAGTGGAGTAAAAGTGAGTACTCTGATGAAAATTGTTTGCTCTATGGAAGCGAGAGAAAAAAGTATATTTAGTTCTGTATGAAGATTTATAAATGTGGGATAGATATTGAGATATACTACCCTCTACCCCAAACTTCTTCCTTCCCTATACCTCAGCACCACCTTATAAGTACAGAACGGTAGTATTCTACAGTCTCCTAATCTCAAACAAGTTCTCTATAGTCGAACCAATCGGGTTGCAGGCGTAATTAGGAAATTGGCGAGTGACATTTTTTGACATTTACTATTTCTTACTTATTAATAGGAGAATAATTGAAGTGCAATGTAGAGTAATTTGCAGGGAATGATATACAAAAACTAAGTACACAATTAATTGTATTTATTGAAATTGCTTGATTCATATGGTTACAGTTTTAATCGAAAATGATACATATGTACAAAATAGTCGACAATTATTTTCTCTGATATTCCGATTTGTATAGAAGTCAATAGAAAAGTAGGAAATGTGGGTGGTTGTGTATGGTTCTAATAATCGATCTTTGGTTCGTTATAATATGCAAATTTTGCTTCTTTTGAAGAGGTTGTATGCATGCAAGAAAGAAGTTGTTGGACTTATGGAGAGCAGCACAACTGGAAGAAAAATAGAAAAAACAATGTGTTGAGAATAGTCGTTCTCAATACGTCGTCCCTCGCTCTTATAATCAAGCAGTTGGTTGGGGTAGTTCGGTTTCTAGTCAACAATATATTAATTACAACATTTTCGATTATTAATTAATGGAAGTTTTATTTTTTAATAATATTTTTAAAAACCATTCTGAACGAACCTGCACCTTGACGACGTTCTAAAATACTAGAACAGGTAGAATGGTTTGTGCGTTTCAATGAGATAAAGAGCCAAACTATAGGTTTAACCAAATTAGTGGGGTCTTTAGTGAGGAACCAGCCTAAGACAGGTCCCCGAAAGAGATCAGCAGCTTTTTCGGTACTTAGAGTGACAGAGACCATAGGGGTCGGTATACCATTCTAAGACACACTACTGCGATGTGGAAGGCATTACATGTGATTTTCCAATGCTCCACCCGAAGGTACTACATTGGCCAGGAAGCGAGTTTTTTTTACCTGGAAAATTTTGAATTTTGCGGAATCCTTGCTGTTCCAAGCAAGGTAGGGATCTTTAACGTGCGTGACAACACACACGGCACCTCCATTTTACCTCTCATCCGAACGAGGTTGTATTTTTGCGAAAAATGCTCGCCTAACATTTTTCAAGCGGACCGTGTCGGGATTCGAACCCGGGACCTAGGGCGTAGTAGTCACACACATACCACTACGCCACGGAGCCGCCCGATGTGGAAGGCAACGGGAAACCACCACATTACCGCCCATGTACACTGCGTACAGAAATTGTTAAACATGATGGCATCCTCTGGGGTAAACAATTCCGGAGATAAAATACTCTCCCATTCGGATCTCCGGGAGAGGACTACTTCGGGGGATGTGATCCGAAAGTATAAAAATAGATCCGTGAACATTCTGCGAGTAGGAGCGTGGAATGTCAGAAGTATGAAACAAGCAGGTAAGCTAGAGAACCTGAAACTCGAAATGGATAGGTTAGCACTAGACATAGTAGGAATTAGCGAATTCCGCTGACCAGAGGCGGAGGATTTTTGGAGTGGAGACTTCAGGGTAATTCATACAGGATCAGAGGAAGGAAATTCGGGTGTGGGGATAGTTATGCGAAAAAAGATAGAACGACGTGTAGAAAACTACCTACAAAGGAACGAAAGAGTAAGCATGGTTAGATTTGAATCTAAACCAGTAAATAATACAAGTATACATACCCACCTCTAGCTACAGTGAGGAAGAGGTAGGGACGATCTACAAAGATATCGAAGACATACTAAGATACGTAAAAGGATATGAAAATTTAATAATTACGGGGGATTTTAATGCAGTGGTCGGTGGGGGTAGGGAAGGAGCGATAGTAGGTTTATTTGGTTTAGGCACGAGAAATAACAGGGTAAATACGCTGGTAGAACTTTGCGACAAGAACAACTTAACCATCACAAATACATTATTTCAATCTCATACTAGAAGACGATACACGTCGAAGATACCAGGAGATATAGGAAGATATCAAATAGATTACATTCTTGTTAGACAACGGTGTAGAAATCAAGTAAAAAGACTGTAGAAGCTACCCAGAAGCAGATATAGACACTGACCATAACATCGTAATTATGAAGGCCGCATTTAAATTTAAAAATTTGAAAAAGAAACGGGAAAAGGCACTTTGACTTTGAGAAGCTAAAAGATAAAGATATCCACAAAAGATTTGAAAAAAAAGTCAAATGAATTGCTGAAAGATATCGTGTAAATTTCTGATACTAAGGAAGTAGAAACAGAATGGAATAACATTAAATCCCGCTTTAATAGAAGAAAGACGAAAATACAAAAATAGATCAGGCGAAACAGGAAAACAGAGATACAAAGCCATAAAATGGGAAATTATTCGAAAATGCAGGAAAGCTAAAGAACAATGGATTGATGAAACGTGCAAAGAGGTACAAACGAAGATGGAAATAGGAAAGACAGACGAAGACAAATTAATTAGAATGAATTTTAGGGATATAAAACCATAGAGCAAAAATATAAGGGATGCGGGAGGAAACGTTATTATAGAAAATGTAGAGAGAAAGTAGCTAGATGGCGGGAATATATAAGGAATTTATATTCAGGAGAGGAACTAACAGCATTAGAACAGGAATCAAACATTGAAAATGATGACCTGGGATATCCTATACTTAGAGATGAGTTTGAATTAGCATTAAAGAGTCTGAAAAATGGTAAGGCGCCGGGTACAGATAAGGTGCAAGCAGAAACTCTAAAAGCCGCTGGACAAGCAGTAACAGAACGTCTCTTCAGACTTGTAAGCTATATGTACGAGACAAGCGAGATACCGAAAAATTTCAAACGTAACACCATAGTCACTATAGCAAAAAAAAAGAGGCGCGGATAGATGTGAACATTTTCGAACAATAAGCTTGATAGCACACGTTTCAAAAATATTAACTAGAATTGTACAAAGACGAATGGAAGAACGAACTGAAGAAATACTGGGAGAAGATCAATTTGAGTTTAGGCGAAACAGGTGAACACGGGAGGCTATTTTAGCTCTGAGGGTGATAATGGAGAAGACAATAGACAAGGGGAAAATATATATATAAATATATATATATATATATATATATATAATACTCATATTTAGACCAGGGTAGAAAATTAAATAATCACATCAAATAATTTTAATCACCGGGTAGAAGCTTTGGGAAAAGGTACGCGTTATTAAAAAACCGTGAAGCATAAAAATTCATTCGTTTCATTAAAAATAAGGGAGTTAAATTATGTACAAGACGCTTGCTATAAAAAAAAAAGGAAGCAGTATTAAAAAGCTCTACGTGTAATTTAATTATTCCTAGTAAAGAAACAAATAGAAATTACGTGCAAAATTTATATTAATTAACTCAATTTTAAGTAACCGGTATTAAACAAAATGTTTGATTAGGAGTCACTAAAAATTAAAGGGTATTATTTTAATTGGAGTTAATTGAACCATTAGTAACATATAATATCTATAAAAACTTGTAAAAACCCAATAAAATGCAAATCGTAGAAGTGTTATTTAGAAGTATTATGTTTGAACACCTGCGTATTTTTAAAAGGCTCATTCTGCGTAAATTTGGCAGATAACAAATGGTTACAGAGAATCTTGGAGAAACCGTAGCTTAATAGTTACGGGAAATGCTAAAGGTGGGTTATTTCACAGTCCACATGGACTGAAATAATCGATAATAAAGAATATCAATTTGCACCAATAAGAACAGGGTAGATAGAGACAGATAATATGCGCAAGACCGAGACACATATAGTAAAAGGCGTGAGTGGAGCAACGTCACTGGGTTGCGATTGGTTGAAAATAAGAGGCAAACTTGAGAGGTAGAAATAACATTTCTGTATAAAAATTAATTAGTTATTTCCAGACGTTGCGAGCCGTGTCGAAATTTCTGAGATTTAACTGATGCGAGTGCAAATTTCGTAAAAATCGCATGCCGGGCTGCGGAATGGGAACCTAGCATGCGAAATTCTGAAGAATTGTCCGTTTTGGGGACCAGACCGACAGACAGGCTAACCTCTATATATACCCAGGTTAATATGAACAAGCTCTCTTAGATTTTCGAATTGATTCAATGCGTTAAACAGTGCTTTTTAGTTTTCCGAGTTTGATAGAATAATTTAAACAGTTTGCTCGTATATTTTGGTGATTTAAAACAGTTTGTCCTTTACGTGCTACAATGAATGTACTTTAGTGCACTTAGAAAAGAAGATACAAGGTAATAAAGTTTAGTATCGCTGTACCAATTAGTCAAATCTGCAACGACAAATGAATACACAAAAGTAGGCAGTTTTGGCGTATATTTCTGAAAGAAGTATGAATTTCTTTGCAATTTTTCGGGGGTGTTAATAATTAAATGGTTCATAAACGTGTCTGGATCCACAAAACAAGGTTCAGATATACACAGATGAGTTCCGGAAAAGCCCTGAAACAACTTTAGATGAATGGTGGTGGAGAAAATTTTAAAAGCGTTGAGAATCAGAAGCCGTAAATATAACCTAGGTGGCATGGTGTGATTAACAAAGGGACGATGTACATTGAAGCTACGAGTGCAGTAACCTTCAGGTAACTTATGCTTTGTTGTTCGATTTTTGATGTTTTGGTGTGTGTTGAATAACTTTATAATTGATTTACTTAAAATGGACAGTAGTGAAATTGTACTAACTTAAAATTTTTAATTTTAAGGTGAGATTTTCTTGTTTAAGTAGAAAGGGGTATTTAGTATTTATGTTCTGGATTATGATGAAAATTTGGGTATGTCTTTGAGCTCAATTAGACGAACCTGGTTAATTAACGTAAAGGGGTGGTAGATGCTCCCTTTGTACTCAGACTCAGGTCTGCATATATTGTTACATTAATTAGTAGGCATCCTACAAAGACTTTAATTCTGGATGCACATTAAAATGATAATAAATTTAATCTTGAAATTTTCTGATACTGAAATTTATGCTGAATTTTAATTTTGAAATTTTAATGTATTGTGAATATTGATGTAAATAGAGTTAACGTTGATGTTTGTGATAGGAATGTGTTTGTTTTTTTTATGATTGAGGATGAAAGTTATATCTAGGGGAGCAGCCGAGGCGGAAAAGAGTAAAGAGGCGAGTAACAGAAGAAAGTCGACGGACCAGTTAATTTAGGAGGTTTCACAGCATACATGGCGACCCAAAAGTGAGGCTCGAGTTCCAAATAAAATTTTTGTGATTTTATTCCAGGAAACTGGCGATCTGAGAAAGAGAGTTTCTGTGTGTGTATAAATTTAAGAGTAGTTTATTGTGTGTGTGAGTGAGTAGAACGTATGCAGAGAAAAGAGTGGTTAAGGAGTCAAGGAGTGGAAATTGGAAGTGACGATAGTGCATTGTGTGGGAAAAATTCGAAAATGGAAGAAGCTGGAGGCAGTAGAGATCAGTCGAGGACGGAATCAGGGGATCAAGGAAACGAGATGATAATGAGAATGTTAGAGAGGATGAACGAAGAATCCAATAGAAAATTAGAGCAGATAAGCGGGAAAATTGAGCAATCGACTCAAGAATTTACAGAATTTAAAAATAGTCTTACCGTAAAAATGGGGGAAGTTGAAAATAGGGTTGATAAAAATGAGCCTGATATTACAGGTCTTCGACAGGAAATGGTAAATTTAAGATCCGAAGTACGCATGTTCTGTGAAGAAGAGATTGATATAAAAATGACTGAAGTAACGGACTCATGTAGGGATCAGTTAGGCAGGGTAGAACGCGAAGTTAGTAGTATCAAATATAACATGTCAAGTTTAACGGGGGATGGTCCCAGATTTTATACAGGTGGAGGATCATTGGACCAACACATGAAGTTTTATGGCGATAACAGGGTAAATCCACAAATTTTTATTAATAGTGTAAGAAATCTAGTGGGAAATTTATTTGACGAACAGACTAAACTGAATACGATAAAGGCTTTATTGAAAGACAATGCGGAAGCATGGTACAATTTAGTAGGACAGGACATAGACACCTACACGGACTTTGAAGACAGGTTTTAAAGCACTACTGGAGTGACCACAGACAAGACCAGGTACGAGACGACTTAATCACAGGAAATTTAAGGAGAATTTTCAGGAAGTAGGAGCAATATGCTATACGCAAGTATAGCATAGCAAAGCAACTGAACCCACCACTGACGGACCGACAAATTATCAAGTATTTATCACGACACTTCGAGGTAGAAGTAAGACAACACGTAGCACTACAGAACATAGTGGACAGAGAAATGTTTTTAGAATACCTGCAGAGGTACGACGACGTAAGTAGTGGACGACCTCGGGATAATAGGGAAAGACAGATAAACACAGTTAGGTTTGACAATAGACGGGACAACTACGCTAGACGGGGGAATAGTTACGGATACCAGCGACAGAATTAGGAACAGCGACGACCATACTTTAGAAGTAATAGTTTAGGAAGGGGACCTGCACCGAGACAGGAACCTACCAGAAGGAATAGTTCACCGGACATGAGGGGGACAGCTAATACAGACACGGAACGAGTGGAAACGCGTAGGACATACGCTGAGGTGACGGCTAGACCAGGACCAAGTAGGGAAAACAGACCTGGACAGGATTTTTAGAACGCGACAGACCACTAGATTTCAGTGTAAATGTATATGAACATCCACGTGAATTTTTCAAAATTGAGGAGGAAGTAGAGCCAGAAACTGAGGAAAAATTATGTTTGCCAATTATTAATATAGGAATTTTTGAGAATAATGTAGAAGTATTACTTGATACAGGGGCAGAGGCGAGTTTAATATCGGAGGAATTCGTCAGCAAAATTAGGGATAAGGTTTGTGATAGAATTATGCCTATAAAGCGTAGTCATTTAGTAGCTCCAAATAAAAAGAAATTTGCTGTAGTAAATAGTGTTGTGGTGCTTAGGATAGATATAGGAGATTTAAGCTGTGAACAGGAGTTTGTAATTGTACCTGGACTGAAGTTTCAGAGCATTTTAGGTGTTGACTGTATGATGCAGTTAGGGTTTTGATAGATATGGAAAGGAAGGTAATAAGGATTAAGGATAGGGTAGTGCCATGGAAGGGCAGTTATGAAGTCGCAGAGGATGACACGGGGTTTAGTATTAATGTAGTAGAGGTAGAGGATGATGAAGGTAAACAGATCAACACAATAAGATGTCCAGAGGATAGGAGAGTAGAGGTTCAAGCTTTAGTACAAAAACATGCAGTATTAGTGGGGGTAGAAGCAACAGCAGCAGATCGGGAGCAGGTGAAGGCAGAATTAAGTAAAGAAGCACGTAAAATTAATCAACGGACCAAACCGCAATTCCATTGTCCACCATCCATGGACACACTTTTGACGAGATTAAATGGCAAGTTTGTTTTTAATAAAGTAGATTTAAGGAATTCATTCTGGCTGATTCCATTACACAAGAATTCTAGAAGGTACATAGGATTTTCCGTAGAGAGAAAAATCGAGAATTTTAAAGTAGTATCGTTTGGTTTGTCGGCAGAAAGGAAAAAAATAGTAAATGAGAAACAGACATGTGTAGAGACTGAAGAAGAAGCAATATTTAAGAGTCAGGATAATAGGGATGATAAGTTTATTGTAGGTGAGATAATACGGAGGATAAGTATAGATATAGAAGGGGGAGAAATAGGGATGAAGAGTATTAGGATGGTAAGTAAGAAGAAAGACGTGGAGGGTCAAGAAGAGAGTTAGATTTAAATAACTTGATGAACAGAGTATAGAGATAGGTGAATTTTAGTGTAGTTATAGAAAATAGAGCTAGGTATAGGATAAATACGGGAGATAGTTAGAAATAGGTATATAGGATGAGAAGGAAAATTAAATGTAAGAAGAAAATAAGATAGGTTAAGTGTAGATATTTCTTATAAGATTAGTGGCGAGTTACGAATAGAATAGGAATAGGATAGGTATATAGGATTAGGTAGGGGGAAGTAAAGTATAGTGAAGATTAGTTAAAAGTTAGGAATAGGATAGGTATATAGGATGTATATAGGATTAGATGGATAAGTAGGATGAAGTTAGGGATAATTTCAGTTTATAAAATTAGGTGATAGTTAGGAATAGGATAGGGATATAGGATAGGTGTAAATATTTTTTTTTGGATTGGAGATAAGGTAGGTAAGTTAGATAGATAAGAGTAGAGAGAGATGTTTTTTGGCAGTCTAAATGTTTTATATTTGAATTCGAATAAGTGGGATTATTTGTATTCAAATAGGGGGAAAATACTCATATTTAGACCAGGGTAGAAAATTAAATAATCACATCAAATAATTTTAATCACCGGGTAGAAGCTTTGGGAAAAGGTACGCGTTATTAAAAAACCGTGAAGCATAAAAATTCATTCGTTTCATTAAAAATAAGGAGTTAAATTATGTACAAGACGCTTGCTATAAAAAAGGAAGCAGTATTAAAAGCTCTACGTGTAATTTAATTATTCCTAGTAAAGAAACAAATAGAAATTACGTGCAAAATTTATATTAATTAACTCAATTTTAAGTAACCGGTATTAAACAAAATGTACAGATAATAATTAATATTTGATTAGGAGTCACTAAAATTAAAGGGTATTATTTTAATTGGAGTTAATTGAACCATTAGTAACATATAATATCTATAAAACTTGTAAAACCCAATAAAATGCAAATCGTAGAAGTGTTATTTAGAAGTATTATGTTTGAACACCTGCGTATTTTTAAAAGGCTCATTCTGCGTAAATTTGGCAGATAACAAATGGTTACAGAGAATCTTGGAGAAACCGTAGCTTAATAGTTACGGGAAATGCTAAAGGTGGGTTATTTCACAGTCCACATGGACTGAAATAATCGATAATAAAGAATATCAATTTGCACCAATAAGAACAGGGTAGATAGAGACAGATAATATGCGCAAGACCGAGACACATATAGTAAAAGGCGTGAGTGGAGCAACGTCACTGGGTTGCGATTGGTTGAAAATAAGAGGCAAACTTGAGAGGTAGAAATAACATTTCTGTATAAAATTAATTAGTTATTTCCAGACGTTGCGAGCCGTGTCGAAATTTCTGAGATTTAACTGATGCGAGTGCAAATTTCGTAAAAATCGCATGCCGGGCTGCGGAATGGGAACCTAGCATGCGAAATTCTGAAGAATTGTCCGTTTTGGGGACCAGACCGACAGACAGGCTAACCTCTATATATACCCAGGTTAATATGAACAAGCTCTCTTAGATTTACGAATTGATTCAATGCGTTAAACAGTGCTTTTTAGTTTTCCGAGTTTGATAGAATAATTTAAACAGTTTGCTCGTATATTTTGGTGATTTAAAACAGTTTGTCCTTTACGTGCTACAATGAATGTACTTTAGTGCACTTAGAAAAGAAGATACAAGGTAATAAAGTTTAGTATCACTGTACTAATTAGTCAAATCTGCAACGACAAATGAATACACAAAAGTAGGCAGTTTTGGCGTATATTTCTGAAAGAAGTATGAATTTCTTTGCAATTTTTCGGGGGTGTTAATAATTAAATGGTTCATAAACGTGTCTGGATCCACAAAACAAGGTTCAGATATACACAGATGAGTTCCGGAAAAGCCCTGAAACAACTTTAGATGAATGGTGGTGGAGAAAATTTTAAAAGCGTTGAGAATCAGAAGCCGTAAATATAACCCAGTTGGAATGGTGTGATTAACAAAGGGACGATGTACATTGAAGCTACGAGTGCAGTAACCTTCAGGTAACTTATGCTTTGTTGTTCGATTTTTGATGTGTTGGTGTGTGTTGAATAACTTTATAATTGATTTACTTAAAATGGACAGTAGTGAAATTGTACTAACAGCAAATTTTTAATTTTAAGGTGAGATTTTCTTGTTTAAGTAGAAAGGGGTATTTAGTATTTATGTTCTGGATTATGATGAAAATTTGGGTATGTCTTTGAGCTCAATTAGACGAACCTGGTTAATTAACGTAAAGGGGCGGTAGATGCTCCTTTTGTACTCAGACTCAGGTCTGCATATATTGTTACATTAATTAGTAGGCATCCTACAAAGACTTTAATTCTGGATGCACATTAAAATGATAATAAATTTAATCTTGAAATTTTCTGATACTGAAATTTATGCTGAATTTTAATTTTGAAATTTTAATGTATTGTGAATATTGATGTAAATAGAGTTAACGTTGATGTTTGTGATAGGAATGTGTTTGTTTTTTTTATGATTGAGGATGAAAGTTTTATCTAGGGGAGCAGCCGAGGCGGAAAAGAGTAAAGAGGCGAGTAACAGAAGAAAGTCGACGGACCAGTTAATTTAGGAGGTTTCACAGCAATATATATATATATAGGGTTTGTAGATCTGGAAAAAGCATTCGACAATGTAAAATGGAAAAAAATGTTCGAAATACTTAAAAAGATTGGAATGAGTCATAGGGTTAGACGAATAGTACATAGCTTATACAAAGAACAAACAGCGGTAATAGAATTAGAGCAAGAAAGTAGAGAAGTAAATATTAGGAAAGGGGTGAGACAGGGATGTGCCCTATCTCCATTAATTTTTAACTTGTACATAGAAGAGGCAATGAAATACTGTCAAATGCAGGAAGACATTTGGAATTAATATGCAGGGACAAAAGATTGATATGCTTAGATTTGCAGAGGATATAGTGGTATTAGCATCTAGCAAGGAAGAGTTAGAAGCTGCTCTGAATGAAATAGAAACAATTCTAACGGGGGGATATGGTATGAAAATTAACAAAAATAAAACTAAAGTTCTAGTATGCAAAAGAGGGGATAATAAGTCAAAAACTAGAATACAAATAGGTAACCAGAACTTACAAGAGGTTAAGGATTTCTGATACCTAGGAAGTCAAATAACGCAAGATGGGAAAAGCACAAAAGATATATAACAAAGATTAGCACAAGGTCGTGCTACATTTAACAAGAAAAAGCAATTACTGTGTTCAAAGACAACAAACATAGAAACAAGGAAAAGATTGCTTAAAACATATGCGTGGAGCACAGCACTGTATGGCTGTGAAGCCTGGACAGTAGGAGAAGCAGACCAGAAAAAGATAGAAGCCTTTGAAATGTGGTGCTACAGACTTATGATGAAGATACCATGGACAGACAAAGTTAAGAACAAAGAGGTACGAGAAATAGTAGGGGAAGAAAGAAATATGTGGAAAACAGTAAAAAAAATAGGAGAGATAGGATGATAGGCCACATACTACGGCATGAGGGAATAGTGCGGAATATATTAAAAGCAGAGATAGGAAAAAAGAGAAGTAGAGGTAGACCTAGGTTAGATTACTGCTCACAGATAGTAAATGGGAAATGTGTGGGCTAGCTCAGAATAGAAATCGTACGCTTCCAACTAGCCGCAAGATGGAAAAACTAATGACAAAAATAATAACTGTACTTAAACATGGTGATTATTATAAACAACTACAGATATTGGTTTTGCAATACTCTCAACTAATGTTAATTGTGCGAAAGGATTTATTTGAAAACTGTTAATACGGCAAATGTATAAGTGTTGGGGGAACCTTGGCAGCCACAGGCTGCTTAACCTTCTTCACATAACACTGAATCTCGGTGAAATATGGCATATAATTAGAAAACAATAGAAGAGAATTGAGCTGTATATCGCCTGTTGTGAGAATTGCAGGGAACGGTGTAGGCTAGCTCAGAACATAAATAAGCTGAGGTATAAAGTCCAACCAGTTTCAAGATGTAAAACCCAATGACAAAAAAAGCACTTTTTTGTCGTTCTTCTTACGCGTGGATTGCTTTGCACCAATGATGCGTGTTGCGTGTGTTGAAAATTCCATTATTGGTTACCATACTTTCGTCGGACCAAATAACTTTTAATGGAAAATTTACATTGTTCTCACACATCCTAGTATACCACTCGCAGAAATTTCTACGTCGTTCGTCATCTGTCGTAATCCTAGACAAATTCGAAATTTATAAAGCTTAAATTGATTCCTTTTTAAAACGAATTGGACTGTAGATTTGACTATCCCAGTCTGGTCTTGTATTATTCTTGTTGATGTTTCTAGATTTTCAATAACGCATTGTAAAACTTGGTATTGTTTTCCTCGCTGGTATATTTTTGTCGGGATAGCACAGGTTTTTTAAATGAAACATATTCCTTTAGATTAAATACTAAACGTCTAAAAATAGACTTGCCAGGTTGATTTCTTTCCGGGTATTTGTTCAAACACATGTTCTACACAATTTCTTTGGCATAAAATGTAGCAGCACAGCATATCAAATTTTTTCTTTGAATAAAAAACAATCTCCCTTCATTGTAAGCAAAATCAATTAAAAATGTAGAATAATAACCATAAAAATACTTGCTACAGAAGAAAACTTAAGATTGAATTCACAAACAATAATAATATGTCAATAAAATTGATTTTGTTTCAACGCTTAACTATTTAAAAAAATTACTTCCTAAAATGTGTAGTCGTGTGTTAGATTCTACAGTGCGACAAGCATACTACTGTATGGAAAATGGAGATAATCGGTTTGAAAATTTATTGTAGGACTGTTTTTTAGTTATTCCAATTTGCTTCAAAACATGATTGGTTACATTAAAATAATTAAATTACTAAAATAACACTAAAACCTTGGAAAATTATTACGAAACCTTTTTTAAATAAACACATGGCAGCCATACCATGCCATACATCATTGAATTTGTAATAGAAGTTATTATTTGATAGAGAGCGTATTTTTTTATGGGTCATATAAAAAAGTAAAGTTGAAGATGATTTCTTCGAAATGAAACGTTCTATAGAAAATTTGTAAACACTGTCTTGTACATCTAAAATAGTGACAATGACAAAGTGCCTTTTGTTTTTATACCTTTTCAAACAACTTAAAAAGAAAAGAACAAAATTGCGATATTTCGGATATTTTCAAATATCGCCAGAAGTAAGCAGAATTTTGTGATTTTCTCAAACAGCATATTATTGACCCTCCAATTGCACTTTTTTGTAATGCAACCGTCTGTAACTTTTGCAGTTTTCGAGATACCTACACTGTTCACCTTTATCTTGGGCACAGTGTATAGTCTTTCATGTACATTTATTTAAATTTACCTATAATATGACGTTTACCTGTTTATAGCTAAATACTAATTTTTTTTACTTTTTTAGACACCTGGGCTTTCTAGCTACCAAACAAGTGGAATGTCATCTTTTGGAGCGCAGGATTTCAGTATTGCCCAAGATATGGGCCTGGGTCCTATTTCATGGGGACATCAAATCCCTGCTTCATTAGCACACAACAGTGGTTTACCCCATTTATCGATTTCTAGCAGCACACCACCACCTGCTTCTTCGCCATTGCCTATCAAAATTAAGAGTGAACCAATATCACCACCACGGGAACATCATTTGCACTTAGGAGCCAGTTTACATCATCCTCAGACACACAGTCTTAATTTGACGCAAGGGCATCATCCGCGACCGAGTTCTACTGGACATTTAACTCCTACACCTGGTAGTGTTACGCCCACTAATTTACCATCACCTCCAGGTGCTAGTGGAGGTGATTATGATAATGGACCAATGCTCAAAAGATCACGCTTAGCAGATGGCTGGCCATCTTAAACTATAAAACGTAGTGTGCCATAGTGATACCTAGTATATACAGTGGTTTTCCAAAAATGCTTTTTGCCAATGGTCATCCATGTGATAAACTAAAAGTTTAGTAAAAACAAATAAAATTTTATATTTTTAAAGAGATAATCATTACTTACAGGTGATTGAACAGTTTTTGTTCTTATAAAAACAATTGCGAGATTTATATTAAAAGTACGATGGTGTGGTGAATGTATGTGTGTATGCGCACGCATGCGCGTGCGCAGTTGTGTGTGTGTGTGTGTGTGTGTAAAATCAGTCAGCGATCGCAAACAGCAATCGCCAAAATTGGATTTTTGTCTATTAAAAACATATACGTATAGTGCCATTATTTTCTTGTAATTGTTAGTGTCTTTTTATAAATGTTTTTAGATAAACTATATAATTATTCATATTGTACTTGTTAATTTAGCCTGGATGCACTAAACATTTGAGATTTAGCAAGACAATTGTATTGTAATTTTGCTTTTCCCCAACCTTAATTGCCCCAATGGATGTCCTACTATTTATCAACCGTGCTAAATATATTGTCTCCCTAAAGTGATATAGGGTGTTTTAATACAGCCTTTTGTATTTACTTATGACTTCAAGAGTATATAAACTATTCTTTAAATTTTTTACATGGATTAAATTATTATACATTGTATATGATATACATATATTTTATCTACTGTTGTGTGCACAGCCCTTGCACATAGTTTTAAAGTTTATATCCAGGCCAACCCTGGAGAATGTCAGAAAAACCTTTTTCTACTACACTACTGTAGAATGCCTTAATCACAGTGCCTCGACAATTTGTCTGTATAATATAGATATAAATGTGTATCTATCTGTGTGCAGCATCAACGATGTTTCATTTTCCAGTCCTTATAACTGCTCGTGCAAACACAAATTTTACACAGGGTAATTCCATGGCACAAACCTGATTGGCATCGGGTAATACTGCTTGTGTGCCTTTTAATAGTTTCAATACTTTTTTTTGCATATTCAACTGGCTTCCATCCTTCCAAGATAGTGCACCTGTTTCTCCTTTGTGTATGTAATGCTCATCCCCAGCATTGTTGATTCATCCTTTTGATGCAGTTTTATTAGTCTGTAATCCCAGGTGGATGTATAAGGCCCAATCCTTAAATGGACGAAATATCAGGCTACTTGTATATAGATTGTTTTTTGTAGCTTTGCCAGTGATAAATCTAGTTTTATATTGAGTTATTTGATATTAATACAAATCCATATCGGTTGCATGTATTGCGTCCATTTAACTTGGGCATTTCGTTCTAGTGCAATATTATTGTATTATTGTATTAAAATTAAACCAAATAAAATTGTTTGTTACATGAATATCATGATGTATTATTGTAGAATACTTTTGATAATGATATGAGCTATATATATATATAGAAAATGAAATTATTCGGCTATATTGGACAATAATGATAAATATCTCATCAAAACCCTGCCATTACTAATTTAAATTAGTAAAACTTTATGAATAAATATTGCTATTAACTTGAAACGCTAAAAAAAGAAAACCATGGTTTGAATTTTAAAATCTAGCTTAAAATATGTAACTAGTACCTAGATAATAAAACTGTTATTCTGTATCTGGTTGTTAAACTGGTTAATCTGTCCAGTTAGCTTCATCAAAACTGTTATTTATTGATGGATGTTTTTATAATACACTGGGGAGCAAAATATTGGGGTCAACGTATAGTTAAGCTATCTTTGCAGAAGGTTGTGTTTTTAGCGTACACTGGGCCATTGTAAACAATTGTACTATATTTTGTAGGTTAATTAAAAATTCAATGAAGAATTAAAGATTAATTATGCCAGAGCAACAAATTTACATTTTAAACAAAATTCAACAGAACCAATGAGGGACTAAAAAATTAAAAACATAATTACTAATAATGTGTATTCCCTCCTGCTGGCGTTAATGACTGCTTGAAGTTGACGGGGCATACCTTGAATTATGTTAAGGATTACATTTTGGTCATCCCATTCTTTCAGTATTAATTCTCTCAGCTCCTGTGTAGTTCTTGATGCTGGTGTATGCATGTGAATACAATGTAACAACTCATCCCAGACATATTCAATGGGATTCATTCCTGGATTGATGACTGGCCAACCAAAATGCGTTTTTCGCACTTTATCCAGATAATCACCCACAACTATAGTTGTGCAAGGTTTAGCATTATTGTCAAGCTCGCCCATAGTGATTATGAAAGGCACAACATTATCTTCTAGCACCTTGGTAATGTACTTGTGAGGTGCAGAGAACCATTTTGTATGACACCCAACTCTGTGTGCTTGTGAACTGATTCCTGCCTGAAGCATAATAGACCCACCGCCAATGGACGTCGCTCATCAATACAAGCTCAAGCGTATCTTTTTCTGGGTTCTCTCCATACTCGTCGACGTCCATCTGACCCAATGAGTTAAAAACACGATTTATCAGATAACACTACCTTGCTCCAGTCCTCACCAATCCATTCAACGTGATTTCGAGCAAAAGTTAATCTTGCAACTCGATCCTGACCTTGCAGTAGTGGAACTGTAGCTTTCCTGCTGCAAGAGAATCCACCAGCGCGAAGTCTTTTTTTAATGGTCCATTCACTAGCGTTTACATCTCTAACTTCTTGGAGTTGATTTCGTAGCAAAACCACAGAAGCTGTTCTATTCCGCAAACCAGTGGACACCAAAAATCGGTCATCTTTTTGGGTGGTGACTGTTTTTCGCACAGTTCCTGTTTTCTGGTTATCAGGATAGTCTCCTCAAAGCGTTGGTACACCTACCAAAATTCTTGCAGTTTCACGATGTCCTTGTTCATTCTGTATCGACGCTACAATTCTTGCCACAACAATAGGGTCTAAAGGCATTATTACAAGCGCAATAATTACTACAAACACTACACCGTCCAACTGATAGGTTCAACAGAAAGAAATCAATGCCAACTTTAGAAAACGACATTTAAATGTGAATTTTTATTGCACGCTATTTCAAAGAAGTCGTAATTAGGGTGCTAATGCATGACAGATAACCAATATGACAGAGAACATTTCTTGAAAAACAAATGATTCAATGCCTGCTATGATTTCCAATTGGCCTGTATAAGTATAAGCTTAAAACAAAAAAATTCACAAAGATATAACTATACGTTGACCTCAATTTTTTGCTCGCCAGTGTATTATTTATTACACTAGAAATTTGTGATTTATTATCCCAGTTTGTAATCAACATCTAGCCTGTTCAATATATAAGCAATTACAATCTATACAATGAATTTACCAAACTATGTTGGACTTATACTCTTTAGGAATACTATTTTTTTTTTGTAAATAACTGTTGTTACAGTGTTTATATTATATGTAACTATTTTTATATATCCGTTTTTCAGTATTTGCTTTAATGCTCATGTTATGTTTAAATTTAGAAGTTTAAAATAGTTCACATTCGAATTTGTACTAATTCTATCAGTATGATTATTCTTAAATATCTTAATTATTAAACCCATAGAATAATTATTTTAAGATGGACTATTTGTGGCAATTTCAAAACTTTTTCATGAATTTCAATATCACTTAAACTTAGTATTCTGTGTTTTAAGGATTTTATTACAACAATCTTTTATTTACATGGATGATTAGACTGGAAATTTAAAATTCAATTAGAAGCTAATAGCTTTTGTTACCGCCATGTAAATATTTGTCCTGATACATCATGGCAAATTAATTAATTCAGCTATGAATTAGTGCCATTTTATCATTATTGTCCAACATGAACACTCAAACTAATCAAATATATATTGCTGTGATATCTGAAGTTGAAGATCCCCACGAATTGAGTACCAATTTTCTGCAGTGATTTTGAAGTAACTTTCCTATATAATAGTTTCAAAATCTTTTATCTAGATAAATTACCACTTCCTCGACTAGTCCAGTGGGTAAAACATAAACAGACTTCTGCTCAAATAAATTGGTATATTAAATCTTACTAAAAAATTTTAGAATACAAATATTCACAGATAATAATAATAATATGAAAAAAAATGAAAGTTGGTGCAGTGTAAACCACATAAAAATGACAAAAAGTTTACCAAAAGTATCAACTTACTCTTAGCATATACTTACATTGACCCTTCAGGGTCACAGTACTCTACGATTGTGATTAGTTCTTTAAAAATATGCTTTTTAACGAAGATGCCAGTAAATTGTCCTTCATTTAAATAATTTTCTAAATGAATTTTAGAATTAGTTAAATCATACAGCTACTACAAAATCTCACAATAAAATTATTGAATAGACAATGCCCTTTTCAAAATGTCCTTTACAGAAAAACATAGATCCTTATAACTAATCGCACCTTAAAATTCAGGAGCCTTGAATCAGTTCTAAATAAGCAGCCTTCCAACGCTTCCAAGCTTGGAACACAGACCTCTGTTTCAAGAATTGATACTCAAACAAAGTTACTCAAAACTCACACCAAATCTAAATCAAAACTCTATTTGTAACGAATTCAATTGCAGCATAACCAAACCAAATAGGTTAAAGCTAATATTAGTACTAATGTTTGAAATTATTAGTGAAGCTATAATTTAATTTATAAATGAACATATTACTTGAAGTAATGAACGAAGGAATAATTGCATTAGTATTTGAAGTCCCAATTGAAACTCTAAAACAACTCCATTACCAAAATAATTCAAACAGCAGATTTACCTATGGTTTCAAAATCAGCAAAATCAAACTACTTGAACAACACTTTTCAATTTAAAATTTTTCTATTCATACTTATTTTTTAGCACTTGCTTATTTTTAAATCTTTACTGATTCACAGAAAATATAGCAATGCTTTTTAAAGTAAATCTACTAATACATAGCATTTAGTTCAATTATAAAACCACTTGTTCCAAAAAATTTTATTCTACGACAAGTATTGAACCTTGCTAAGAGGCATGCACACCATGACTAATCAGAAAGCTTTTGTTCACAACAAAAGATTCCATTTTTTGAGTGCTTTGATTAATGCTAAAACAACATTATTATGAAATCTAAATTCCAATAATTCTGTTTTCTATCCATTTGTAATCGCACTGTATGTTTCTCTATGTAAATAACAAATTAATTTTGATATCGCCGTTATCATTCCAAACTTTTGTTTTATACGAATAATTAACTAGCGCCTAAATGACTATTTTCTTGCAGCACTTTTATATTAAGAATGTATACCTCCTCATGATACATTTAACAACTGCATGGCTTTTCAACATCAATGCAATTTTCAGTTTGAATAAATGTGCCTATCTTATTATTAATTTTTGATGATAAATGAATGGAAGATATGCATACAATATCCATTTATTTAACTAATATAAAGCGTACTTTTATTTACCAAGCGTTCTTAATAAATCGAGCAGGATCGACCTTCTTCTTTAACGTGCTCGTCACGTCCTCCTTCTGGCCCGGGTTGGCGCCCCCTCCCCCCGGACCGCAAGTGCTGGCTTCGCCCCCGTAGCAGTAGCAGCGTATTATGCTACACTCGGCAAAAACCTCCGCGACCTCTGTCCTTCAATCGCGACCTCTCGGGCCCGCGACTCTAACCTCTTCTATTTCTAGAAACAACCCCTGCTCCGAAAGCCTTCATCGCCCTAACCATCCCAATAAGTTGGTTTGCAACATGGCGAAATTCGTACGCAGCGTTTCGAATCACTTTCCTGTCACCTATGACCATCGTTCCCGAAACCGGCGGCACCTTCCTGTAGATGATTGAATGCGCCTCTCTTGCCTTGAGCATCAAAAGTTGCAGCTCGTCTAAGTCGTTAGCCGCAACGCTTCCGTTGCTGCTTGTCGACATCTTTTGCTGTTGTGTCGATGTTGAGGGAAATTCCGGCGCGTCAACCCCCAGGAGGACTTCCCGGCACAACCGCCGCAGGAGCAAGTCCCGTCGCCGACATAATAATCTCCTCCTGGTCTTCCAACATCTCGTCCTTCGCTGAAGTGATCTCGATCAGCAAATAAAACAAAGGGGGAAAAGAGAAGCACTGATGATTCCATGGATATTGATATATCAAATTTTTATGAAAATATTGAAGGAGAATCTACTGACGACTGGAAAAAAAATTAATATGTTTATTAATTCAAAACGAGTAGATAAAAATACGAACATTTTATTATGGTGGAAGATCATGCTGAAATATATCCAATATTGGCTAAAATGGTCCCTTACTTTTTATGTATACCAGCTACAAGTGTACATGCAGAAAGATTATTCTCTAAAGCTGGTTTGACTATTAGAAAGCTTCGAAACAGACTTAATACAAAATCTGAAAGATCTATGCTTTGTTTAAATTCATAGTGAACATGTAAACTATATGATACTATTACTAAACTTAGAACTATATACATAAGTAATCAAGATTTTCAGTTTTTATGTTTTTAATTATATTTTTTTATTAATAGTCATATGTTTATTATATAGTTATGTCATTTACGTTGTAGTTCAATGCAATATTTAATACAATAAAAGTAAATACAAGAATACAAATTTAATATCCACATATATTTTTTAATTCCAGTATATTTCCATTTTCTATTTTTCTAGATTATTTTGTTTAGTTTTCAGTTGTGATTGTGCAGTTTTTAAATGGACGTATGTTTAAATTTTCAGTGCTATTGAGAATTCAATCCTCAGTATCGATAGTTGGATGTAGAAATACATCACATGTGCGGTAATATATGTATCGATAACAAAATCATCTCAACATTTTGGGGGTCGGAACAAACCGATATTGCTTATTTTACGGCACAGTGCGTATTCGTTTGAGAAAAGGGCATTTGAGATAGCGTTAATGGCTTAATATAAACTTCATAGGAATGAATTTTATATAATGACTCACTTAACTATGTTCTCAAAAAATATGCACATTGTATGTAAAGAGCGAGAACTTGTTGTAATGTATAATATAATTCTTGTAATTTATTAAATAAAGGTCTAAACTTGTAGTTAAAGATTAAAAAGTATACAATAGAAAAACGCAAATATGTGCAATGTTTTTTAAAGCAAATACATTAATTCTTTGTAAAAAAAAACCAACAGCTCCCTTGGCCTCTGACTTGAGTAGGCTCTGTAGCTTAGTTATTTCGCGTGTAACCACTAAGCCGAAGGTCTCGGGTTTGATTCACGGCACGGACCTCTTGAAAAATGTTAAGCAAGTATTTTTCACAAAAAAACTCCACCGTTAAGATGAGGGTAAAATGCAGGCCCCGTGTGTGAATGTTTTTACATACGTTATAGAACCCTACCTTGCTTGGAACAGCCAGGGTTCGGCAAGATTCAAAATTTTCTGATAAAAAATAGCTTGCTTTCTCACCAATGTAGTACCTTCGGGTAGAGAATTAGAAAATCAAATGTAAGGCCTTTGACTTGACAGACTTTGTCCTTTCGCCCCTTTTCTTTCTCGGCAGCGTCTCGTCATCTCGATAGACCACCATGATTCCTACAACTCAACAGCATTCGCAAGAGCAACAATAACCAACAACCAATAAGAACAAAAACCGACAAGATACACAACAGTATATGCTAAACTTAACATACGACTCGTAATCGTCGCGACGCTAAAACAACGCAAAGTTAAAACCACTAAAAAACTTCTCGAATAACAGGGACTCAAATAAACAAACCGCTATCTCAATTAAAAATATCTCGATTACTTATAAAATTAACCATAAACAACCCAATGTTTGTTTACCTATTTTATGTTCAATTAAAATTTACCAGATTGTTTCTACATAAATTTTGTTTATCTCAGTGTGGTTTGAAAATAATCAGGTAACTATGTTCTATATACCTAAACTGTACCTTATAATTAATTAAAACTTCAATCTGTAAACATACAATGACCAAATTTAAACAATATTTTCTACCTAATTTTCTTTAAAGACACTAGACTGATTGAATGGTTATAAATTAATTTTTATGCCAAAAAATTTTAATATTTTGTCCTGTAAAGTCTAAACGTGATATAAATAAAGCCAACTATGTTAGCTTACTTAGAAAAACCAAAATATCTATACACAGAGAGAAATGTAGTACACATACTGTTGTGATTGATGCGTTCAAAATGGGCAATTTCCGAGAGCCTTGTCCTTTATGAAGTTGGAAGCTTGGCGTTATCCAACTCCTTAAACGCTAACTTCTTGTCTACATACTCCCAAAAATTCTACGACACTTCAACCATCGTCAAAGGAATTCAACACAACCAAACATTTCCGCTTCTACCATGTGGTATCCCAGACCCTACCATATGTTTCGAAACCCTGATCGACGGTGTGTACAAGGACAGTTGTTTTTTCTTGAGGTAGAACGCAAACAATAATGAACTGAACAGTTTTATTGAATAAACGCGTTTGCGGAAACGAAGTTACTATAAGTAATCAGTTGAAAAACTACAATGCATCTATAACAGTTACTAACCGAACGAACATCATCCTTTATCATTTTAGAAAGTGAAACTACATCACTATGTCGCGTAACAGGACTTTGAAACAACACTCGCTTTAATAACGGAAAGCAATGCCATTCCGTTCAGTCGAGGAAAACCTACACAACAATAATGTTCACTTAAATCGTAACTTCCCTCGAAAATATCCATGTGTCGATAATAAATAACATTAATGGTATTTTTTTCAAAACATTTATCTGCCGATAAGATAACCAGAACACTAAACTACAACGAATATATGTGTAAATATTATATAATAAATATTACAACCAACATCATGAAAAGCATAAAGGACGTGTAAGATGGTTTGCCTAACTTCCCGCATTGAAACTGTAGAAATGTATTACAAATCAATTAATAATTTATATTAAGTAAGGTGTAGAGATAAACGAACCAGACTTTTTATTTGGATCGGAATGCGTGATTGAAAATAACCTTGACGAAGCTCGTCGTAAACTCATTGTCATATTTAGGTAATCGAACGTTGTTAATAAACGAACACCACGTTTTTAACACTATATTAAAATGGAATAATTTGAAGTATTTAATGTAATTTGAAGTAATTAAATAGCAACCGTTTAAATTGAAAAGGCAGTCTAAATCGTTAGTAAAGACTCAAATCCCTGTGAATAGAGTAAGGAATGTGCAATTTAATTAAGTAGGGAAAAAATATTCAAATGCAGGAGCTGCTCGCAACAGAGAGTTAAAAAACTCAAGCGATAGGCAATAAAAATTCTTTACACAGTACATACCGAGGACCAGGCCATACAAAGTACTCCATATGGATATCAAAACGGTCACCATCGACAAATAGGGCAAGGAATCAACTGTTTCAATCGACATGATCAAGCCAGCATGTATGGAGAACGAACCCTCAGAAACAGTCAACACGAGTTCAAAAGAACCAAGTTTTATTCCTTCAATACCAATTATAAGAAGCGGTAGAAGAGTACTGATCGCAAATAAATATATCACTTTTTATCGTGACTAACGCAGTCACTAGAAAAGGGGTATGTAAGAGTATGCCACCAACTATACTCATAACTAACTGACCAATAAGCACGCAGCATTCTAATTAATAGCATGCACACCTAAAATACCCCTCAGGTAGTAATGGACAAGATAGTACCGTCCAAACGTACAATCCAAACAAACCCACGATATAAGAGGAGTCCCAAACGCTATAGCAAATTACTTCTTATCGTTCTTTTTAAGAAAGTCGCCAAACTTCTTGGGTGTAATTTAAGAATAGTGCAAGATGGAAGTCACCAAACTTCTCGTGCACTAAGAGTTTTCTTTCAAATTATCTCATTGTGACCACCAAATCTAATGGGATAAAATGAAGTGAACTCTCACAACACTGTGGACAGGATCGCGCCATAACTTGAACCGATCTACCTTCGAAGCCATAAGGACCACCTCCTAGAGCACGTGACGTCAACAAAAGCGTCAGGATTAGAAATATTCCGTCATCAAACTGCTTTAATTTCTACGAACCAAGGGAGCCGCCCGTACGCTAGCGACCGCCCATCAGCTTTTGGACACCCGACTTACACAAAGCGCCGCTAGCATTCAGCGTGACCCGCGTCAGGGTTAATTACAACCATACACATCTTCACCTAACACCACAGTAGTGACGCTTTAACATAGAAGCTCTTTCATCAACTTTGTAGACTAAATGTTTTCAGTTCTAGTGTTGAATACATTTTGCAATTTAATTATGCACATAAAGACTTGTAAATATTTTCTTTCTGTGTCGTGTCTTTAATGTTAATGTATAATTAGTTTATCTTAACTTGTAAATAAATGTTATCTCTATTACTACAAAGCATTAACAAGGTGACCCCAGACAATCAGAACACCACACAAAATAATTGTGTACACTCTGTATGATGTTAAATGCCGCATTCTTAAGCTCTGCTTACAAAATAAACTAGCTGCAATATGCAGTACAATTTTCCAAACAATAAATTCTGTTGTTTCTTCAATTGACTAATTGATTGACTTTGCATGTCAAGAACACGTGCTAGTTTGTGCATAATTCATTGAGTACAAAGACAATACTTTCGTTTTGCTAGCGCCATTCTGTTTGAACTACAGTATTTAGAACTTGATTTCGAATATTTGATATGGCAAGAATATGACAGTGCCCACTCCATGAAAGATAACTTTAACTGCGCACAGGCAGTGATCCTCCAATCTCATTCTCAGACGGTCAGCCCATACATTAAATTTGACTTCAGTTAATGCTTGCCATAATACAAATCTAGGGAGAATCCTTTAAAGTTATCCTCAAAGCGTACAAACTTCTTTCAGGAAAATATTAAAAGAACAAGCTCTTCCGACAAGATGGAATATCCGTGCGACAATGTGTGAGGCTTATTGGGTAGAAAGCCACGATGGGTATAAGGTTTAAAAAGATTTTCAAAGCCGCATTTGATACATTGGAAGAAATAAGTTTGGTAATTGACACTGTAGCATCATTAAAAGAGACACTTTTTCAAAAATCCATCCTATTCGGTGTTTTTGTTGTTTGTGTTGTGTAAAAAATATTAGGCGAACATTATTTAAAAAAATACGCCCTTGTTCGGATGATAGGTAAAATATAGGTCTCGTGTGTGAGTGGGTCACACATGTTAAAGATCCCTACCTTGCTTGGAATAACTAGGATTTGGCAAAATTCAAAATTTCTAGATAAGAGAGAACTCGCTTCCTGGCCAGTGTAGTACCTTCGGGTGGAGTATTGGAATGTTTCCCTTTTTGTAGCTCCGTAGGGACAGAGCGTTCAAGATTTTAAAATTTCTAGATAAGAGAGAACTCGCTTCCTGGCCAGTGTAGTACCTTCGGGTAAAGTATTGGAATGTTTCCCAGTAGGTAAATAAGGCCGGTCCTAATTCAAAACGCGACAGACGTATTTTCCATGTGTAAAATACGTCTGTCACATTTTGAATTAGGATCGGCCCTATATAATTTCAATGTAAAATAGTTGTGAAAACATTTCAATGTAAAATAGTTGTGAAAACATGAATTCTTATATACTTTCAATGTAAAATACTTGTGGGCACGTTTTGAATTAGGATCGGCTTTATATTACTTTCAATGAAACACACGTATGTTGAAAATGTAAGTGCAGAGAAGAATGTGTAGCTGTTTTGAATTCGGTTTTCTAGCGAGAAGTTACACGTGCACCGTTTTGAATTAGGATCGGCGTTATATACTTTTAATGTAAAATGTGAAAACCTGAATTCTTTTCAAATGTAAAATACTTGTGGGCACGTTTTGAATTAGGATCGGCTTTATATTACTTTCAATGGAACATATTTCAAAACACACGTATGTTGAAAAATGTAAGTGCAGAGAAAATGTGTGTAGATGTTTTGAATTTGGTTTTCTAGCGAGACAGTATGACAGATGCAAAATATCGCATTCAAGTCAATTGTGTTTTAATTAAAGTGGATTCTGATTTATGTTTAGAGGCTGCAAATACACATGGGCCAGTTTCAATTCAAAATGAGTTCACTCTTGTGATAGGTTGAAAACTGGGTTGGCAAAGTACGCAGATGGTGGTAATCTGCTATATAAGGAGATTGCTCCTAATATTAATTTAATTAGTCGAAGTTTACTGCATATATTTACATACAAACATGTATATAATTGATATTCAGGGATTTAAATACAAGAAAAACGAGTTTGTGTGTAAAGAAATTGCGGTTTTGGACTTGTTGAAAGGTGATGTTTGGCATCAAATTTTTAAACTGCCATTGCTGTCCAGTTGTTTGAGTCAAGATCATATAAAACATAACGACTGGGTGACAAGGAATATTCATGGTATTTCTTGGGATGAATCTTCAACGGCTGGAATGGTGTCATCATATATAGCGCTTTATTTGAAGCAAATTATCCGACCCGGTGAAGAAGTATTTGTGAAGGATCTAGAAAAGAAGAAATTGATTGAAACATATATAATGCAAAACTTTGTAACTGATATGCTTGCACTAGGTTGTCCTAAGCTATCGGAGTTAAAAATCAACAATCGTTTAAAATATAACATCCATTGTTGTAGACAGCAATAATAATTTGCAATGCGCAAAACAAAATATCTTTTTATTAAAAGAATTGCTTGATAATAATAATAATAAAAAACAATAGAAAGATTTTGTCTGTATTATTTATTTTAATATAATTTTACAATGTTAGCCTTACAAAATTCCTTTATAATAATAAAAAAAACAATAGAAAGATTTTGTCTGTATTATTTATTTTAATATAATTTTTACAATGTTAGCCTTATTAACTATTATTATAACAACTTCTAGCAAACATTATTTTTATCGATCCAGCTATTGTGTACGTTAGAGAAGCCTAACCATTTTACAAATACTTTATTTCCACTCTTTCTTAGGACTTTTTCTACCAGGTAAATTCCTGGATGTTTAACCTTTTGCAACTCCGTTTCGTAAAATGCACTTTTGATTTCTTTCTCATCTTGATCTTCTAATATATATGATGTAGGATTGGTTACGTTTACCTTTTAATCTTAAAATTTCATTTGACCAGTTTGGCGTGTAACCTTTCGTAAATGCTTCCTTGTGTTTACTAATCCTCACACTGTCTTTTATTGAATATTTTGGTATTTTGGTTGCAAGTTTGATGTGGGTAAATGATGATTTAAGAATAGTTTTTTCATTTGATTTATCAACTTTTACAGGTTTGACTCCGATAGTATTGTGAACTGTATTGTTGTATTGTTTCACAATATCGCTTAAATTTTTTATCCAATTGTAAGAACCGTTCAGGTTAAACAAGCGCCACATTTTTCCCTTTAAAGTTCTAATTACACGTTCTACAATGCATGCTTTCTTTGTAGAAAAAACACTATAATGGTTTATGCCATATGTCTGCATTAAGGATTGAAAGTGTTTGTTATAATAGTCTTCACCAAAATCAAACTGCAAATTTCTTGGTAGATTTTTAAATTTATTTAAAATTGTTTTCATTGCAGCAGTAACATCAATACCCGTTTTACTTTTAAGTGGTACAGCCCATACGTATTTGGAGAAACAATCAATAACTACTAAAATGTATTTAAATCCTTTGTTTGTTTGCGAATATGGTAGCATTTCAATCAAATCGGTCTGAAGAAGGTCATTTAAACCTTTTACTATCACTTTGCGTCTCTTGAAATTTATTCTTGCTGGTTTATGAAGTTCATTTACTATATCCTCTTTCACTTTTGATTGAGCAACTATCATAATACTTTTTATAATCAGGATTTATTAAATACAATTAATGAAATACTTCTATGTTTGAATGTCGTGGGCTCCACTTGCTTTGAAAGGAACTTTTAATATAAAATCAAGAAACATTGTGGTATTGTTTATAATAGCACCGCTGTCACGAAAGCTGATTACATCCATACGTTTAAGCAAAATCCTTGTAACTGTGCAATTACATAACTTTTTCGTTTATAAGAATTTCAATGTCTTGCGGGTATCCTTTAATATTCTCAATGACTGCTTCCTCATAAGGAAATTCATAATTATGTTTAATGTTGAAAATAAGGAATGTCTTGTCACCGTGGAGGAATGTATTAGAGTAAAACGTTGCTACTACCGTGTAATGTAGCATATGTAACTTGTACTCAATCAAGGTTTCAAAACCTTCACTTTTGTTTTCATATTCCTGTTCACTTATATCTATTTTACGGTTATGTAAGTGCCTTCCAAATTTGTCAATTGTCATATCATCTAATTAGTTTCGCCTCACGCAATTCTTCAATGATCGAATTTATTTCGTTGCCGTGACCTGTGTGTCCAGCAGTCTGAGATGAAACTAAAAGTCGTAATCTATCAACAAGTTCATTGGGATCATTCCAATATAAATAATCTATAGCGTTATTTGATACTTCCATTGTCATACCGTCTCCAAAACGCTTTCTATAGGGTAATGTTCTAGGTCTACGGGGTGTTTGGGGAAGTATGTTTAATGTAGATATTGTATTTTTGTACTTATATGAAGTATTACCCTGAATTTGTTCTGTTTCAGAATAATATCTTCTATTAGCATTTGTTCTTTTTACAATATCAAGATACGACTTTAGATCTTGATGACTGTACCCGACAGGATATTTTTTAAACAGCAGTTCGTATAATCCAGGAGTACCTTTATATTTCAAATCATTTATTAGAACATTTTCTTCATCCAACGCGAAATTCGAATTGCCTATCATAAGACCATTTGAATCAGGGTTAAACCTAATACCATATTTATGATCAAATTCGTTCTTAACATCTTTAAACATATTGTAAATATATTCTCGAGGTAACGGATGTAGCTGTTCGAGATAATGTGTCATACCAGGTGAATCGGCAAAGCTTTGAATATATTCCTGGGCTTCTTGTGCATTTCGATTAATTTCTGCTTCGTATTCATTCTCAACATCGTCATCATGATCATCTACCTTTATGGCATCATTTTTTATATTTGGTATATGCTGAGCAATAACCGGGGAATCAATATAGTCAACGTTCCTTTCTAGCAATTTAGGTTTAATTTTTTTTACACTGCTATGAGGCAGTTCTTCTTCTTCTTTAAATTTTTCTTTCTTTACCGCACTTTCCCCATCCAGTTTATTAGCAATAGTTTCTAATCGTGATGTTATGGGTAAGATTGATTCCACTTGGACGACTTCATTATCTTTTAACTGATGCAATTTGTTTTTTACAATGTTTCTTTTCTTAATTAAAATTCTTTTAAGTTTTATCGCCTCCTTGTTCATTGCGTAAAAGTTTATTGTAGTAAAAAAAATTCTTCGATACTAACGATACTTGCGTCTCTCAAGGTTTAAATATGTATGAAGTGATCAAAACCTATTCGGTACCTTCCTTGATCTGGATCACTATCTTTGTCTACAACTAAGAAACCGTATTTGTCTTGCCAACAAGCAGCACATATTTCACGGAATTTATCATACTTCATGTCAGTATTGACGTGATCGTCATATATGTGTTTTAAGTTTAAATCATCTTGTTTAAATAAAACTAAAAGATTAGCATTATCACGTAGTAAGTGCTTAGATATACGAGTATAACTTTGACAAAGGTAAAAACTGTCTACTTGTTTATGACGCCCCATACTAAAGTATTCCCTAATGATACCTTGTTTATCGCAAGCTACATCATCAACAACAATTATAGAATTATTTCGAGCATCAGATGGTGATATAATATTATCAGAACTGGAAAATGTATAATATTTGATCCCTTTTATTGGTTGCAGTAGACTTTCAAGGTATTGATACTTTGGTTGATAAAGTGATTTAGAATAAACATATACGTTTTCAAACTTTAAACCATTAGGATGTTCTATCAGCCCAATCATAACGTTGGCTTTACCGCAATTTGATGGACCAACAACTAGACATCGAACAGATGAAGGCAGAAGAACGCTATGTTTTTTCTTTTTAGCTAAGGATTGCACGCCAATATCATTATTGTTTATGGTTAAAGGTGTTGATTGTTTCACAACACGCATGTTTGCAAGTACTAAATTCGATTTGTAAAAAAAAGTGGAATTATATATATATATATATATATATATATATATATATATATATAAGAAACGGCGAGTATATAAAGAATCATTAATTCATAATATTTTATTTATTTACTGCACAGCTTGAGAGGATAGTTGTCCGCTAATGATTACATATAATAATTCTAAAACTACTGGGAACGGACTATTAAATACTGTAATTAACAATTTACCATTTGAAACGCATATTCCGGGTTACAAATTTTGCGGTCCGGGTACAAAACTAATCGAACGGTTAGCTCGGGGAGATAAGGGAATAAACAAGTTAGACGAGGCTTGTAAGGAGCACGATATTGCATACACCAAAGAAAAGGATCTATCTAAACGTCATCAAGCAGATTTGAAGTTAGCTCAGTTAGCTACAGAAAGACTAAATTCTGGTGACTCGTCTTTAGGTGAAAAAGTAGCAGCATTTGGAGTAGCTACCGCAATGAAAGCTAAAGTAAAACTTGGTATGGATGCCTGTGCATCACTGAGAACAAAAAATATCAATAAAATAAGAAAACTGATAAAGAAACGTAAAATAAGAAGTATGCTTGGTATTAAAAGTATTATCAAACAAGCACGTACAGCTTTAAAAAAGACTAAAGGATCTAATATTATGGATGCAATCAACATAGCAATTAAGGCATCCAATACAGCAAAACAAAAGAAGCATATTAAATCAGCTCGTATTATATCAATTCCTAAAACAGGAGGTTTTCTACCACTAATACCAATTTTTGCAGGCCTAAGCGCTCTTGGTACTCTTACTGGAGGTGCAGCTGCTGTTGCAAAAGCAGTTTCAGATACTAAAATAGCTAAGGAACAACTAGCGGAAAAACAACGTCATAACAAGGCAATGGAGGACATTGCAGTCGGAAACGGCATGTACATCAAACCTTATAAAAAAGGTTTTGGTCTTTTTTTAGCCCCTGCAAAACCTCAAAGGAACGCAACTTGATTTTACCTAATCGAGCACAAAGCAATGTAGAATTAATAGAGTTTGTTAAGCAATTAGAAGTACCATATTTCCGTGGAGTGTTCATGAGAAACAATCTTCCCAAGAAAGTTAATTTAAAAGAATGTGGTATAATTAATTTAGATGGAATAGAAGCGCTATTTACTATGACAGCTACGGAAACCTGCGACCGCCAACAGAGTTGATAAGTTATTTGAATAGCGGGGGTAAATGTAAAATTCTTTATAACATTAACCAAGAACAATCGTACGGTACTGTGTTTTGCGGTCATTTATGCTTACAATTTCTAAGTAGTGCATAGAACTGCGTACGAAGTTGTTATGTCGTACACTTTTACTCGAACGGGAAACACTTCAGTTTTAACAAGCAATTTTAATCCGCCTATAAACTTGGATAATGATTCGGAGTACGTATTAGGATTAACAAATTTTGAGTCTTATAACACAATTCCAAACATAGAAAAAGGAATAAATAATAAATTTTATTATGGATCTAACGGAGAATTCATAGAAATACCTGAAGGTGCTTATGAGATTAGAGAAATTAATAAATATCTTCAAAAGCTTTAGGTGATAAAAGATGGCGTGGTCGTATGGATCAATCACGAAGCGCTAGAAAGACGCCAGTGTATATAGAAATTACAGCTGACAATAATACACTTAAATGTAGTATTAAATGTAATCTAGATGTGGATTTTACCAAAAAGGATTTAATTGGTTCTCTACTTGGTTTCAATCCGCGAAAATTGCTAGCATTTGTCACGCATCAAGCAGACTACGCGATCAACATTTGTAAAGTGAATGCAGTTTTAATCGATTGTAATATTGCAAGTGGATCCTATTTAAATAGTAAACCAGCCCATGTAATACACGAATTTTTTCCTCAAGTACCTGCAGGTTTTAAAATTATCGAGTGTCCACCTACGATTATATATCTACCAATCAGGTCACGTATAATAAATGAAATAGTAGTTAAAGTGTTAGATCAAGATGGAAATTTAGTTAATTTCAGAGGAGAACTGCTAACTGTAAGGTTGCATTAAAAAAAAATCTGCAATAGCCATGGGTATTAAGTATAATGCGCGCAACATGTCAAGAATTGATATAAATGCTGGAAATTTCAAAGCAATCGACACTCGATTGATTGTTTCAAGACCGCTAACAACACAAAACCGGCAGTTTCTACAATCGTTAGGACTGCATTTAATTAAAAAAAAAAAGTAGAATGAATAGTGAAATACTGAACGTGCGTGAAAAAGTTTACTTCGACAATGCAATTGTTAATATTGAAAAACATACTCATCAACCTTATGCTAACACATCTTTAAACAATAATGATGAAATTCGAATCCCTATACAACAACAAGATGTATACACCTTACCATCAAAGAGCATGCTGTACATAGAAGGCAAATTAATTAGAACAGATGGAACGCCGTCTCAGACAGCAAAGTTTGTAAATAATGGAATTTTGCTGCTTTTTGATGAAATTAGGTATGAGATTGGTGGTATCATTGTAGATCGTGTTCGGAATCCTGGATTAACGTCTATAATGAAGGGATATGTTTCATATAATAGCAATCAAAGTAAACATTTACAAAACGCTGGGTGGTTTCCTATGGATGATTCACAAATAGTTGATGCCAATGGGAATTTTAATGTTGCAATAAACCTTTCAATGGTTCTCGAATTATGCGAATATTTTAAAAAAATTATTTTAAACCTCCGTCATGAGTTAGTCTTACTACGTTCTAGTTTTGATACTAATGCTATAATTAATCCTACACCCGATGAAGAAATAAAAGTTGTTTTAAACAAAGTTTTATGGAAAATGCCGCATGTAGCCGTTGATGATACTCACCGAATTAATTTAATAGAATGCGTTGCACAAAATCAGGATTTGCATATTCCGTTTAGAGGATGGGAGTTGCATGAATATCAACTTCTACAAGAAACGCAACGTCATACATGGAACATTAAAACAACAACACAATTAGAAAACCAAGATTTGTGATTGTTGGTTTCCAAACCAACCGAAAAAATAGATACATGAGCAACTACAGTCGTTTTGATCAATGCTATTTAACCAACAAGAAACAAAATTTAAATTAAGAAAATTTACCCTACGATAAATTAAAATTTAGGTTAGAGAATAAACAGACTGCGTTGTTATATGAGATGTATGCTCAGTTTCAGCAATCATACTACGAAAAGGAAAATGAGCCACTTTTTAATCCTGAAGATTTACGAAGTATTGCACCATTAGTAGTCATAGATTGTTCTAGACAAAACGAAGCGTTAAAATCTGGTACTGTCGATATTAGATTAGAATTTGAAACTAGCAGAAACGTTTTGCCAAATACATCTTGTCATTGCCTTATACTTCATGATAAGATAGTCAAATACAATCCACTCTCAAACAGCATAAGAATATTATAATTACTTTATTATTATTATTACTGTACCTTTACAAATTATGAAAAACAATAAATCATTTAGCAATCACAGTCTATTTATTAATATTTTTACATGTTTTACAATATCTTTTACATGTTTGAATTATTAAGTGATTTAGTAAACAGCCATAAACATTGACAATTTTAAATAAAAGTTTTGTTATACATTTCTCAAATAAACTAACTGGTATGTTAGTAACAAACTGGATTTTTTTAAACAGAACGGTTACTACTACTACTACTACTATTTTTCTCTACAATACATTTATACTAATATATAGTTCAAACTCGGGCAGATTGAAAGGTATCCTATTTTTAGATACATCCAAAAACGAAAATCGGCGTACTTGTGCAGGTATAAACATAACAGTGAAGTTTTATAACTAAAAAATATTATATGTTAATCTAGATAAAATAAATTGCATTCTTTATTTGAGCCAGTGGTTGAAGCTTTACAAGTCATTTCTGTATGTATAGTTATACCCCCAAGGTTTAGTATCAGTGGTTAAGGTACTAAGAATTCTTTTATCATCACTTGGATTAAGAACAATTTTGTTTTGTTTAATAGTACAGACATCATGTTTAACTGATCTAATTAAACATTGCTGTTTCTGTACAGTCTGTTTATAAAACAAAGCATTCCTATAATCATCAAAAGAAATTTGCTTAATACTTGCTAAGGAAGATCCCTTTGACTTTTTTATTATCCTATCCTGAACTCTGTAAGTGTACATTTTAGATCTAAGTCCTACAAACTCTAGCATGATGTCACCATTGTTTTCATCCTTCATAATACCAGGAACTTTTTTATTTGATAATGGAATATGATATTTGTTATGAGGGTCGTAATCGGAAGTATCAAATCTATGAATATCTTGTTTGATATAAGAGTAAATATCTTCAACGCTAAACTCGTATATCAAACTATCCGTATCTGTGTACAGCAGCTTTGCTTTGTTAGCAAATTGCGATTTTATATAACTATAGTGAAATTCATATAAATAGGTTTTTGAAATATCTAGAATAGAGAAACCTACATAAATGGGTTTGTTTAAGTAAACCTCTAATTTATTCATTTCTATTAAGACTAGATCTTTGTCTAACACAGAGCAACTATGAAAATTAGGCTTCGCTATGTAACTACGAGCTCCAAACCGTCCTTCCCATTTGGTCACTAATTTCACATCTTTCCTTTTCCGTACGTTTTCCATCATCTTTCCATAAACCGAATTTATCATATTTTTATAAAAGCATATATCGAAACTGTTTTTGACTGTTGTCTTAATTTCGTATTCAAATCAATGTATTCTTTTAACCAAGGAGCTTGTTTAAACCGAAGAACCTTATGAATCTTTTCAGTTCTAAACCGTAGCTTAAATACATTTTAAATTCTTGTAGTGAATAATATAGTTGAGTTTTGGATATAAAGTTGTAAGTAATTTCTTTAAGTTTGATTTATTAGAAGGTACTGGTGGTATCATATGTTCAGGCGCCAAAGGTAAGTCACTGTGAATTTCATGTAAAGATACTGGATACTGTAAATTGCATTCAAAAATATATCCTACATCAGAATCATCGGGAATATTAAGTATGTCTAAACGTACTATATCTGGACTGGTACCATCTAAAAATTCAAATTCTCCATATGGAAGATATTCAGACATTGCAGCCCCATATAGATTATTAACATCAAAATACATTAAATATTTAGAATCGAAGTTTGGATCATAATCTGCATTCATATATTTGTTATTTGCTTTAGCATATCTATTCGAACATTGAGAAACACCGCCACGAATTCCCCGTTCTAAAAACATTATTTTTTCAATATCAGTAAGCAGCTCGAGTTTAACGTTCGTCGTTTTTAACATCGCATCTAGAGCTAAACCAGGAGCCGTAAAGTAGTGAAGCGGATCTAACTTATACGTGAACATACAAGTTTTCTAAAGTTTTCAAATATATCAGTCAAGAGCAGTACATCTGTTTTTAAATATAGGTCTGAATAGTCCCCTAGTGTTTTTATATTAAATGTTTGCCAAACGTGTTTAGCATGATTGTAGTCTTCATCTGAGATTTCTTCATTGCGTAAACGATTAAAGAATGCTGTTTTACAGGGTAAATCGGTTTCATTGAGCCTATCCCAAGAGTTAATGTAATCATAGGGAAATATACCTTTACGCGTAAGTAACTGAAACTAATTATCGGTGTTACAATTTTCCCTGGTGATGGATTTTTTATTATCATCTAAGTATGAAGCTAATTTTTCGATGCTAGATGCCATAAACCTGAATGAATCGATAAATCTAAAAGTAACTTTCGTACCATTTATATATTTTGTAAAAGATATGTATTTTTCCTTATTTATTGGTAGAATACTTACCAAACCTGAAAACCCTAACGCAATTTTTTTAATAATGAAATGCGAATCGTAGCCTGATAAGTTACGAAAACTACCGGTATCATATAAAAATTATGATAATTGATGTTGCAATCTTGATGAGCCGCTCCTCGAAATTCACCTGTAAAGTGGCAGTGATCGCGAACTCTAATATCATCTATACTAAAAGGTTTATTGCAAATGTGACAGTGAAGGGCAAATTTAAATGCTAACTTTTGTTCTTCTGTTAAAGGATTCATAGGTTTTGGGTTACAGAAAATTTTATTAGTCGTTTCTGAAATCAGTTTCAATTGAGCAACAAACCATTCTATACAATCCTTTCCGCGATACAATTGAAATTTGGAATATTTATTATCATACGAGCATTTCAAATAATACGCTACACTAAAGGGTATATGCCTTTGGTAAGAGACTGTGTTTAGTATTACCTCCGACTCATTGCATGGTTCTAATATACATTCGAGATCTGCATAAACTACAAATGATACTTTTTTTTTATAGTGGAGATGTTTAAATGTTAGATATTTTTCGGATTCTTCGGGTAATCTTATTGAGCAAGTATTCTGTTTTTCGCAATAATTCGAATGACGCTTAAGTAATGCTGCTGTACTAAAATTATTTAAACATCTATAACAAAAAAATTTTCTATGGTGATGTGAAGACAACTGTTTTGCAAATAATTTTGACATATCCTTAATCCAAGTAAAATGAAAGTGATTCTCATTAGCATTTGTCGGACGAGAATATTGTAAGGAATCATTATTTAAAACTAACAGATTAATAGGTTCAATTTTTTTAAAATTTTCACTTAAACAAAATGGCAGTATTTTAGTATTTTCTATACAATATAGGTTAATTGCGAGATTGTTAAGCTTCTCAATTTTTTTTATGTCTTTTAATGTGATTGGAAACTGAATTGAATTGTAGCGTAATACTGTATCAACATGTGGATAGCTAGATATTCTCTGACTATTTTGTTTAGCAGGATATAAAGCGGAAACCAAGCTCCAAAGAATGCAATGTTGATCGTTATTTATTACATTTACCACAGCTTTTTTTTTTTTATAAAGTCCGGAACCGGTACAAACGTTGAACACCCTCCTTTAAGTGGATCATGATTGTTTATATTTACCTTCAAGTGTAAAACTTCTTGGATTGCCCAACCAGAATCTTTCTCGCAAAATTCTTCTAATCGCTTCGAAATCTTGTTCAATATGTTCTCCTTATACCACAGCTTGAGATTGGTAGTTATATCGATGTGACGATTTGCAGTAGGAAACGTTTTCAAATCTATTTCGCCAGTTGTAGGCTTAACAAAGTTAGCGGCAAATATTACATTAACTTTCAACATTGACTTTTTTAAGCAAGCAACAATCTTGCGTTTAAAACTAGCGAACGCCTTGTCTAAGAACACTAGAGGATCTCTATAATTTAAATTGGTAATAAGTCCCGTAATTATTCGACTTCCAAAACATGATTGTACATCATGCCAAATCAAATTTTTTCGAGTATGACCTCTAGAATGCGTTGCATCAACACCTTTACCACGATATTCCAAAGAGCGTTTCAAGTGCCTCAATCGTACAAGGTAGCTTTTAAGATGTGCTAAATTAGATTCCAGCCTACTAGGATTTTCTTGTTTATTGTCTTCGTATACTTTATTTCTCATAGCAAGCTTCAATATACTAATATTTGCTTTGATAATTAAAATGTGTTTCGTTATTTCATTCACCGATTTAATTAGATTCACGCATTTTACAGTTAATCTCAAAATTGCGCTAATAATCTCGGATACGGTTTCAGCATTCATGATTCTATAGAAAATCAAAATACACTACTTAATAATACAAGTATTTTCTCTATTTACTATTTATATAAAATATCATCTGACGTAAGCAAAACAACTGCAAAAAAGGTTCATTCATCTGAGTTTACGGAAAACGCGCGAAATTAATCTAATTTAGGTTTTATTATGCGCCTTCTTGCAATTTCTGTTTCAGTCAATGAATGTAATTCATTATTTCTGCTGAGCAGTACCTTTTCAAAAATTTCTTATACAGCATAAAATCGCATAAACACACAATTACCTATGTACGTGTCTATGACAAATAATTCGCTATGCAAGCATTTCCAATATTTACATACTGAATGCAACTCTGAGCGAAACAACTGCAAAAGGAATGCATTCAACATCATTTTTCATTCCGTATGCGTTTACTACAAAAAATGTTTTTATACGACCTTTGATTTATTATGTGTACAGAAAATACATTATCATTACAGCGCTATTTTTATGATTACATTGAAATATTTTTAAATAAAAACAAAGCAAATTTGAAAAAAAAATGTCTCAGATTAAACCGTCTTGTTTAATAATTTACACGCACTCATGGTTTTTAAAAACCCAGTATTAAAAAAACATTCTGCAGTTTTAATATATAACAGTACCTTTAAAAGATTTTCACACAAATTACCTATATATATATATGCATGTAAATTGTGTCAGCGGTAATATAAAAACTTATTCTATAAATATTACTACTTAAAGCGATTTATTTGCATTGCATTATTTGTAAACGAAAAATTAATCTGAAGAAAATATCATAATTTACACGCACTCATGGTTTTTTTTTAAAAAACCCGTTATTAAGAAAAAAACATTTTCCAGTACGTTGATAGTACTAAAGAATTTTTTCTTATTCAGCACAAATCACTATATCCCTATATATGCATATAAAGTCAATTTTTGTTAATTTTTTATGGAAAATAAATTATACTAGCAGTAATATAAAACGAAATTAATCTAATTTAGGTTTTATTATGCGCCTTCTTGCAATTTCTGTTTCAGTCAATGAATGTAATTCATTATTTCTGCTGAGCAGTACCTTTTAAAAAAAATTTCTTATACAGCATAAAATCGCATAAACACACAATTACCTATATATTTGCATATAAATTATGTCAGCGGTAATCTAAACGAAATTAATCTAATTTAGGTTTTATTATGTGCATTCATTGCAATTTCTTTTCAGACAATGAATCTAATTCATTATTTTCTGCTGAGCAGTACCTTTAAAAATTTCTTATACAGCTTAAATTATGTCAGCGGTAATCTAAAACGAAATTAATCTAATTTAGGGTTTTATTATGTGCATTCATTTCAATTTTTTTTCAGACAATGAAACTAATTCATTATTTCTGCTGAGGTATAATTATATTCGCTTACATACTGTTTTGTTAATTAGAATAGATTACAGAGCTGAATTTTTTCACAAAACGATGCAAATTTTTAATTTTTTCTAACAGATCAGTTTATTATTTAATATAAATACTTCACGTAGATTTTACCAACAGTATTCAATCAGATCTCTTGTATAATTATTAGTTACTATTACTAGCAACTTTTAAAAAATGAGTAACTTGTCATCAATCAAAAATTGTAATAGTACCAACGTAAAAGTTCTAGAGCAATTTATATTACATTCTGACGAAGACGTGATTAAAGGAGTTTTTGGTTGTTCTTCGCCTCAAATTAACACTGCTGCTATTTTTGATAGTAACGTAATAGATATATCACGGTAAGTGCTTTTTTTCACATTTATACATGTGTTTTTAAAATAGTACTAATTTATAAGTTACATTAGATAAAAAAACCATTCTGGAAATTCTGAGGCTATCGTAGGATCGTTGATACACTCTGATCCTCTCAGAAACATCAGGTAGTATACAAAAGAAAAGGTGAACCTACAATAATCTTTTATGTTATGCTCACAGATCAGGCAAAAACATGTCGACTATGAAAAAGTTATGTACAGAATCTAATATGGCTGTTTGCTGTGAAGATGACAAATCCTACGAAGATGACACAGTAGAGTTGCTTAACGCATTTAAAAGCGTGGAGAGAAGCTACTGCGTCGTATAGATTTGGAACTAGAAATAATAAAGCAAAAAGAGAGGAACTAACAGCGAGGAGCAGCAGATACTTCAAGAACGGGAGTTAATAAATACTTTTCATTTATAAATAGTTAGATCAAAATATTCAACAATTTGTAAAATAAAAAAGTATTTTATAAAAGTTTCTCTTTTGAAACAAGACTTTCTCTAAACAAGGTAGTAAACTCAAAGTAAAACGCACATAAATCAGAACCCACTTTAATTTGATACATCATTCTTTATACAATCGACTTAGATGTGTTATAATAATAAACTAATTTCTTAAATTAGTGACATATTATTCTGAAAATACTATGTTGACAGTTAGACCGATCGATCCCTTACTAGTTATGTATACGTGTTTGTTCGAGCCAATACTTTCATTTAATTGTTTCACTCCATGTGCTTGAAGGTATTCAAAATATCTCAATGGCAATATACTCTTGAACTCTTCTGTTTCCACTAATACTCTTTCTCCATATTTTGTCTTGATTGTTTCCACTTTTAAAACTTCAAACCTCTTATTCACTACAAGATCTTTTGAATTTACATAAGGTTTGCGATATGTGGTTTTATTAAGAGTATTAAAATCCATATTGCTTTTCTTCGACTAATTAAATTAATATTGGGAGCAATCTCCTTATATAGCAGATTACCACCATCTGCGTACTTTGCCAACCCACTTTTCAACCTATCACAAGAGTGAACTCATTTTGAATTGAAACCGGCCCATGTGTATTTGCAGCCTCTAAACATAAATCAGAATCCACTTTAATTAAAACACAATTGACTTGAATGCGATATTTTGCATCTGTCATACTGTCTCGCTAGAAAACGAAATTCAAAACATCTACACACATTTTCTCTGCACTTACATTTTTCAACATACGTGTGTTTTGAAATATGTTCCATTGAAAGTAATATAAAGCCGATCCTAATTCAAAACGTGCCCACAAGTATTTTACATTTGAAAAGAATTTAGGTTTTCACATTTTACATTAAAAGTATATAACGCCGATCCTAATTCAAAACGGTGCACGTGTAACTTCTCGCTAGAAAACCGAATTCAAAACAGCTACACACATTCTTCTCTGCACTTACATTTTTCAACATACGCGTGTTTCATTGAAAGTAATATAAAGCCGATCCTAATTCAAAACGTGCCCACAAGTATTTTACATTGAAAGTATATAAGAATTCATGTTTTCACAACTATTTTACATTGAAATGTTTTCACAACTATTTTACATTGAAATTATATAGGGCCGATCCTAATTCAAAATGTGACAGACGTATTTTACACATGGAAAATACGTCTGTCGCGTTTTGAATTAGGACCGGTCTTATTTACCTACTTTTCCCTTTTTGTAGTTCCGTAGGGACAGAGCGTTCAAGATCCGGGTTGGACTCTAGAGATGACCAATAGCGTCGGGGAATAATATCCATGTTAATTGTGGAATTCCGCCTGTAGGGGGAGATTAGATTTGTAATTAAATTTCCAACTAATTAGATCATATAAAATAACCGTGTTGACATCTTCAAGTACTAAGAGAGGACCTGCACCACTGTAGTAAAACAAAGACATTTTTTTAATTCTTTTGTATTTTCTTTAAATTACAATCAAGCTTATATATGTACACCAATTTAATTATTATTTATGTTAATTTATTTAAATTCGTTAATTCATTTCAATTATAACCGTAACAGAAACAAATGTCATAATGCTCGTATGTCGAATATAATCGTTCTGTTTCTCTTGTGGAGTAGGAACAAGGCACGGGAAAATAACATTTACATTTTACCGTAACCATGAATATTGACTTTTTTGTCTTTTTTTAACACGAAATCTTTTATCAATACATTTAAACTAATTTGCTTGACAGGCTTATACTCTACGACTAGGATCCCCAAGATTGGCAGTCTGTCCTGGAACATGGTCGACCTTAGGATATTCTTAACGCGTTTTAAGGTGGAAAATGGCTTCAGTATTAGTTGCAGTAGCAAGAATGGTCGCATAAATTCTGATGACTACACACTCATTTGGGAATAAAGAATTTAAACTTGATCTATATTGGGAATTGAGTAACTGAACTGGTTTTTTGCCTTTCTTTGTTAAAATTGGCCACAAAAGGTATTTTAACCCTATAATTTCGTCAACTAATTTGTTGTTCAGATTCATAACATATTCTCCTACCAATATCAGAGCTCTATCCTTAATGTAATCGTCTATTAGGTATAGAAATTCCTACAAAACAAACAAGCTGTCGCAGAGATCGTAGGAAGCATGGAACGAAATAGTAATATCTGCAATTAGATGATGCAATACGACGTAATATGTTTGCCTTTTAAATAAAACGTCTGTGGGTACATTTTCCGGTTAACTTTGTTGCTTTTCGTCGGCCAATCTCTTCAGCCGATTGGCCCGTTTTATTTTCTATTGGAGAGATTTCGGTCATCTTATGTTTTTGCAACAATCACAATTGCTTTCCAAATCTTCTCCTAGCCTTCATCATATAGCGTTTTAACTCTTCCACTAAACTATTTAAATGCTGACATGCAATATCAAGAGTAGCAGCTTGGGCATGAATTACTTTATTTATAAGATCTATGATTTTTAAAACTTTTGTCCAAATTGAAGCCATCAACAGAGTACGTAATTTTTAACACCATTCACTTCTCTCTGTGTCTCTTCATCAGGTTTAACTGCGCTACCTCTTCCAGCGCTTCGACCACTCTTGGAGGATGAGTAGAAAAAGATTTCACGGCCTCAATTGCGGCCGACAGCGAGTTTGTGAGGTTGAGCGAAGGGATCTTGTAATTATCTTGTAATTTCCCATCTTTGTGGAATCGAATTAAAAAAGTTGTACAGGTTTTGTACAACCCTAAAAAGGCAAGTGCAGTAGTACAACTTTCAGCTGTTTCAACTCTACTAAGATTTAGATTGTGGCAAGTACTCGGATAATAGGTACGAGAGTCGTTTAATAAGTCTTTAGAAAAAAGTAGAAAAAACATTTTTTTGGGTAGATTTTTTTATTTTTCAACTTAATCTCCCTTCAGCTTTATACATTTTTCTAAACGTTTTTACAAATTTTTAAGCCGTCCAAAAAATAGAATTTTGGAAGCTCCTCAAAATAGGCATTTGTTGGGGCTATGACCTCCTCGTTAGACGTAAACCTTTGTCCGCCAAGCCACTGAGGGTGAAATTTGGCGAATACGGTGAATATTGTAATAATTGAAACTTTAATTCCATAATTTTGGCCATTTCAACTGCGCAGGTGTGCACCCGTGCATTGTCTTTATGAAAGAGGTTCTTTTTCCGTTTTAAATGAGGACTTTTTCCTCGACTTCTTCGCTCAGCCGGTCCAATAACTACGCATAATACTCTCCTGTTATCGTTTTTTCCTTTTCCAAGTATTCGACGTAGATAATTCCGCGTATATCCCAAAAGACTGTGACCATAACCTTGTCGGCCGATTTCACCGTCTTCGCCTTCTTCGAAGCCCGTTTGTCTTCAAAAATCCACTGTTTTGACTTTTTTTGTCTCTGGAGTGTAGTGATGTATCCATGTTTCGTCGACAGTTATGTATCGACGCAGAAAATCCTTAGGAATGCGACGGAAAAGCGCCAAAACAACTTTAGAATCGACCATTCGATTTTGCTTATTAGCTACTGTGAGCAAACGCGGCACCCATCTTGCCGAGATTTTATTCGCAGTCAATTTTTTGTGCAAAATTGAAGCGACTGCGCCTTGCGATATACCTGTGGCCTCAACTATTTTGTAGATCATTTAAAATCATATCGTGAATTTTGTCAATCATTTCGGGGGTAGACGTTTCCACAGGGCGTTCGGAACGATGTTTATCTTTTGTGGATGTACGGCCACGTTTAAACTCATTTACCCCCAATTGTAAACAGTTGCAAACACAGGTGCACATGTGCCATGAACTTCATCTAACTCAGCTTTGATTTCTTTCGCCGTTAACTTTTTTAAATACAAGTGTTTAATCACTGCTCAAAACTCACTTTTATCCATTGTTATAATAAAATAAAAGTTTTTACTTCAATCAACAACAAAAATGAAACTACATGATGGATATGGCTGTAACTTCAAACTGACTAGTTAGGAGTGCTGCTTACTGTGAAAAAATTTTTTTCGTTACTACGAGCGCCATCTCTTGGATTTTCTAAGGACTTATTGAACGACCCTAGTAGTTAAACATTTGGTGGCTAATATATGCAAGTAATCCTTTTGTAAGCCTCTTTTATATTGTATATACCATTGTCGTAACCTTGACTTCAGCAATCTTCTAGGAGAGTATTAAATGATTTAAAATTTGACTATATCAGCTTTGTGATAACCTCTTCTGTTTTCTGAGCACAGTCAGAAAAGGTGTTCTTCCACGATAGCACCTTCGTCTGCTAAATTTAGGAGTTGCGTCAACAATTAATACATAATTTTGGGCATTCTCTCTCTTTCTCCCTCTTTCTTCTTCTTTCGCTCTTTCTTTCTCTTTCTCTCGAAGTATGTGAAGTCTTGCTTCATCTGCACGTATAGCAATAAATTCATTTTAAATGGCTACTGACAAATAATGCACTTGTAATCTTGTTCCTGTTCTTGACTGTCTTTCACCCTCTTTATATGTTTTTTTAAAAGGGGTTATATACAATTCTCAAAATTAATAAAAACTTAGTAAAACATATAAAAGACACTGTACCTTTAAATTTCGCCAATTTTTATGTTTAAAAATATTTTGGCGTCAGGTAAACAAGCAACGCCTCTGATTCTAATCCCAAAGCATCTTCTACCGCAAACACGACAAGATACTACGTTCTCCTCCAAATTAGGCTAGTTCATTATCGTTGTCTTGGAGAAAATACGCTCTTCACATTATCGATTCGCGTTGCCACACTTGCGTATGTTGACGTAATTAAATAAAATCTATTTACAGAAATACAAGTTCTTTACCACTTAAAATCACCTGCATATCTCATAAATACCCAAAACGCCTAACTAGTTTGCATTTTCAAGTCATCTCAATTGTTGTTTGAAAAATCAATAAATTTACCCAACTAAGAGTTTATTCTTCTATCGTTCTACAACACGTGCGTTATAAATATGTTAATATCAAATTAAGCTGACATTTGTGTCGCCCTGTTATCTTGATTCTTGAATCTGGAAATTCGATAAATATTAATTTCTTGTAACGAATGTTTTAAATATAGCTTTTAAGAATTTAATTTCATAAACGAATAAAATTTCCAAAAAGATGACTGAACAACTGAAAATATACGCAAGTGATGGCTTTTTGATGAAGTCCTATTTGAATGTTTAGTGATAAGTCATCAACTGTATCATCATCATTTTGTTTTCGACCATACTTAAGGTCGGTTTGACGCAGCTCTAACTTCTTTTCTATTCTGTACTAATCTAAAAAGCTCTACATACCCTTCACAACCTAAATTTCTAATAATTTGACTATTATAGTTTGGTCTAGGTCTTCCTATATTTAAATTCTTATATGATATTCTATCTCTAAACAAAAAAAACTGTGGAAGATATTTTTAAATATTGTACAGTATTAGATACACATTTGGCGGACGATATTGAGTTGCAGAATTTGCCTGAGGGAAATTGTTGCTTTTACGAGATACATTACAAATTAAATTATATCACCATTATTTTGTTTTGAACCTTACTTAAGGTCGGTTTGACGCAGCTCTAACTTCTTTTCTATTCTGTGCTAATCTAAACATTCTGCATACCCTTCAAAACCTAAATTTATAATAATTTGACCAATATAGCTTGGTCTAGGTCTTCCTATACTCTTCTATCTTTTTCCTATCCACCTGGCTCTACCTAGATATTAGCAACCTGATTGTTGTTAAAGAACTCTAACATGTTTACATGATTACCATTTATAAGGAAATGAAATATAACCTGGTTATCTGCTTCAAAAAAGGAAAAGTGTTAAATTATATGTTATGGTAAGGCTTAAGCAACGAATCGCTGCCAACATGCCAGACCGCTAACTAATTGTGAGTAATGTCATGGTGACATTTAGTTAACTGATTTTTTTTGTTTTGTTTTCGAACTTACTTAAAGTCGGTTTGACGCAGCTCTAAATTCTTGTCTATTCTGAGCTAGTCTAAAAAGGTCTGCATACCCTTCACAACCTAAATCTCTAATAATTTGACTAATATAGCTCTGTCTAGGCCTTCCTACTCTATTTTTATTTGATAGTCTATAATCTAAGACTTTACTAAATAGTCCCTCATGTCTTAACTGGTGCCATATCATTCTATCTCTCCTGACCTTCAATTGTTTCCACATACAGGGTTCCTCACCTATCCTTCTATAAACTTCCTCGTTTGTTACTCTATCTGTCCAACTAATCTTTAACATTCTCCTATAACACCAAGTTTCAAAAGCTTCTATCTTTTTCTTATCTACTTCTTTAATTTTCCAAGTCTCACTACCGTATAGTAGAACTCTTTATACGTACGACTTTAAGAAACTTTTTCTATTATCTAAACTAATACTATTAGCTATTAGTAAGTTTTTCTTTTTAAAAACATTTTTCTAGCTTGAGCTATTCTAGCTACTATATCTCTTTTGCTACGTCCATCCTTTGTAATTATACTACATAAATAGCAAAATTCATCTACCTCCTCTAACTCGGTATTACCTATTTTTAATTTTGGTTTAGAACTAGGCTGTAACTCACTTGTCATTATCTTTGTCTTTACTGAGTTAATTCTCATACTATAGTTACTCTGTAGTATCTCATCTAAAATATTTAAAAATTCTCCTAACTCTTTTCTAGACTCTGCTATAATGGCTATATCATCTGAAAAACGTAACATGTCTATTTTCTGTCCCTGTACACTAACACCTATCTCTTTTCTTTCTCTAGCTAAGTTTAAAGCTTCCTCAATATAAACATTAAAAATCAAGGGAGACAGTATACAACCCTGTCTAACACCATTTCTAATCTTAGCTTCTTTTTCTATTTCATCAAATATAATTACTACGCTTTGGTTTTTATATAGACTGTAAATAATTTTTCTATCCTTATGAGAGATTCCTATTTTTCGCAAAACTCTGAACATAACAATCCAATTAACCTTATCAAATGCTTTTTCTAAATCTAGAAACACGAAATGAGTCTTTTTATTTTTTTGTAACCTTTTTTCGATAATTACCCTAATTATTAGTATCGGTTCTCTAGTCCCTCTGTCTTTACGAAAACCATATTGGTCTTCGCCTAAATAATTCTCAGTCAAAGCTTCTACTCTATTTTTAATTATTATTGTTAGTATTTTGGAAGCATGAGAAGTTAAACTAACCGTTCTAAAATTCTCACACCTATCAGCTCCTGACTTTTTTGGGATTGGGATAATAATATTTTTTTCGAAATCTATTGGAACCTCAGCTGTGTCATATATTACTTTTACTAGTTCATATAATCTGTCTAAAGTTTTCTGACTTGCATATTTTATTAATTCTGCGGGAATATCGTTTATCCCTGGCGCTTTATTTAGTTTAAGATTCCGAACAGCTCTATCAAATTCCTCTCTTAATATTGAGAACCCTATTTCTACATCCTCTTCTTGGTCGTTCTCTAACTCATCCATATCATCTCCCTTATATAAATCTTCTAAACATCTTTTCCATCTATCTGCTACCTCAACTTTGTTTATTAGAAGCTCATTATTCTCGTTTCTAATACCATTATATTTTTTCCTATCTTCCCCAAAAAACTTTTTAACTGCCCTGTAAGCCTTGTCTGTCTTACCTACTCTCAAATCATCTTGTATTCCCTTACAATACTCCTCCATCCATTTATTTCTAGCTTTTCTACACTCATGTACTATCTTATTTCTAACTATATTATATTTTTGCTTACTTTCACTATCCACTTCTCTGAAAGGTTTAAGCTTTCTTCTATTCTCTATTAAATCTAATATCTTTTTTGTTAACCAGGGTTTTCTCGCTTCAATTTTTTTCTTACCTATAGTCTGTGTTGCTGTATCATGTACAGTCAGTTTTATTTCTTTCCATCTATTTTCTACGTTTCCTCCTACAGCTATCTCTTTGCTCTTATTATCTAATACTTGTTTATATTCCTCTTTTACCCTACTATCATTAAGCTTACCTAGATCCCATCCCTCTCTTTTAACCTTCCTCAATTTTTTGAATTTTAGTTTACACTTCATTTTAACTAAGTTATGATCGCTATCTATGTCAGCCCCTGGATAACTACGACAGTTTTTAACTTGGTTTCTATATCTTTGTTTAACTAAAATATAATCTATTTGGTATCTAGCCCTATCACCTGGCGCTTTCCAGGTATATCTTCTCCTAACATGTTGTTCGAATAGGGTGTTTACAGTTACTAATCTATGTTCCTGGCAAAACTCAACTAATCTTTCTCCTCTATCATTTCGTCTGCCATACCCAAATTTTCCTACCATTTTTCCCTCACTACCTTCTCCCACTGACGCATTAAAATCGCCCATAACTATTAAATTCTCATCTCCTTTTACTTTTCTCACTATACTATTTATATCCTCATATACCTTTTCTACTTCCTCATCCTCGTACTGAGTTGTTGGCATGTAAACCTGTACTAAAACAGTATCTGTGGGTTTTGTACTCAATCTAACCATAATTATTCTATCACTAAATTGTAAGTGTTCTTTAACTTTATGCCCTAATCTTTTACCTAACACTATTCCTACCCCTGCCTGTCCATTAGTTGAAGAAGTTGTAATTATTCTATAATTATCTTTCCAAAAGTCATTACTATCTGGCCATCTCACCTCACTAATACCTAAAATGTCCAGCTTTTCCTTTCTCATTTCGACTAATAAATTCGTTAACTTATCTACTCTAAGTAATGACCTTACATTCCAAGTCCCTATCGCTAAATCGAACTGTTGTTTTATATTCTTACGATGACAAGCCCCAAGTACTCCCTCCCGGAGATCCGAATGAGGGAGTATTTTACCTCCGGACAAGAATTTTACTTGTGAGCTCTCCATCGTATGTATTTCGTGTTTTAGGCCACGCACACTTGGGAAATATTGTGGTAGGCTCCCATATCTTTCCACAACGCAGTTTTTAAAGATTTTAGCAGAAAGCCGTATCCGTCACGACCAACCCCCAACAACCTTGTAAGTTATCGAGGATCGCCCGAAACCAACCGACCCTCCACCAATATCTTTTAGCCAGCAAGGCTGCTGCCCCTTGCTGCGCCTTTTAATCGCCTTTTACGATAAGCAGGCTTACTATAGTAGTATTCTTTATCCCCTACTATAGGGATATCAACTGTATAGCATTTTATTTAAACATAGATGCATTTAACTTAATTTATTTTAATTCCTGGATCTCCCATTTTTCTGTATACCCCAATTCTTCGTCAAAGGGTTTCAAATTATTGGGTGCCACATGGGCGACTTTTGACCACGTAAAGATTCCTGCGTAATTCAAACAGTGTATGTCAAACAATTACTTCAAAACTTCATCAATTGCAGGTAGTGTAGGTCGCAGATTGTCAAAAACTCTTAAGATTTAGTTGCTTTCATTACAATATACTTGAAGAGTTCACTCACTTTTTTTGTACTAGATAAGTATGCTCTCGCGAGGAATTAGTATTTCCAGGAGATGCCCTATTGGTTTTGGATAAAAGTATTATAAGCAGATCAAATTCCCTGAAGCAAACTATACGACGGAAAAGATGTTTCAACTTTTTGTTATTATATTACAAATTTAATATTTTAGTAAACATCTTGTATAATTTACAGCTTGAGTATTATATAAAGGTGAGCGAGTTCTGTTAATTTCTGTGTCGAGTCGCAGATTCAAGAATTTACACGCCATAAATCCTCATGAACGTTCAGTCAAGTAAGTTATTTCGTGCTCTGTTCTACACTATATCTCACTTAAGTATTAATTACTTTGGGTTTGGAAACATGTACCTCGTTGTTCCGCTTTATTCTACAGTTGCTACTCTTAGTATGGGTTTAACCTCGATTTCTGATTTTTGTCGCTCAATAGACAATTTTGGTGAAGTTAATATTTTTCTGCTTATGAAATCAATCAATACTCTATACTAATTGAATTGAAGTGAAACAAGCAATCACGGGTGTGACATTGATAGTTACTTAATGATCGCCTTATATCAACCTCAATATAGTTCGTAAACCTTTTCAGTCGATTAGCTCCCCTTTTGGGAAATAATGTCATTCGAGCTTGTATCTTATACACGTTGCGTAATATCATAACTTGTAAAAAATATTATAGAAGTATTCGCCTCGCAATTAAATGGTTATTATTGGTGATTATCCTACGGAATACCAAAAGTAGTTAAAGTATGACTTATTCTATCTTTTTTTTTTCCTTTGATCTCACGTTCTGATAGAGCTATTATTACAGCAGTTAATGTCATTATATACTGGTCTAAATTGTGACATTTTTAATATGCAAGCAGATTTGTAAGAATATTCTATACCTTTTCCTAAAGTCTGGTAAGTGCCAGGACCAAATGTAACAGAAACTTGCGACGATATAATTTAGTTTAGTACTAAAGATCAGTGTAATTTTTAAAACAAACCAAACAAGGTTAATTTTTAAAAGCAGGGTTATACAGCTTACAATTTAATATTATTTCATAATTTAGGCTAAAATACTCGTCCAAATTTGAAAGCTTAGAGCACTCTTGGTCAAGGGTTTATCGACCATTGCTGCACTAACCAACAAGGAAAACAGTTAAATAAAAAACGTCTATTAAAAATTGAGTAACAGGTTCAACACTGGTTTATTCTTGGGGCGAGTTACATATCTCCTAAATTAATATATATATATATATATATATATATATATATATATATATGTATATTTAAATGCAATTATTATATCTTAAGATATCGATTGTTACATTGTATAATTGAAGGACACGTTATAAAAAGTTAACGAAAGTTCATAATCAGACGTGAGAAGGGAAGCAACTACTTTGTATTCCAGATGTAACATAATACTGCAGGTTCAGGTCACAATAGATTACAAGAAAGCAATTGTTAGAATTAAGATTACTAAGAAGTAATACAATGTATTTTATCAAGAAGTAGCAGACATGAGATCTGCACTTCCCACAAGACGATGCGAAGGCAGGGATAGCATAAATACCACGAGGAGCCCATGATGGCCAGTCAGTCTCGAACTTTATAACTTCAACATTGTTGGTTGTTCAGCTACTCATTAGTAATTAGTAACTTTGAATATTTGTTAATTAAAACGTTAATGAACATGACGTCCAAGTTGTCAAATCATTACTGTAGTTACTGTATAAATAAAATACACTAGATAGGAGTATTTTTTGGAAATAAAGACTTTTTTAAAAGAAGCTCCCAAAGGCCCAAAACCTATCTGGCGTACATTAATAACAATAAACAATCTTACTAAATGTATGCTGTTAATGAACGACCAATACTCCATCACCATGAATAAAACCTACACCAACTAAAGCTACAGCAATCATATATATTAACAAATGTGTACATTTATCTTTGTTTGATATAGTATACACTAATTTAATACTTCAACTTACGTTGTATCCATAAACATGCAACGTTTAAAGTGTTTCAGTCAATTACAAGCCCTTAAAATTTTACAGACTTCTTAAACCAAGGCATTATCCATATCCATTTAGGTCCTTCAAGCCGTAGATTTTTATTGATTTTTACAAGCAGTACATTTTTTATAAACTTTCGAGAAATATTTAAAAGAAGGACGATACGGATAGCTAGTTTGTTATGATTCCATTCATGGTCATAGTCAAAGATAGATATACAAAGTCACACATTCAGTAGGGTGCACTCAAATTGCTACGTGCAGTTTCTGCATTTGAGTAGTTTCGGTCCTAATTAATTAATTTTTACTTTTCTTACTTTCTTTTCAGGGTCATTTGAGTATTAACTAACAATTTCAATCGCCTTTTCAAGTTTAACGATTACTTATTTATCATCCTGTAGGATTTTATTAAAATATTTGGTTGTAGTTTTAAAATACTCCAATCTATTTTATTTTGACACAGCGTTTAAATGTAATATTGGATTATCAAAGCATTTGTTTTCGGAAATTTTACAATGAATTTATGTAATACGCGGTTATTTCTGAATCGCTTATCGTTATTCCGTACTTGATATAAACTATTAATTAGAATTGTATATTTTCTATAATCTCATGTTGAAAGTTAGGCAACACATCCTACGAGTACTAAATATTTTTTTGAATTTGAAGTATATTCCTTGTCGCGTCCTTTAGACACGTATTGTTTTAATGTGAATCGGGTTTTTCTTTATTGAGAGTAGTTTGCTTGTAAGAATGAAACCATAAGTTGGTTGTACGATAGATATATCTTAGGAGTTCCTTTTTAAGTAACAGTTTTAGTTTCGTTTATGTAAAATTAGAAAAATGCTATCTCCTTTAATAAGGTGGCAATTCTAATACCTAAAAGTGGACACTCAACACATTTTGATTGAAGATAAATAAATTCAGTTACTTCTAATGTAAAATGCGATTCATCAAATGTCGACTACAAAAAGTTGTGCCCCTAACTGTGATTTACCAGAACCTACAAGACCACGCAAGCTAAAAGAACAGGAACGTCATGTAAAACCGTAAGGCTTGCTGTTTCTTCTCGGCATCATTTTGATGACTTCCCTCATGGAAAATTGGGTCTGCATTTTTTAACTTTTTTTAGAGTTACTGATCGCACAAATAGAGATGTTCCGTTGTGGGAATTGAACTTTCTTTGCTAAAATTGTTGGAATATGCTAATGCGACAGCTGCTATGTATGAATTATAATATAAGAACAACAATTACTGTCCATAAAATTTTATATATAAAATTTAGAGTTACACTATTGTTAAGGTGTGACATTACTGCTTAATAATTATGTTTTGTTTTGTTACAGCTGCAGGGAAATGCATTTCAGCCAATATATATATATATATATATATATATATATATTGCTATGTAGTTTTCGTCCCACGTTGTTGCATCATTAAAAAATTGATATGATAACGCCGTGTAACTCGGTGTAATAAACGTTCTACTGAACGCCACTTCTTTGTGTTCTTCTCTATCCTCTTCTAAGCCACGGCTAGCCCTTTTTAATTTACACAGAGTGTACAACGTTACGATGATTAAATTTTTTTCACCCTTTTATGATTACCTGTTTGAATTGATAAAACGAAGTCAATCAACATTCATATAATGAAAGGAAATAATATTTACACTTCACAATTTTTGTAATTCTCTAAATACACCCTTCAATCAATTAATATTATATGGATTATTTTTCCCAAAATTTATATCTTTTCAATTCAAAATCAAGTCACCAAAAACAACACTCTTTTACAAAAAAATCTGAAACGTTCGAGACCTTTTTATGATTTTTACGTAAGTTTCAACGTATACAATGTTTCTGTTGACTCATTACAAATTACTGAAAAAATTAGTATATTCAGTGCTAAAATTTAAGTTAGAAAAGGTTCCTTATAACTAGGTACATCTTACCTGTGTTCTCCTGATATGTCGTTTCGTGTTGTGGATCAACACCCCATATTGTCTTCAATCGAAAATAATGCTATGTTTTGTACTCCTTAGGTTTGAACCAATAATTCAGTACGGTTACCCCTTGTTTCCAAAAATCGCTTCATGCTTTATTCAATTCCTACACGACCCTAACTACTCAATACACCCCTAAACAACCCCTTATCACAGCATTATATATATGTATATATATATATATATATAAGTAAGATGTATCTGTAAACAAACTCTTATGAAAATAATAAGAGCCATTGACAAATACAAATCGGGCTGGTAGTTATATAGCCATATAACTATATAGCTATATAACTATATAACTACCAGCCCGATTTGTATTTGTCAATGGCTCTTATTACTTTCATAAGAGTTTGTTTACAGATACATCTTACTTTATATACAATTTTCTTATTGCGGACTGCAAATAACTTGTCTTTTATATATATATATATATATATATATATATATATATATATATATATTCGTTTAATTGTTGTTTTATGTGAATATAAAGTATTTGATAATTGGGTGACAGAAAACAATTCACTATATTTTTAGTTTAATTTTGTTTTATGTAAACATTAGGATTGAGGTTAAAAATTAGTTTGACGTAATAAAAGACTTTATAATTATTTTTACGAATACCTTTGTACTATGTAAATCCTCCGGGATATGTTGGATATACCTACATTGTTTTCCTCACGGGTTGGTTTTCCTTCTTTTTTTTAACTTCTGTTTCTATTAATTAGAGATGCGTAAATAAAATTTCTTTCTTGAGGTTTTTTTGGTTTCTTTGTGGCAGCTGGCTCCGTGGCGTAGTTGGTATGTGTGTGACTACTCCGCCCAAGATCCCGGGTTTAAATTCCGGCACGGTCCGCTTGAAAAATGTTAGGCGAGCGTTTTTCACAAAAATACACTCTCGTTCTGATGAGAGGTAAAATGGAGGTCCCGTGTGAGTGTTGTCACGCACGTTAAAGATCCCTACCTTGCTTTGAACAGCAAGGGTTCGGCAAAATTTCTAATTTTCCAGGTAAAAAAAAACATGCTTCCTGGCCAATGTAGTACTCCCGGGTGGAGTGTTGGAAAATCACATGTAAAGTTTCTTTGTGGCGCACCACACTCTGCGACTATTTAGCTATTACGGATTGGATTTCTCTTGTGTTGCGGTACTCGATGCGAACGATTTTCTTTGCATTCTTTACTTTTTTGTTTTGTCTGTACGGAATATCGTAACAGAAATTTGGTATCTAACGTGTTGTCCCGGTTTACAAAACCTTTTTCTATTACTTAACGATGGCACCAATTTTCGAAACTTAATGTTTGCCTTGACTTTTGAAACCTTTTGTTTACTTAACGTTTGGCCCCGAATAATTTTTTGTACATACTTCTTTTCGTCCTGATAAAAATTTCCGTTGGGTTCGTTTTATAATTTCTGCAGGTTTTGACTTACGCCGCATTACCAGAGTTGTGTTTTGGTTGGCGATTCAAAATTTTAGAAATGAAATTTTTTTCTTCGGGTATATTTTAATTTATTCTGTTGACTTCGATATTCTTTTATGAATTAAAAGATGGATTTAATTGTTTACATAAGGATGAGCTTACTTTTAAACTATTGATCAGAGGAGTACCTGTGTCGTCTATGGACACCGTCGAACATATGAGAGCATAGCTTTGTCTATTGGTCCAACTGGAATTATTTGATAAAACCTCGACTTGTTTACTCCACAAAGTAAATCCGAAGTCGGAATTGAAGAATATTGATACCAAGTTGGAAGAATTACGTGAAACGTTGATTCACCCGTAGCTACCATTCGCTCACGAATAATGCAAGAATTAAAGAGCATCAATTTATTTCCCCTTGTATCGCCTGAACAACGGGCTTTACGTAATGAATTACTATAAAGCTTTTTACTTTACTGGATCGTTTAGAGCAATCCCCTGCCGAAATCAACCCTCTCGGTATGCCAACCATCTCTCAATCACAAAATTTTAACCCTACGGTACCTAGCCCACTTTGCAAAGCTTATTCATAACCTGTCGTAAAATGGAATTTGAAATTTAGTGGAGATCCTAACCTGCTTACTGTACAGGACTTTCTTTAAGCAGTTGAATAGCTCAGGCTAGCTCGTAATGGGTCTTAATCCTAAGTATTCGAGTCGGCGGTCGACCTTTTTGAGTCAAAAACCTTGCTGTGGTACCGGGTTACTGTCATCGATTTTCTAATTTGCAGACGTTAGTTAATTTATTATTACGCCACTTTAAACCGCCTAATTATAAGCGAAGATTGTTTAATGAGATATTAGGCAGGACGCAAGATCTGTCCGAAAGTATCATTGATTATTTTACATGTATGACTTCCATGCTTCGTCGGTATGGTTATATATCTGAGGATCTCCAATTGGACATTGTGTTTTATAACTTGACTCCGTTTTATGTATCTCAATTGTTTATCGTCCGCCGCATGCAATAATTAGAGGACGAATGTCTGAAGTTTAAGCAGAAAAGTTTAGAGTCGATAGTTATGTACCACCTAAGAGGAGAATTGATTGTGTAGAACCTGAGTTTGCTTTTGGGCAGACTTCGCCTCCTAAAAATACTTAAGGTTCTAATGACCATCTGGCCACCACTCGTCGAATACCCCCTAATAGGAATCAAATTTCACAAGTTCTACGTTTGCTGTTATACCTAATCGTGGTCGCCTCACTACTTCCAAAACATACTCTTCTCTTCGAACAATACTCCGAAATCAGTCTTTAGATGTTGGAATTGTGATCAAATAATACATGTTTCTTCTTGTTGTTTCCTTTCCCAAGTCTTGCATTGTTATGGTTGTGGACACAAGGAGAGTTACTCGACGCAAGTTTTACTTGTCAAAATTCTTTAAACCGGATAGAATCGGAACCTGGAGAAGTAGGGCAGTCTGATCCAGAGGTTGAACTAAGTCTTATTAGATTCGGAACCTAAAAGGGTAAGTCGGGTAAGATCAGACACTGAAGATGTAGATCAGCTCGAATCGGAACACGAGGAGATACTCTATGCTGATTCCGAACCTGAAGTAGATCAACCAAAACCAGAGCACAATTTGGAAAAAATAAGTGAAATATCTGTTAACCTCAAAGATACATCAAAATTTGTTGCAACGTAAACTATAAATGATTCTAATACTATAGCTACTGCAAAATTTAAAGAAAGTTTTGTAGAAAATAAAGTTGATGTTTCTGATTCGAAAGAAACTTCACGATATGTATCAGAACTTTTAACTGTTCAATCCGAACATGTAGGTCGGCAAAAATTAGAACATGAGTAAGCATACTTAGATATTTTGTATGTTATGAATCTTAAACCTACCCATCCCAACCATCCCGATGTTCCTGATCTCGCTTCGTTTTCTTACTGGCGACGCAAACGTCTTAAACCCCATTTCTAGTCCTCTGCGGCCTCGGATTTCTATGCCGACTCTGTCCTACATCAGGACTTGTTTTTTGAACTTTACGTTTTTTTCTAATAATTTCCTGCTTTATTGGTTGTTCCTTCTATTTTTTCGTTTCTCTCCTTGTACTTACCCAACCCCCTGTGGGTACGGATTAAAATAGCCCACGGTATGATTAGCGTGTCGTAAAGCGGTTCAACGCACTCTTTCATCACACTCTCCGTACACACACGCACACACACACACACACACATACACACACGCATGCACACTCCATATGTACACACACATATTTTTGTTTGTCTTCTTTTCTTCTTTCGTTTCACTTCTCATACTCGCCCTACTTTGTGTAGGTCAGGATTAGAATAGCCCCACGGTACGGCTTGTCTGTCGTAAGAAGCGACTAAAGCGGTCCAACACACTCTCTCAACACACTCTTCGCACACACACAACCTCCCCACACACACGCACAGACACATACACTTTTCACTCCCGCATACACGTATATTTTCGGTTCTTTTTTCTTTTCTTTTGTTTTGTCTTCTTCTTGCGGATCTTGTGCTGTTTCTTTAGTTTTCTTTAATTCTAGTTTTGCTTCTTCGTTCCTTTGTTCCTTTCTCTTTTTGATTTAGGTTGTTGGTCTGATACGACTCTTTATTAAAACAGCTTGAAGTACCTCAAATTTTTTACCCAGCATTCTTCACGTTTAATAGTATATATTGAGGCTGAGAGTCTCGTTTTGGCTTTTGCTGTTGGTTTTCTTCCTCGATTCTTTTCTCACGTTTGGGTTTGCTCTCGCAAAAAACAAATTCCTTTCTTGAAGCTTGAAGACTTTACCCTGTCTTTACTAGAGGTATCCGTCCTCCGACGACTTTTACCGTGTTAGGCCATTCCATCTTTGTCCTCGTTGATGGCTACCATTTCCTTTTCTTTTTACCGTAATCCTTTACCTTTTTTCGCTTGGTCCGCTATATTGGTCTTAAAGCCGGTTGATTTTTTTGTCTTTTTTTTCTATTTTCTTTTTATATTCTAATACAAATTTTCTTGTAGTGTCCTGTTAGTGTAGTGCTTAGTCTGGTATATTGAACCTACAAGCCGGATGAATTTTTTTTGTTTTTCGCTTCCCTTTTCTTTTGTTTTCTGAATCGAATTTTCTTGTGGTGTCCTGTTAGTGTACTGCTTGGTCCGTTACTTCTGCTTCCTACCGTGACCTTTTAATTTTGCTAGGAACGCATTTGTTACGTTCAGTTTCAGCACTTGAGTATTTTCGGTATTACGTAATTAAATTTTACTTTTCTTTCTATTTTTTCACGGACATTTGATTAACAATTTCAATCACCTTTTCAAGTTAAAAGATTACTTATTCATCACTCTGTAGGATTTCATTAAAATATTTAGTTGTAATTATAAAATACTCCAATCTATTTTATTTTGACATACAGTTTGCATGTAGTATTCGATTATTAGAACATTTGTTTTCGGAAGATTTACCATGGATTTGTACGTGTATTATAAAGATAAAGATAAATTTATTCACTCTTTCAATTACATTTGAGTATGTCAGTATAATTAAATATAATAACTAACTAGCATAAAAAAATTTTTATGTGATATGGTTCCCTAGTGGTATTATTTTATTTATTAATACAATTTTGAAATTATATTGTAGGTACATTAAAAATAAATTGTATTATAATGTGTTTTTAAAAGTTTAATAAACAGAATAATGTTAAGCATTTGTTAAGTTAACAAGTAAACTATTGAAAACAATCATAAATCTGCGTTGAATTTAATTACAGATTTGTTAGATTAGCACTTAGGTAATCGTCTATACTATAGTAACATTCTTGTAGAAGGTAAGTATTTATTTTAGTTTTAAATTTTTTATAATTTAAAGTTTTAATATTCTTAGGAAGTTTATTATATAAGGCACAAGGTTATATACTGAAAATTGGGCAACACATCCTACGAGTACTAAATATCTTCTTGAATTTGAAGTATATTCTTTTTCGCGTTCTTTAGGCACGTATTATTTTAAAGAGCTGCGACTGGTTCTTTAGATAGAAGTGAATCGGGTTTTCCTTTATCGAAAGTAGTTCGCTTGTGAGAATGACGCCATAAGTTGGTTGTACGATATATACCGAATGAATTCTTTTTTTAAAAACAGCTTTAGTTTTGTTTGTGTAAAATTAGAAATATGATATCTCCTTTAATAAGATGGCAATTCTGATAACTAGAAGTGGACAAAACACATTTTGATTGAAGTAATGTAATGTAATGTAATGTAACGTAATGTAACGTAATGTAACGTAATGTAACGTAATGTAACGTAATGTAACGTAATGTAACGTAATGTAACGTAATGTAACGTAATGTAACGTAATGTAACGTAATGTAACGTAATGTAACGTAATGTAACGTAATGTAACGTAATGTAACGTAATGTAACGTAATGTAACGTAATGTAACGTAATGTAACGTAATGTAACGTAATGTAACGTAATGTAACGTAATGTAACGTAATGTAACGTAATGTAACGTAATGTAACGTAATGTAACGTAATGTAACGTAATGTAACGTAATGTAACGTAATGTAACGTAATGTAACGTAATGTAACGTAATGTAACGTAATGTAACGTAATGTAACGTAATGTAACGTAATGTAACGTAATGTAACGTAATGTAACGTAATGTAACGTAATGTAACGTAATGTAACGTAATGTAACGTAATGTAACGTAATGTAACGTAATGTAACGTAATGTAACGTAATGTAACGTAATGTAACGTAATGTAACGTAATGTAACGTAATGTAACGTAATGTAACGTAATGTAACGTAATGTAACGTAATGTAACGTAATGTAACGTAATGTAACGTAATGTAACGTAATGTAACGTAATGTAACGTAATGTAACGTAATGTAACGTAATGTAACGTAATGTAACGTAATGTAACGTAATGTAACGTAATGTAACGTAATGTAACGTAATGTAACGTAATGTAACGTAATGTAACGTAATGTAACGTAATGTAACGTAATGTAACGTAATGTAACGTAATGTAACGTAATGTAACGTAATGTAACGTAATGTAACGTAATGTAACGTAATGTAACGTAATGTAACGTAATGTAACGTAATGTAACGTAATGTAACGTAATGTAACGTAATGTAACGTAATGTAACGTAATGTAACGTAATGTAACGTAATGTAACGTAATGTAACGTAATGTAACGTAATGTAACGTAATGTAACGTAATGTAACGTAATGTAACGTAATGTAACGTAATGTAACGTAATGTAACGTAATGTAACGTAATGTAACGTAATGTAACGTAATGTAACGTAATGTAACGTAATGTAACGTAATGTAACGTAATGTAACGTAATGTAACGTAATGTAACGTAATGTAACGTAATGTAACGTAATGTAACGTAATGTAACGTAATGTAACGTAATGTAACGTAATGTAACGTAATGTAACGTAATGTAACGTAATGTAACGTAATGTAACGTAATGTAGCGTAATGTAGCGTAATGTAACGTAATGTATAGTAATGTTACGTAATGTAACGTAATGTAACGTTATGTAACGTGATCTAACGTAATGTAACGTAATGTAACGTAATGTACCGTAATGTAACACAATGCAACGTAATGTAACGTAATGTAACGGAATGTAACGTAACGTAACGTAATGTAACGTACGAACTGTTAAAAAGAATTAATGATGTAGTGAAGCGGATTAGAACATCTCCCCGTGGTAAACCGAAAGTGGTACACTTTGACCGTTTAACATCTTATGCTGGCAACAACCAGGAAGACTCGAATAATAAGAATGGTGTTCGAAGAGTTATTAATCGTGAGTCAAATGTAGAATTTGAAAGTTTCATGGCGGCGTATAGTGGTTCCGCTAAGCCGAGATTTGGTGTTGTTGTTTAAAAACGGCAAGATCTGTTTAGAGCACCAGAAGAGTTTTCCCTTGCACATTGCGTAGCTCAAGATCTGCATATGTCAAAAGGAATAGCTGTTGTTTTCATATATGTATATATATATATATATATATATATATATATTAATATAAGTTATAATATATACTATAATAATATGATATTTATGTATGAATCACCATACAAGGGTTAATATAAACTAACTAGTTTAAAATATAAAAATCGATGAATTCAATATAACTACAGTTGGTATTGTAGTAAAGATGGTACTCAACATTGAACGTATAAACAAGTGTTTCTATCTATAAATAAATATTACGAAAAGCAATTATACAGTTAGCATATTGATAAATGGATAAATTAGAACGATAAACTAGTTGTTTTTATTATAAGAGTAAATAATTTATCAAAATGGCAATTATTCAGTATTTGGAATTAATGGGTAATGATTTATTGAGAAACATAGTTATGTTTTGTTTAATAGATACAAGCATCATTTACAAACACCATCTTGGTCCGTTTTAGAATTGATGGCGTTGGTGTTTTAGAAACCATCCACTATATCAAAGAACACCAACGCCATCAATTCTAAAACGGACCAGGATGGGTTTGTAAATTTACTTTAATCTATTAAACAAAACATAACTATTTTCTCAATAAATATCCATTTATTCCAAATACTTGATATAAATTGCCATTTTCGACATAAATTTATACTCTTATAGATAAGAAACAACTAGTTTATACGTTGTTGCCACTTCTCTATCAATATCGCTAACATGTAGTTATATTTTTCTCGTTGTTTATATTTACTGTACTTCAATCATAACATAGTTTGTAATTAAAAATTTTTGGTCTGTATATTTTATAGTTTTTAAAAACTTTATTTTAATTATAACTTTTATAGATAATCTATTTGATAATGGTCTTGTTGACCGAAACGCGTCATAGTAAAATATATTGATTTTTTACTACTACGATTCATTATTTCTCGACTTGTTTAACTGACCTGACCAACTTCCAAGAATAAACTTTAGTAATATATATATATATATATATATATATATATATATATATATATATTGCTGTGTATCCTACAAAAAGCCTCACCAGAGTAAAAAAAAAATATTCGAGCCTCTTGAATTGGGCACCAAGATTTGCTGTGATTCTCGCCCTGTTGAATCTCTTTAGATAGTCGCCTTTTTACTCTTTCCGCCTCGGCTGCTCACCTAGTTAAAACTTTCATCCTCATTCATAAAAAAAACAAACACATTCCTACCACAAACATCAACGTTAACTCTATTTACATCAATATTCATAATACATTAAAATTTCAAAATTAAATTTCAGCATAAATTTCAGTATCATAAAATTTCAAGTTTAAATTTGTCATCATTTTTAATTTGCATCCAGAATTAAAGTCCTGGTAGGATGCATACTAATTAAGTTACAATATGTGCAGACCTGAGTCTGAATAAAAGGGAGCATCTCCCACCCCTTTACGTTAATTAAACAGGTTAGTCTAATTGAGCTCAAAGACAGACCCAAATTTTCATCATAATCAAAACATAAACTGCTAAATACTCCTTTCTACTTAAACAAGAAAATTTTACCTTAAAATTCAAAATTTGTTGTTTATACAAATTCACTACTGTCCATTTTTTATCAAACAAATTATAAAGATATTCAACACACACCAAAACATCTAAGATCGAACAAAATGCATAATTTACCTGAAGGTTAATGCACTCGGGGCTCCATTGTACATCGTCCTTGCTAACCCCACCATTCCAGCTGGGTTATGTTTACGTCCTAGGATTCCTGGTCGCCTTTTAAAATTTTTTTACAACACCATTCGTTTAAAAAGTTTCAGGGCTTCTCAGGAACGCATCTATGTATATTCCCGAAAAATAGCACTGAAATTCATAATTTTTTCCCGCTATACCCAAAACTGCCTACTTTTGTTTATTCATTTATCGTTACTTGTATCTTCTTTTCTAAGTGCACTAATGCATAATAACTTGTATCGTAGCATGTATTCTGCTTGAAGTATGGTATCACATCAAAAGATAAAGAGCAAAACAGTTTAAAGTATTCAATAAAATCAAAAATCTAAGAGCCAAACTGTTTAAAGTATTGAATAAAAATCGAAAATCTAAGAGAGCGAAACTCCTATAAACACGGGTTTATATAATAGCGCGCTTGCACGTCGGATTTGTACCTCAACGGACAATTTTTAGAATTTCGCATTCTCTGTTCCCTTTCGACCGTCCGGCACAGCGATTCTATTAAATTTGCACACGCGCCAGTTGAAAATCTAAGAAATTTTCACACGTCGCGCAACGCGTCTGCGAACAATTAATTAATTTTGTATAGAAATTGTTGCGTTTACACCTCTCATATCTGCATCTTATTTTCACCAATCGTAACCTCGTGACGTTGCTCAAATCCCGCGTTTTATTATTCGTGTCTCGGCTTTGCGCGTTTTATCCGTCTCTTTCTACCCTGGTCTGAGTGGTACAAATCGATATTCTTTACTATCGGTTGTCTAAACTACACGTGGACTCGCGACGTGACTTACTTGAGTTAAATAACCCTTCAACTAACCTTCCCGTTAATATAAGCTACGGTTTATCCGACCGTTTGCAATATACGCAGAATTTTCATGTTTATCCAAACAAATTAAACAGAACGTGATATTTTAAAAATACGCAGGTGTTCAATCGTAATACTTCTACGATTTGGATATTCCACGTATTTTAACCTTTTTGATATATTTGTATGCTAGCAACGCGTCTCATATTTGGTATTATTAGGTTTTTAAAAGCTTTTATGCATATTATACCTTAATAATCGTTCAATTAACTCCAATTAAAATAATAATGAATGGCATTGACTCCTACCCTTTAATTTTTAGCGAATACGAATTAAATATTAATTATTATTTGTACACTTTGTTTAATACCCGTTACTTAAAAATTGAATTAATTAATATAAATTTCGCACGTAATTTCCATTTGTTTCTTTATGCAGGGTGATTAAAATTATTTGATGTCGTTAATTAATTTTCTACCCTGGTCTAAATTTGAGTAATATATATATATATATATATATATATATATATATATATATATATAAAAGACAAGTTATTTGCAGTCCGCAATAAGAAATTGTATATAAAATAAGATGTATCTGTAAACAAACTCTTATGAATATAATAAGAGCTATTGACAAATACAAATCGGGCTAGTAGTTATATAGCCATTAACTAAACATTAGCATTATTACTTCACAGGGGAGGAAACGTCTACTGACCGACGATTTCGGCTTTGTTAAGCCTCATCAGAGCAGATTAGTTTCCAACCCTATGAAGTAATCGAAGCTATTATACTGATATAATTTCGAAGCAATTTCTGTACTGTGGCAAAAGTAAATAAAACCGCCATCAGGTGATAAAACACCAACACTACTAAGTGTGGAAGTACAGAATTGAATCGAAATTACATAGTAGATTCTATAGATGGCTATAAAAGTACGTCTGGCCTTTGAGATTTGCGGAGTGGATGTTTCCTTCCCTGTGAAGTAATAATGCTAATGTTTTGTTAATGGCTATATAACTACTAGCCCGATTTGTACTTGTCAATAACTCTTATTATTTTCATAAGAGTTTGTTTACAGATACATCTTATTTTATATATATATATATATATATATATATATATATATTTCTATGTAGTTCTCTTCTCACGTTGCGTTGTTACGCTATATTAATTTGCTATGATGTTCTGACCTTACGTTGTTGCGTTAGATTAATTTGCTGAACGCCACCGCTCTGTGTATTTCTCTAATCTTCTAATTTTAATTATGCCACGACTAGCCCAGTTTGATTCACACAGAGTGCACAACGTTACGATGGCCAAATTATTTTACCCCTTTAATTCTTACCTGTTTGAATTGATAAAACGAAGTCAATCAATATTTGTATAATGAAAGGAAATAATATCTACACTTCACAATTTTGTAATCCTTTAAATAGTGGTGTTGTTTTTTTTTTAAAGAAAATATTAGTGGCAGGAAAATATAACAACGCACCTTGCCGGCTAACTGCTGGGGTTCGTTGGAGAGCACTATAGGCGTGGGTTTATGTATGAATAAAATTAGGGCCACTTAAGGGCAGAAAATTTAATGAGAATATAAATCTCAAACGAATAACTTGACTAAATCAGAAATATTTTGGGCACCACCTGTTTCGGTAATAGACGCAGTGACACATTCAAATGGAAACAGGAAAATTGAGTGTAAATCAAGCGTATGTAAAAAATATCAATTATTATAAATAAAGTAGTCGAGAGGTTAATTTTTAGCGTATCGCATATAATGTCATTTCAAATAATATTGAATACAAGCTCTCATGCTCGAGTAATTCAAATAAATAAATATGTAAATCATAAAAAGAGTATGCGAAGATCAACGCAGTTACCATGGTTACCTCGTTGTTACAAACAAAACATAAACGTTTACGTATATGTGGATTTCAGTTGTTAAAAATTATGGTAACAATAATTTAAGCAATAGAGTAGATTAACACATTTCCAGCTGATAATAATATTAGGTACGCTATTTTAATCTTGTAGATATTTAAATATAACATCAAAGAACTTCAATAAGATTACTAGCAACGTAATTGGGAATTAGATCTCTCAAGTACTAGTGAGTACCAGCATAAAATAATTTTCCAATATATCGTCTATACACACAAATACATGTTATAGGAATCTACCAACATCTGATTCTTCTGACAGGCTGATAGTAGCATCAAAATAAACTAAATAAGATAAGGAAAGAGATATACGACCTTGTTATCCGTTAGCTTCGTATGCTGAACACGATCCTCGACGGTGTATAACAGATGTGCATCCCGGCGTGTTATGTTACAATACAGATGGCCAGGGTTTTCAAGATCGACGGTAAGTGTTTGAAAATAGATTCAGAACTTGTTTTACCAGGTGACGATACGGGAATGTTACTTCCGCAATATTTGTTGTGCTGTATCAAATCTCCTGTCCAGATTTATCTGGGCTTCCAAACTTCCAAGTTCCAAACTTCAAAAATTTCAAACTCCCAAAAGTTTCCTAATATAACCAATACAAAAGGAATTACAATAGAGCAAGATAAACGTATAATAAGATATTATTACTAAATACTTACCCTTGTATTAGGGGAATACGATAAATAAGTACTCGCAGGTACTTGATGAGATAAATGTGGTTTATTAGCCACGAGTGCTCACGGCACCATCTAATCCTAAAAATGAATATCAATTCACCTTATGTGAACTAGTTTGAAAAATAGCGCGTCCGCTCTTATCAAACCTTCACGTGTTTAACAACTATATAACTGTTAATCAATATTCAAAAATAAATTTATAATGGGCGATACGGAATTGTAGGCCGATATAAGATATTAAAGAATTAAATAAAAGAAGCATTGCAAATGCTACAAAATAAACCCTTCAATCAATTAATAATTTATATATATATATAATTTATATATATTTATATATATATTTATATATATATTTATATATATATTTATATATATATTTATATATATATTTATATATATATTTATATATATATTTATATATATATTTATATTATATATTTATATATATTTATATATAATAATTAATAATTTGGATCAGTTATCCCAAAAATTAGATCCCTTTAATTTAATTTAAAGTCACCAAAAACGACACCTTTTACTAAATAAATCTGGAATGTTCAAGACCTTTTATGCTTGTTACGTAAATTTCAACGTATCAAATAGTTTTGTTGACTCCTTACAAATTTGAGAAAAAAGTAGTATATTTCAGTGTTTAAATTTAAATTTGAAAAGATTCCTTATACTAGTTAGTCCTGACCTGTGATATTCTGATGAGTTGTTGCGTGTTGTGGATCAACACCCCTTTATTATATTTAATCAAAACCAATGCTCTGCTTTGTACTCCTTTACGTGCTTTGAACCAATAGTTTTGTTACTTTTTATTTCCTAAATTCATCTCGTGCTTTACTTTATATTTTTCTGGATACGCCTTAGACCTCTCCACTTAATTACAAACTGGACTTCTGAATGCCAGACTTAGAATTCGTAGATTTCTTAGATACACCTTCGAATTTCTATACCAGACTTAGAAGCCCTACATTATTATAAACATTTAATTTAAATTAATTAACACATTTCTACTCACGTTTTCAACAAACGGCAAAAGCTTTTTCATATATCTTCAACGTAATTCGTCATCAACTATTATTACACAACACTACTTTTTACAATAATTTTAATTTAAAATTTATTTATTTGACGCGTAAATATTCGATTAAGAGTGTTGCAGGTTCGACGTGCTTCAAATCGAAAGTGCCCTTTCTTATCAACTCTGGGTGTTATATAGCTTTTGCTATCTACATTTGGATTGGTTTGTCCAAACAGCCTTACAAAGTGTTGTAACCAACCATGTTTGTTTTGGATATTTCTAGTAGTTTTTAAGCTGATTTCTGGCGAAACTATTCTGAAGTTACATATCATGCTGGTATTTGCTATTGTTTTACAATCTTTAACCGCCTGTTTTGTTATTGTTGTGGGACTTTACTTTAGCTTATGTTTGTTGTTTATGTAGATAAAGCTTTTGGAGAATTGAACAAAATAACTGATGTAACATGAGTGATGTTTTCATTTACGTCTCTATTTAAAACTTATCTTTGAAAATGCGTTTCTTATCAAAGCGCTTTATCATTCCTTCTTTATTACAAGCGTAATTGCATAAAGATTTACTAGGTTTTATCTTATCTCATGCGTATCTATTTTATAAACTTATTGAACGTTTCTTGACGTCTTTTAATTACATGTATAATTATTTCTCTGCTGAATACGCATTCTATTATTGGAAGATACGCTTACTGGCATTGATTAAAGTTGATTGCGGTCCTTATACAAGGTGCTAAATGTATGCTATTTACATAATGTGCGAATTATTTATTTTCCTGCTAAATAAATGCAGTTTTCTGATTCCTATTGCTATTTACAGTTACTACGCGACCCTTACGACTCAATACACCCCTAAACAACCCCTTATCACAGCATTATATCCTATTATATTATATATATATATATATATAAATCCGTGATGAATATAAGTTGGTCTATATCAAAATGTCGTATATAAATCATGTCGTGTATAGTTAGTTTGTCATTACGTTTTGAAAGTCCTATAGTAAATATAAATTTGTGTTATCTGAACGTGTATATTGTACCGCCAGCTTGTACATAAATAGACAAAAGTGTAATAAATTAATTATAATAGTGTTTAGTGTTTCTAAGAAGACTTATGGTTAAGAATTTAATTTAAGAAGATACTAGTGCTTGTAAATAGCATTAGTGTGATAGTGCTTCATTGTTAATTGAACTGAAAACATCTATAAATAAGGCATATACTGTTAATTAGACTTGTAAATAGTGAGTAATAAAGACTTTTGTTACTACTTGTTTTAAATTGGTGAAACTCGTTAGAGGTCGCCTCCTACAATATATATATATATATATATATAAATATATATATATATATATATATATATAACAATTAGTTAAAAGTGACGACCAGCAGTGTATACAATTAATACTAACAGGTTATTTGGTCTTCTAGTAATAAAACATTTATTTGTTTTTTACCGAGCTTTTGATTTATTTAAAATCTTCTTCAGGGTGCTGTAAAGTAACTGCGACTGTCATTAACATAAGAATTCTAAAATATTACTTACAAAAACTGGAGTTAAAATACTGTCATGGATTTGATAATTATCATTAAAACTTAAAATAAATAAATTAAATAAAACGTTTGATAAAAGTACAAGAAACAACTATTCACGTCTATCACAATACATGTTACAAATTAAAATAAAATTTGGCTTTTAAAATATAAATTCCATTGAGAACTAAAACATGACGATTATTAAAATAATTAGTACGATAACATTTTTGAAGTGCATGGTTGATTATCTGTATTTATCTAATGTTGTTTGATTTCCTATACTTGAGTAAATACATATACAACAGCGTTCAAATTGTTTGTATCTGTTTTGAAGTTTAGAGTTTTTTCATTGTTTACTATATGAGCCATTTCCAGAAAAAGTCTACTCTTGTATGAATTTTCTTTATTCAACACTTTTACATTATTAAAATTCGGATAATGGTTAGTATTATTTGTGTGACACGCTAATGTGCACGAATTCTTTTTTATTTTGCAATCGCTCTTATGCTGCACAATTCTTGATCGCAGCCATTGTGATGACTGTCCTATATAAATTTTGTCACATCCTTGGCAAGGAATGGAATACACAATATTGTAACGATGTAGCATAGGAGTTTTATCTTTTGTGTTTGAAAAAAGTTGGCCAACCGTGACTGAATTATATTTTAAAATAACCATGCCATTGTTTTTTAAAATGTTTACTAATTTTGGGGTTAAACCCTTTATCATCGGTAACTTTTTATACGCAACACTATTTGTTGATCGCTGGTTGTTTTGACATTTTTTATTACTGCTCGAACTGAATATCAATTTGTTTAAGAGAGATTTTGGATAACCATTGTTTACCATGGTGTTTGATAGAAGAAGATTTTAAATAAATCGAAAGCTCGGTAAAAACACAAATAAGAATTTTATTACTAGAAGACCAAATAACCTGTTAGTATTAATTGTATATATATATATATATATATATATATATATATATATTGTAGTGGATTTAGAGGGTTAAATTTGGGTATAAACAATGCAATCAAACACCCTGTATAGAGGAAACAACCATAATTTACGTGCGAAATTTATTTTATGTATTTAATTTAAAGTAACAAATAATACCATAATTTTATAATTAGGGATTAAAAATTCGTAGGTTCGTAAAGAAAACAAATTGTATAAGCCAATAGAAATTATTAATTAATTTAATTCAGTTTAATTCAAAGGTTTATAACGTCATAAAACGCATAAGTGCGTGAAAAATCGATAATTCCAAGGCGAAACGCTTTACAAACAAACAAACAGACGTCGAATATAGGAAATACGTTGAAAGTCAAACTCCTAGAAATTTTATTTTAAAACGATCGTTAATTGAACACCTGCATGTTTTGAAAGGTCAACTTCTATGTATTTTTGGAGCATAACAAGCAAGTTTCAAAGAATATTTGCCAACCGACAGTCGCAAGGCACGTATACAACTCCACGTAGGGTAGATAGCACGCGGACAGTAATATCGATTTTCTACCACTCAAACAAGGTTAGAAGGAAACATCCAATATGCATAAAAGAGGAATAGAGTTAATACAGGTGGGGTTTTAAGACGTCACTGAAATATATCATTGGTCTAAATAGTTAGTTGTACAACACACGAGCACGGGACAGATGAATACGGGTTTTTCAAAAATAGCGTAGCGACGAGCTAAATTTCGGGGAGTTTGAAAACGGTTATACAAAGTTTGAAGAAAGAGTTAGTTTAATTAAATATTTCGCGTTAAGAGGGTTTGGAGAGGTTACACTTTGAATCCTATAAATATGAAACGGGAGTTATTAAGTTTCTCTTTGACTCCTTTAATTTGCATCGCTTACGACGTACCAAAAATCTACTAACGAGCTTGTAAGTATTAAAATTTATAAATTTAATAGTACGATGTTAGATTGTTGTGGCTTTAGAGTGAAACGCGAATAGTGTCGAGTTTATTTATATTTAACTAAAGTACAACGTATACTGTAACAAGCTCATAACGTAAAGTAAATTAAATTATGCAATAATAACAAGTGTACTATACTTGGATTTGGTTATTGAGATGGATCTTGAATAAGTAGCATGCAGCGCAACGTAGATGGTGTTCATCTATAAATAGCTGGAGGCGGCAAGCAGCGCATAATCACTAGACGGAGGGTTCAGGAACATAATACATTGTCAATAGAGATGGAATCTTCAAGTTTTTCCAGGTAACGCATTAGAATTTGCTGTTTTTTATAAACTGTGGAAACTATTTGTGATGTGTGAGAGTGAGCTTTGATGGTATTTTTTGTTATTTTGCGTATTGAAAAGAATACGTATAACTAACTTTTATTATGGTATTTGAAAGTTTATTAACGTTCTTTATAAATTTAAATTGTTATTGTTAAGAGTACATGGGTTTTTTTGTGTTTGTAGTAAGAGTATTCAAAGTAGAAAGCATACATTAAAAAAAACTGGGTTATCATGAGTTCACCATACTCCAGAGTGTACTAATTAGAAATAATTAAAAAAAAAGGTATTATTCAGGGCCCATTTACTCCTGTTACATTAAATGTGTTTGATATTTCAATTTAAAATCCAGGACTTTACAAAGATAGAATTTATTGAGGTGTAACTTGAGCACCTAAATGTACATAATCTTGAATTATTATTTGTAAATAGTGGTAAATAAATATTGTATGATTGTTGTATTATTTTGTGATTTTATTGAATGGTGTGTGTGAACGGTACAGAGAATGATAGTAAATCTAGGTATCCAAGAGGAGGCCCAACTGAGCTAGCCAGGGAGCTGTTGAAGACATCAAAGTGGATGGAAGTAGAATCCGTGTAAGAAATGTTTTTTGAAAATTTTCCTTTTTGTGAAATTTTCGATTTTGGTAAATTAACGAATTTTCGAATCAACTGAGCTAGAGCGAAGTTCCACGGCAATATATATATATATATATATATATATATATATATATATATATATATATTCTTTTAATTGTTGTTTCATGTGAATATAAAAGTATTTGAAAATTGTTCCACTGAAAACAATTCACTACATTTTTTGTTTAATTTTGTTTTATGTAAACATATGGATTGATGTTAAAAATTAGTTTGTGGTAATAAACAAGTGTATAATTATTTTTGCGAAAATTTTTATACTATGAAAATTCTCCGGGATACGTAGGATAAACACTGTTTTCTTCGCGGGTTGGTTTTCCCTTTTTTGTAACTTGTCTTTTATTGATTAGAGCTGTGTATATAAAATTCATTTTTAAGATTATTATTTTTCTTTCTTTGTGACCCACCCCACTCTGTGTCTTTTTAGCTGGCACGGCATTCTTTTGAATGTCTGTTTTTGTTGCGGTACTTTAAATTATTACTTAGTATATATTTGTAATACAAAATGTATATATATATATATATATATATATATATATATATATTGCCGTGAAACCTTAGAAAAATTCTTGGACGAAGCTTTTAATTTTCAAAATCAAAAATTTAAAAAAAAAATTCCTTACCCTTATTTCTGCTTCATAACTTCTTCAGCTTCCTTGGCTAGCTCAGCTGTGTCTCTTCTCAAATACCTAAATTTACAACCATACCTTTTTCACACTCGCACACCATTCAATAAAATCACCAAATAATACAACAATCATACAATCTTTTATTTACAGCTATTAGTAGATAAATTATAATCACATATATAAAAAGCAATTTGGTACACTAATTATCAAACTCAAAATATGGTATGTTTTTAAAGTCCTTGATTTTTCTAATTATTTTCAAACAAATTCAATATGATGCGAGTAGATGGGCCCCACAAATTACCCTAAATTGACTGTACACTGGAGTATGGTGAACCCATAATAACCCAGTTTAGTTTATATATGCCTTTTACATCTTTCATAAATTAAAACAAAATTTATAGACCCGTTTACCCTTTACAATCCAATTTATACCCAGAATAAAATTTTGTAAGTTTTAAATACACCCTTTTTCAATGCTTAACCTAAATAAAATGTCCAGTACATGTATCTTTTCCAATAAGGCTATACAATCATAAATAAACCCCAAAAGTCAAGCACACACCACAAAATTTCACAAATGTTTATCAAACAACAGAAATTTCAAATAAATTACCTGGAGCATGCTTCAGGCTTCCATTCCTTCGCAGATGATCGCTAGAACACCTCGGCTTCGTACTGTGCTACTCACCGGATCCACAGACGATACCACCATTTGCGAGCCAAGCGCCTCGTCTCACAGTACCATTCCATATATCAGCGCATAATCATGGTTATTTGTAATGCTTACCCCCCATATATCATGCTTTCATTTATTGATTTTCGTGCTTTGTATTGTAGTAGCCGGACCTCTATTAATTTAATATACACTACACGTACTTCGCGGCAATAAATAGATGCCCGCTACTACTGTGTTTTACACTTGCAAGCACTATATTTACTGCATTAACAACACATACAATACTCACAAAACAGCTCTACTATTCTGGTGGTCAGAATTCAGTACTTTATTGAAGTAAAGTAATCTAGAAGCGAAGAGAAGACAAGAGAACCTTAATAATTTAGATGGAGTATTTATATCGTTTCAAAACCCCACTCGGGACGCACTTCAAGTGAAAAGCTTATTTTCAAATCTAAATTCTAAAATTTTTGCATACAACCGTTTTGAAAATTTCTGAAATTTACTCCTGTTTACGCGCCGTATCCGAAAAGCGCTCTCAACCTCCGCGTGTGTTTACGTTTGGAAAACTGTCTGTTTTTAACCAATGATAAAATTCTCTGTCATCACAAACCCCGCCTGAACTATATTCATCTCTGTCTTATGCATGTCTGCTGTCGCGTTAAAAACCCCACTTAAGTTATAGAAAATCAATATTGATGACAGCTTATCTCCACTCCACGTGTATAGGTACTTGCAATTTTCAACCTCAACGCTTCTCTACCTGTCTCTATCTGTTGTATATAACCAATCGTGCATTTCCCTCGCTCTTTAATAAGTTTGTTAGTCTTGTGGTTTATACCAACTGACGGTTGAAAATATTTGTATAAAATCTTATCTTAACACATGCTCGAGTTCTTCGAATATAACCTTTTTAAAACGCAGGTGTTTGTTAATTATCGCACGTTTAACACAACAATTCCTAGACTTTATCTTTCTTCGTATTTGTATAAAACTAACTACATTTATCTTGGAATTATTGATTTTGTTACGCAAGCACGTTCTCTTATGCTTATACGTGTTGGATTAAAATAAATTAAAATTAATTATGAATTTCTATTTGCTTTAAAACTGTTTATTCTTTATGTAATTTTTAACGTACCATTATTAATTATAAAAATACGTCACTACTTGTCCGTTTCCCCTAAATGACTCAAATTAATTTTGCGCGTAAATAAATCGTTCTTTTCTATATACAGGGTGGTTAAAATTTTATTGTTTACCACTGATTTAACTTTTTGAATTCACAACAATATATATATATATATATATATATATATATATAGTTGTGTTTTCTGGGACACCTCTGGAACACTCGAGCCTTTTCTAGAAACCATTCAAGCCTTACGAATTGGGCGTCATAAAAGTTGCTGTGATATCGAGAACTATGCCTTTTAGCATCGATCCCCAACGTTGGGCCGTCATAAAATTGCCGTGGAACCTGACAAAAATTCGTGCCCCACCTGAGCCAACATAAAATTTTCAAAAAAAAATTTTTTTTTAAATTTTCTAACCTTTTATTTGGACGCCTTCGAATTTCTTTGCTCATCCTGGCTAGCTCAGCAATCGGACTCTTCTTCAATACCTATTTTTACGTACATACCTTTCTCACACTCACACACCATCAAATGAAATTACCAAAATAATACAACAACTATACAACCTTTTATTTACACATATTAACAGATAAAATATTTACACATGAGTACAATTATTACCAGCTCAATTTATTGAACGCTTTAAAGTCTTTGATTTTCAAATGATTTTAAACAAATTCGAGTAGATATGAGTAGATGGGCCCTACATGTAACCCTAATTTGACTTTATACTGGTCTATTGTGAGCTCATTATAACCCAGTTTTGTAAATGCTTTTTAAACTTTTGCATTATTGAAAACAAATTTACGGACCCGTTTACTCCTTACGACCACAATTTATAACCTGAATAAATCTTTATATATCACCAATAAACCCTTTTTCAATACTCAAAATTATTAAATTGTCCTGCACATGAACCTTTTTGAACAAGTTTTAACAACAATAAATACGCCACCAATAAGTCAAACACACAAACACAAAAATATCCACAAATGTTTATATAAAAACAGAAATTTCAAGTTTATTACCTGGAGACACCTTCACTGTTTGTCACCGCTGTAGATAGTTACCAGAAACCTCTCGTCGTTGTGTCCATCTACTACGCTGAGGCCAGGATCCATAGATTTCCACCATACAGTATCTCCACTACCACTACTGTAATTCTCAAGATACTAGCTTCTACACCTATTTACCCTTTAAATTCACCACAATATATATATATATATATATATATATATATATATATATATATATATATTACTCATATTTAGACCAGGGTAGAAAATTAAATAATCACATCAAATAATTTTAATCACCGTGTATAAGGAATTTTATTAAATAATACGCTTTATTAAAACCATGAAGCATAAATAAATTCGGTCGTTTCAGTAAAAATAAGAAATTTAAAATCATGTACAAGACGCTTTATATCAAAAGAAACAGTATTAAAAGCTCTGCGTGTAATGTAATTATTCCTAAACAAATGGAAATTACGTGCAAAATTTATCTTAATTAACTCTATTTCAAGTAACCGGTATTGAACAAAACGTACAGATAATATCTATAGAAACTTGTAAAAACCCACTAAAATGCAAATCCTAGAAGTGTTAGTTAGAAGTAGGATGTTTGAACACACCTGCGTATTTTAAAAGGCAATTTCAGTTTAATTTGTTTAGATAAACATGTCGATTCTAAGGATATTGGAAACGGTCAGATGCTTTAGCACGAAATACAAAACAGGGTTTATTTAAAAGCTCATTCGGCGAAAATTTTGCAGATAATTAATGTTTACAAAGAATCTTAGAGAAACCGGGGCTTAATATTCACGAGAAGGTGCGATACGGGGTTATTTAACCCAGATAGTCCACATGGACTAAAATATAATCGATAATAAAGAATATCAATTTGCACCAATACGAACAGGTTAGAAAAGGAAAGAGAAAATGCGTCAAGCAAAGACACATATAGTAAAAGGCGTGATTTAAGCAACGTCACGAGGGTCACAATTGGTTGAAAATAGGATGCAAATATCAGAGGTAGAAACAACAATTTCTGTACAAAATTAATTAGTTTTTCTCGGACATGTTTGCGTGCCGTGTGAGAATTTCTGAGATTTAAATGGGGCGAGTACAAAATTCGTAAAAACCGACGCACAGGCTACGGACTGGGAACATAGCATGAGAAATTCTTAAGAATTGTCTGTTTTGAGGACAAAAGCGACGTGCCGGCTATTCGCTATATATACCGGTGGTAATATGAATTTCGGCCTCTTAGACTTTTGACTATTCGATGCGTTAAAAGCTCTCTTAGATCCGCGACTTGATTGAAGATGTTAAACAGTGCATTTTAGTTTGATAAAATAATTTAAAGTTTGCTCGTATATTTTAGTGATTCAAAATAGTTTGTTATTTACGTGCTAACATGAATGTACTTCAGTGCACTTAGATACAAGGTAATAAAATTTAGTATCACTGTACCAATTAGCAAAATTTACAACGACAAATGTATACACAAAAGTAGGCAGTTTTGGCGTATATTGGTGAAAGAAGTATGAATTTCTTTGTTATTTTCGGGGTGTTAATAATTAAATGGTTCAAAAACGTGTCTGGATCCACAAAACCAGGGTCAGATATACACAGATGAGTTCCGGAAAAGCCCAGAAACAACTTTAAATAAATGGTGATGGAGAAAATTTTAAAAGCGTTGAGAATTAGAAGCCGTGAATATAATCCTGTTGGAATGGTGTGATTAACTAAAGGGACGATGTACATTGAAGCTACGAGGACAGTAACCTTCAGGTAAATTATACTATTTTGTTTGACATTTTGGTGTGTGTTGAATAACTTTATAATTGATTTACTTTAAATGGACATTAGTGAAATTGTACTAACAATAAAATTTTAATTTTAAGGTGAAATTTGCTTGTTTAAGTAGAAAGGGTATTTAGTATTGATGTTCTGAATTATGATGAAAATTTGGGTATGTCTTTGAGCTCAATTAGACGAACCTGGTTAATTAACGTAAAGGGGTGGTAGATGCTCCTTTATACTCAGACTCCGGTCTGCTTATATTGTTATATTAATTAGTAGGCATCCAACAAGGACTTTAATTCTGGATGCACATTAAAATGATAATAAGATTAATCTTGAAATTCTTTTAAAACTGAATTTTATGCTGAAATTTAATTTGAAAATTTAATGTATTCTGAATATTGATGTAAATAGAGTTAACGTTGATGTTTGTGGTAGGAATGTGTTTGTTTTTTATGTATGAGGATGAAAGCTATCTAGAGGAGCAGCCGAGGCGATTAACAGAAGAAAATCAACAGACCAGGTAATTCAAGAGGTTTCACAGCAATATATATATATATATATATATATATATATATAATAATTTTCAAGAATCAAGAAAACAGTAATAATTTATTTTTATTATCAGTTCCTCACATTACTGGTAATTTCAAAGATCTATGTATTTATCACCTCGAGTATGTGGTGTACTAATTTATTGCTATCTACATTTATCAGGCATAACAAATAATTATTAAACATTTGCATAATCCACAATTGTTGTTTGCATTTTAGCTTTGTGTCTTTAATAATAACTCATTCGGTAATTTTAATTATATCTTAGTTATATAATATTCAGGGTTGTATACTAATATCTATCGATTCCAAATTCATTACCATTCATGTCACAATGGAAACTTTATTAAAAGACGCAATTCAGTTAATTGTAAATTGATCTTATTTCAAACGCAAATTGCGAAATTAAGCGTAAACAATTTACAATCAGACCATTTATTCATTATACATCTTACTTTAATCGTATTAGAGCGTTTAATCTATTTCAGGCAGATTCCAAGCGAGTTCAACGAAATTTAAAGTCAATAGAGATTACTGATAGAAATTCTTTAATTTAGAAATTCTCATAAGGAAAGAATTTGTAATTGGGAAAGTGTTCTTGCTCAACAATTTTTACAAGCTCAATCTACCCCTAATCGATTCAATAGAAGTGCACCTGTGTATTGCCAGTAATCAAGACGGCAAGTTGCCCATAATTTAATTAAAATAATTTATTCATTTTCAGTCGTGGTTAGAATTTTGGGCTACGTTCAAGTCTTTAATTGATTCTAATCCCAACATTAGTGAAATTAGTAAATATCACTACTTACGAACCTCTTTAGCTAATTTTGCAGCTGAGGTTATAAGCTCATATGCAGTAGCTTGGGATATAGTTGGTAAACGCTACCATGTTTCCCGCTTATTAATAAATTATCACGTGAAGGCATTATTTGATATTGAGCAAATTACCAAGGAGTATCCTACAAAATTGCAAAAATTAATCGATATTGTAAGTAAACATTTGAGTTCATTAATGCAACTAAACCAACATATCGAACATTGGGATACACTAATTTATTTATTTGATTCTAAGCTTGATATTGTTAGTTGTCGTGAGTGAGCTGAATAGAAGTCCAAGGTAGAAAATAAAACTCTAGATGACTTAAATATTTTCTCAAAGATAGAGCAGATTAATTAGAAACTACTCAAAAAGTCTAGTTCGTCAGGACAAGTTAGCTGCCGGGCATTCAACCAGAATTGTTAATAAAAACGCAGACTTTCACGTCTACTTACAGATCTTTTACTTGTCCTATGTGTACAAGAAAGGGTGATTAAATATTAAGTTGTACAGAATTTCTTAGACTTGATATATCAGAGTGGTCTAAGCGATTTCAACAATTAAAGTTGTGTATGAATTGCCTTCACAGCAATTATTCAGTAGATATTGCAAGGTCAGACGCAATTCGCTGTTGAATCAATCAGCTTGTTAAACTCAAGCTAAATTTTAGGGTTTTGCTTAGGATTATGCAAATTGAGGTTTACAACAAAGCTGGCCGATTGTGTAGTCCGCGAGCTCTTTTAGATTTCAGAGTCATAGTTGTTTCATTACATAATCGGCTTATGATAAACTTCAATTAGACTCTACAAATTGTAAACTTACAGTCTGGACCGCGCCACCCTAATAGTAAGTGCGTTCACTGAACACATGTGGCGCATTAGAAAAGCGCAATATTTGGTAAGTGAAATGGCGGAAAAGGTGGTTTTTAATAAAAGTATATGTCTGGTACAGATGGAACTGTTTCTACTGTTACAAATACAACAAAAGTAAAAGGAAAAAAAGTAATTATTGCATGTGGGTTGTGCAAAGTGCAATTATAACTTCCTTGATTAAACGGTATAAGATACTGTAACAAAGTCGCCGGATCGCGGCTTAGTTATTTTTAGCACATTACATCAATTTTTATTTGCCACAAGTTTAGAAATTCTAACCGCTATCAACCGACAAGCTTCAGCTATCAGATACCGCTATCACAAAAAGTCGCCAAATCTTGTCAATTGTCGATCGACGTCCAATCTCCGGATCTTTCTAGAAGCTACCGTAAGTTATATAAAAACGCACATAAGTGGTGGAAAAAGAAGTCGGTTTCGATAATAAGTCGCGTGTGCATCAGAAATAAATATTTAAAATAAATTTAGTCGTTACTTGTTAGTCGATACAAATTACTTGTAGTGAAATATAAATTGTAGAAATTAAGTGTTGTATAATTATAAGTCTAAATATCAATTACGTTAAATAAATTAAGAAGATCTTGTAAAATCAAAGTTACGCAGACGCTACAGTACTGAGGTAACAGACTATTCCAGCTTTTACGAAAATAATAAAGCGTAAAAAACTGCGGCGCCCAATACAAATAGAAGAGGTTGGCCAAAGAACAAGAAAAAGAAAAAAGGGTATGATTTTCAAATATGTAAAAACGAAGAATTGGTGCTGTCTACGAATCACGATATTAGTTCTACATTTTAAGTAAGTTAGAGTAGTGAGGGAAAAGTATGTGAGGCTAAGCCTAACGTTCCATCAGATATTATTTATGATGTCAGCACGGATAGCGCTGGCTTTGTATGCCCTTTACCTATTTCGCAACATCCAAGTAAATCGCCTGAGACACTTTCACATGCAGAAAGACAACTTTTGGTTAAAAATGGTTTTATTCCAGTTACAGAACGCGCATTTCCAAAAATGTAAAATATGCAAAAAGTAGTAGGGTAAGGCCGGTTTGACTTCAAAACGGTGTACGCGTATGTTTTTTCATGTAACATACGCGTGCACCGTTTTGAATCCAGACCGGCCTTATATACTTTCAATGTAAAATACGTGTGGACACGTTTTGAAGTCAGACCGGCTTTATATTACTTTCAATGGAACATACGTGTGTGACTTCAAAACACACGTATGCTACGTTAAAAAATGTAAGTGCAGAAAAAATGTGGAGCTGTTTTGAATTTGGTTTTCTAGCGAAAAGTTATAAAGTAGGTCAAATGCAAAATATCGCATTCAAGTCAATTGTGTTTAATTAAAGTGGATTCTGATTTGTTTTTTACTTTTGTTTAAAAGCTGCAAATACACATGGGCCAGTTTCAATTCAAAATGTGTGTGCACTCTTGTGATAGGTTGAATAGTAGGTTGGCAAAGTACGCAGATGGTGGTAATCTGCTATATAAGGAGATTGCTCCTAATATTAATTTAATTAGTCGAAGTTTACTGCATATTTACATACCTACATATACAAACATGTATATAGTTGATATTCAGGGAATTAAATACAAGAAAAACGAGTGTGTGTGCAACGAAATTGCGGTTTTGGACTTGTTGGTAGGTGTTGTTTGACATCAAATTTATAAACTGCTAATGCAGTCTAGTTGTTTGAGCCAAGATCATATAAAACATAACGACTGGGTGACAAGGAATATTTATGGTCTTTCTTGGGATGAATCTTCAACGGCTGGCATTGTGTCATCATATATAGCGCTTTATTTGAAGCAAATTATCCGACCCGGTGAAGAAGTATGTGTGAAGGGTCTAGAAAAGAAGAAATGGATGGAAACTTATCTAATGCAAAACGTTGTAACTGATATGCTTGCACTAGGTTGTCCTAAGCTATCGGAGTTAAAAATCAACAATCGTTTACTATGTAACATCCATTGTTATAGACACAGCAATAATAATCTGCAATGTCCAAAACAAATGTTATTAAAAGAATGGTTTGATAATAATAAAAAACAATAGAAAGATTGTGTCTGTATTATTTATTTTAATATAATTTTACAATGTTAGCCTTATTAACTATTTTTATAATAACAACTTCTAGCAAACATTATTTTTATCGATCCAGCTATTGTGTACGTTAGAGAAGCCTAACCATTTTACAAAGACTTTATTTCCACTCTTTCTTAGGACTTTTTCTACCAGGTAAATTCCTGGATGTTTAACCTTTTGCAACTCCATTTCATAAAATTCACCTATGATTTCTTTCTCGTCTTGATCTTCTAATATATGTTGCCGGATTGGTTACGTTTACCTTTTTAATCTTAAAAATTTTATTTGACCAGTTTGGCGTGTAACCTTTTGTAAATGCTTCTATATGTTTACTAATCCTCACACTGTCTTTAATTGAATATTTTGGTATTTTGGTTGCAAGTTTGATGTGGGTAAATGATGATTTAAGAATAGTTTTTTCATTTGATTTATCAACTTTTACAGGTTTGACTCCGATAGTATTGTGAACTGTATTGTTGTATTGTTTCACAATATCGCTTAAATTTTTTATCCAATTGTAAGAACCGTTCAGGTTAAACAAGCGCCACATTCTTCTCTTTAAAGTTCTAATTACACGTTCCACAATGCATGCTTTCATTGTAGAAAAAACACTATAATGGTTTATGCCATATGTCTGCATTAAGGATTGAAAGTGTTTGTTATAATATTCTTTACCAAAATCAGACTGCAAATTTCTTGGTGGATTTTTAAATTTATTTAAAATTGTTTTCATTGCAGCAGTAACATCAATACCTGTCTTACTTTTAAGTGGTACAGCCCATACGTATTTGGAGAAACAATCAATAACTACTAAAATGTATTTAAATCCTTTGTTTGTTTGCGAATATAGTAGCATTTTAATCAAATCGGTCTGAAGAAGGTCATTTAAACCTTTTACTATCACTTTGCGTCTTTTGAAATTTATTCTTGCTGGTTTATGAACTTCATTTACTATATCCTCTTTCACTTTTGATTGAACAACTATCATAATACTTTTTTTTAAATCAGGATTTATTAAATACAATTAATAAATACTTCTATGTTTGAATGTCGAGGGCTTCACTTGCTTTGAAAGGAACTTTTAATATAAAATCAAGAAACATTGTGGTATTGTTTATGATAGCACCGCTGTTACGAGAGCTGATTACATCCATACGTTTAAGCAAAAATTCTTGTAACTTACATAACTTTTTTCGTTTATAAGAATTTCAATGTCTTGCGGGTATCCTTTAATATTCTCAATGACTGCTTCCTCATAAGAAAATTCATAATTATGTTTAATGTTGAAAATAAAGAATGTCTTGCAACTGTCGATGAATGCACTAGAGTAAAACGTTGCTACTACCATGTAATGTAGCATATGTGACTTGTACGCAATCAAGGTTTCAAAACCTTCATTTTTGTTTTCATATTGCTGTTCACTTATATCTATTTATGGTTATTTAAGTGCCTTCTAAATTTGTCAATTGTCATATCATCTAATCACTTTCGCCTCGCGCAATTCTTCAATGATCGAATTTATTTCGTTGCCGTGACCTGTGTGTCCAGCAGTCTGAGATGAAACTAAAAGCCGTAATCTATCAACAAGTTCATTGGGATCATTCCAATATAAATAATCTATGGCGTTATTTGATACTTCTATTGCCATATCGTCTCCAAGACGCTTTCTATAGGGCAATGTTTTAGGTCTACGAGGTGTTTAGGGAAATATGTTCAATGTAAATATTATATTTTTGTATTTATATGAATTATTACCCTGAATTTGTTCTGTTTCAGAATAATATCTTCTATTAGCATTTGTTCTTTTCACAATATCAAGGTATGACTTTAGATCTTGCGGTCTGTACCCGACAGGATGTTTTTTAAACAGTAGTTCATATAATCCAAGAGTACCTTTATATTTCAAATCATTTATTAGTACATTTTCATCATCCAACGCGAAATTCGAATTGCCTATCATAAGACCATTTAAATCAGGGTTAAATCTAATACCATATTTATGATCAAATTCGTTCTTATTAAGTATAATGCACGCAACATGTCAAGAATTGCTATAAATGCGGGAAATTTAAAGCAATCGACACTCGATTGATTGTTTCAAGGCCGTTAACAACACAAAACCGGCAGTTTCTACAATCGTTAGGACTGCATTTATTTAATTAGAAAGTAGAATAAATAGTGAAATACTGAACGTGCGTGAAAAAGTTTACTTCGACAATGCAATTGTTAATATTGAAAAACATACTCATCAGCCTTATGCTAACACATTTTTAAATAATAATGATGAAATTCGAATCCCTATACAACAACAAGATGTATACACATTACCATCGAAGAGTATGATGTACATAGAAGGCAAATTAATTAAAACAGATGGAACGCCGTCTCAGACAGCAAAGTTTGTAAATAATGGGGTTTTGCTGATTTTTGATGAAATTAGATATGAGATTGGTGGTGTCATTGTAGATCGTGTTCGGAATCCTGGATTAACGTCTATAATGAAGGGATATGTTTCATATAATAGCAATCAAAGTAAACATTTACAAAACGCTGGGTGGTTTCCTATGGATGATTCACAAATAGTTGATGCCAATGGGAATTTTAACGTTGCAATAAACCTTTTAATGGTTCTCGGATTATGCGAAGATTTTAAAAAAATTATTTTAAACCTCCGTCATGAGTTAGTTTTACTACGTTCTAGTTTTGATACTAATGCTATAATTAATCCTACACCCGATGAAGAAATAAAAGTTGTTTTAAACAAAGTTTTATGGAAAATGCCGCATGTAGCCGTTGACTCACGAATTAATTAATTAATTTAATAGAATGCGTTGCACAAAATCAGGATTTGCATATTCCGTTTAGAGAATGGGAGTTGCATGAATATCAACTTCTACAAAAACGCAACGTCATACATGGAACATTAAAACAACAACACAATTAGAAAAACAAAGATTTGTAATTGTTGGTTTCCAAACCAACCGAAAAAATAGATACATGAGCAACTACAGTCGTTTTGATCATTGCTATTTAACCAACATGAAACTCTATTTAAATTCAGAAATTTTCCCGTACGATAACTTAAATTTGAAGTTTGAGAATAAACAGACTGCGTTGTTATATGAGATGTATGCCCAGTTTTAGCAATCATACTACGAAAAGAAAAATGAGCCATTTTTTAATCCTGAAGATTTACGAAGTATTGCACCATTAGTAGTCATAGATTGTTCTAGACAAATGGAAGCGTTAAAATCTGGTACTGTCGATATTAGATTAGAATTCGAAACTAGCAGAAACGTTTTGCCAAATACATCTTGTCATTGCCTTATACTTCATGATAAGATAGTCAAATACAATCCACTCTCAAACAGCATAAGAATATTATAATTACTTTATTATTACTCTACCTTTACAAATTATGAAAAAAAAAACACAATAAATCATTTAGCAATCACAGTCTATTTATTATTATTATTTTACATGTTTTTATAATAATAATTTTTGCTTAAATATTTTTTACATGTTGGAATTATTAAGTGATTTAGTAAACAGTCATAAACATTGTCAAATTGTGTCAGTAGAACCGCTAATATTTACAAGCAATTTAAATAAAAGTTTTGTTATACATTTCTCAAATAAACTAACAGATATGTTATTAACAAACTGGATTTTTTTTTTAACAGAACGGTTACTACTATTTTTCCCTACAATACATTTATACTAATATAGTTCAACTCGGACAGATTAAAAGGTATCCTATTTTTAGACACATCCAAAAAAGAAAACGGTGTACTTGTGCAGGTATAAGCATAACACTGAAGTTTTTATAACTAAAAAAATATTATACGTTAATCGGGATAAAATAAATCGCATTCTTTATTTGAGTCAGTGGTTGAAGCTTTACAAGTCATTTCGGAGTGTATAGTTATACCCCCAAGGTTTAGTATCAGTGGTTGAGGTACTAAGAATTCTTTTATTATCACTTGTATTAAGAACAATTTTGTTTTGTTTTATAGTAAACACATCATGTTTGACTGATCTAATTAAACATTGATGTTTCTGTACAGTCTGTTTATAAAACAAAGCATTCTTATAATCATCAAAAGAAATTTGCTTATTACTTGCTGAGGAAGAACCATTTGACTTTTTTATTACCCTATCCTGAACTCTGTAAGTGTACATTTTAGATCTAAGCCCTACAAACTTTAGCATGATATCACCATTGTTTTCATCTTTCATAATACCAGGAACCTTTTTATTTGATAATGGAATATGATATTTGTTATGGGGGTCGTAATCGGAAGTATCAAATCTATGAATATTTTGTTTGATATAAGAGTAAATATTTTCAACGCTAAACTCGTATATCAAACTATCCGTATCTGTGTACAGAAGCTTTGTTTTGTTAGCAAATTGCGATTTTATATAACTATAGTGAAATTCATATAAATAGGTTTTCGAAATATCTAGAATAGAGAAACCTGCATAAATGGGTTTGTTTAAATAAACCTCTAATTTATTCATTTCTATTAAGACAAGATCTTTGTCTAACACAGTGCAACTGTGAAAATTAGGTTTCGCTATGTAACTACGAGCTCCAAACCGTCCTTCCCATTCGGTCACTAATTTCACATCTTTCCATTTCCGTACGTTTTCCATCATTTTCCCATAAACCGAATTTATCATATTTTTATAAAAGCATATATTGAAACTGTTTTTTGACTGTTGTCTTAATTTCGTATTCAAATCAATGTATTCTTTTAACCAAGGGGCTTGTTTAAACCGAAGAACCTTATGAATCTTTTTCAGTTCTAAACCGTAGCTTAAATAAATTTTTAAATTCTTGTAGTAAATAATATAGTTGAGTTTTGGATATAAAGTTGTAAGTAATTTCTTTAGGTTTGATTTATTAGAAGGTACTGATGGTATCATATGTTCAGGCGCCAACAGTAAGTCACTGTGAATTTTATGTAAAGATACTGGGTAGTGTAAATCGCATTCAAAAAAATATACTACATCAGAATCATCGGGAATATTAAGTATGTTTAAACGTACTATATCTGGATTGGTGCCATCTAAAAATTCAAATTTTCCATATAGGATAGTCAGACATTGCAGTCCCATATAAATTATTAACATCAAAATACATTAAATATTTAGAATCGAAATTCGGATCATAATCTGCATTCATATATTTGTTATTTGCTTTGGCATATCTATTCGAACATTGAGAAACGCCACCACGATTTCCCCGTTCTAAAAACATTATTTTTTCAATATCAGTAAGCAACTCGAGTTTAACGTTCGTCGTTTTTAACATTGCGTCTAGAGCTAAACCAGGAGCCGTAAAGTAGTGAAGTGGATCTAGCTTATACGTGAACATGCAAGTTTTTCTAAAGTTTTCAAATATGTCAGTCAAGAGCAGTACATCTGTTTTTAAATATAGATCTGAATAGTCCTTTAGTGTTTTTATATTAAATGTTTGCCAAACGTGTTTAGCATGATTGTAGTCTTCATCTGAGATTTCTTCATTGCGCAAACGGTTAAAGAATGCTGTTTTACAGGGTAAATTGGTTTCATTGAGCCTACCACAAGAGTTAATGTAATCATAAGGAAATATGCCTTTATGCGTAAGTAACCGAAACTCATTATCAGTGTTACAATTTTCCCTGGTGATGGATTTTTTATTATCATCTAAGTAGGAAGCTAATTTTTCAATGCTAGATGCCATAAACCTGAATGAATCGATAAATCTAAAACTAACTTTCGTACCTTTTACATATTTTGTAAATGATATGTATTTTTCCTTATTTATTGGTAGAATGCTTAACAAACCTGAAAACCCTAACGCGATTTTTTTAATAATGAAATGCGAATCGTAGCCTGATAAGTTATGAAAAACTACTGGTATCATATAAGAATTATGATAATTGATGTTGCAATCTTGATGAGCCGCTCCTCGAAATTCACCTGTAAAGTGACAGTGATCGCGAACTCTAATATCATCTATACTAAAAGGTTTATTGCAAATGTGACAGTGAAGGGCAAATTTAAATGCTGACTTTTGTTCTTCTGTTAAAGGATTTATAGGTTTTGGGTTACAGAAAATTTTATTCGTCGTTTGTGAAATCAGTTTCAATTGAGCAACAAACCATTCTATACAATCCTTTCCGCGATACAATTGAAATTTGGAATATTTATTATCATACGAGCATTTCAAATAGTACGCTACACTAAAGGGTATATGTCTTTGGTAACGGACTGTTATTAAAATATTACCTAATTGCATAGTTCTAATATACTTTTGAGATCTGCATAAACTACAAATGATACCTTTTCTTGGTAGTGGAAATGTTTAAATTTTAGATACTTTTTAGATTCTTCGGGTAATCTTATTGAACAAGTATTCTGTTTTTCGCAATGATTTAAATGATGCTTAAGTAATGCTGCTGTACTAAAATTATTTAAACATCTATAACAAAAAAAATTTCTATGGTGATGTGAAGACAACTGTTCTGCAAATAATTTTGACATATCTTTAATGCAAGTAAAATAAAAGTGATTCTCATTAGCATTTGTCGGACGAGAATATTGTAAGGAATCATTATTTAAAACTAACAGATTAATAGGTTCTATTTTTTAAAATTTTCACTTAAACAAAGTGACAGTATTTTAGTATTTTCTATACAATATAAGTTAATTGCGAGATTGTTGAGCTTCTCAATTTTTTTTATGTCCTTTAATGCGATTAGAAACTGAATTGAATTGTAACGTAATACTGTATCAAAATGTGGATAGCTAGATATTCTATGAATATTTTGTTTAGCAGGATGTAAAGCGGAAACCAAGGCCCAAAGAAAGCAATGTTAATCGTTATTTATTACATTTACCACAGCTCGTTTTTTTGCTATAAAATCCGGAACCGGAATAAACGTTGAACAGCCTCCTTTAAGCGGATCATGATTGTTTATATTTACCTTCAAGTGTAAAACTTCTTGGATTGCCCAACCTGAATCCTTTTCGCTAAATTCTCCAATCGCTTCGATATCTTGTCTAATACGTTCTCCTTATACCACTGCTTGAGATTGGTGTTTATATCGATGTGACGATTTGCAGTAGGAAACGTCTTCAAATCTATTTCACCAGTTGTAGGCTTAAAAAAGTTAGCGGTCAATATTACATTAACTTTCAACATTGACTTTTTTTTAAGCAAACAACAATCTTGCGTTTAAAACTAGCGAATGCCTTGTCTAAGATCACTAGAGGATCTTTATAACTTAAATTGGTAATAAGTCCTGTAATTATTCGACTTCCAAAACATGATTGTACATCATGCCAAATCAAATGTCGAATATGACTTCTAGACAGCGTTGCATCAATACCTTTACCTTGGTATTCCAAAGAGCGTTTCAAGCATCTCAATCGTACAAAGTAACTTTTAAGATGTGCCAAATTAGACTCCAGCCTACTAGGATTTTGATTGCCTTCGTATACTTTGTTTTTAATCGCAAGCTTTAATAAACTTATGTTTGTCTTTAGAATTATCATGTGTTTCATAATTTCGTCAACTGATTTGATTTCACTGTTAACTTTAAAATATCACTACTAGCTTTGGCTACTGTTTCAGAATTCATGATTCTATACAATCACTACACTACACTACTTAATATATGTAGAGATTTATTGGCTATTTATACATAAATATCATCTGACGTAAGCAAAACAACTGTAAAGGAATTAGCATACAAAAAATGTTATAATCCAATAATATTTATTTCTATGCAATCAAAATAATTGCATAGCGAATTGCTTTGGATGCAATTGTTAAAATCGCCTTTATTTACGTTTTGATTCAAGACGATTTTCAAGCATGAATGGTTTAATTCTTAAAGAATATTTAGCAGAAAAATTAACACTGAATTTTTAATTTCCGACAAATCCAGTTTTAATAAGCAAAGTATTTGATTTCATTTTATTAACAGTTGCATCGACACGACGACGACCTTGTATCATTTCATTCATGCATGTGTTTACAGAAAATATGCTTGCTTGCAGTACAGTAGTACTAGTAATATTCTTACACGACCTTTGATTTAATCTCGTGTGTACGGAAATATGCTAGCAATACAGTACTATTTTTATTTTATGGTTACATATAAAAAAAATTCAGAAAAAATAAAGCAAATTTGAAATATCTCAGATTAAACTATCAATTTTGTTTAATAATTTACACACTCATGACTATGTGCGAATGAAACGTTAGCAAAAGCAATCCTGTACCTATCATAAATAGAATGCCGTTTTCTGGTTGTGATTAGGTACACAAATTTTTTTTAAAAACCAGTATTAAAAAACATTCTGCAGTTTTATAATACAATTAACGTCATGTAATTTAATTTATTGTAAGCTATATATTGCAGTACCTTGACAATGAAAGAATTTCATGATGTAGCATGACTCGTGTAAACGCTTTTAATGTAAACACACAATTACAACATACCTATATATATATATATATATATATATATATATATATATATATATATATATGTCAATTTTTTTCAGTTTTACTGAAAAGTAAATTATGTCACCAATAATCTAAAACTTATTCTATATTACTGTACTAGTTAAGGGCTATTTGCATCGCATTATTTTAAACGACATTTAACTAATTTAGGTTTTTTATTTTACTCTGTGCCTTAGTTGCAATTTTTCATACAATGAATCCAATTCGTTATTTCTGCTGAGGCATAATTATATTTGCTTACATACTGTTTTTTATTCATTAGAATAGATTACATAGCTGAATATATAACATTTTCATTCGCAATTTTTTCAGAAAACGATGCAAATTTTAAATTTTTTTCTAACAGGCCAGTTTCTTATTTAATATAAATACTTAACGTAGATTTTACCAACAGTATTCAATCAGATCTCTTGTATAATTATTAGTTACTACTACTAGCAACTTTAAAAGATGAGTAACTTATCATCGATCAAAAATGGTAGCAGTACCAACGATAGTGTAAAAGTTCTAGAACAATTTATATTTCATTCTAACGAAGACTTGATTAAAGAAGTTTTTGGTTCTTCACCTCAACTTGACACTGCTGCTATTTTTGATAGTGACGTAATAGATATATCACGGTAAGTGCTTTTTCACATTTATACATGTGTTTTAATATTGATAGATTTGCGCGTTTTAGGAGCAATGAAATGTCCGAGTCTGCCGCTCCTGATGATGTTGTTCCACCGCAGCCAGTTTCTCTACTCGAAATTAGATGTACCAGTGATCAACGTCATAGTAAAGCAGAACCATACATGTACGTTAGAATATATTTATGTTTATGCAAACACTACTAATTTATAAGTTACATTAGATTAGGATCAAAAAACCATTCTGGAAATTCTGAGGCTATCGTTGGATCGTTGGCACATTCTGATCCTTTCAGAAACATCAGGTAGTATACAAAAGAAAAGGGGAACCTACAATAATCTGTTATGTTATGCTCACAGATCCGGCAAAAACATCTTGACTATGAAAAAGTTATGTGCAGGACCTAATATGGCTGTTTGCTGTGAAGATGACAAATCCTACGAAGATGACACAGTAGAGTTGCTTAATGCATTTAAAAAGCGTGGAGAGAAGCTACTGCGTCGTCTAGGTTTGGAACTAGAAATAATAAAGCAAAAAAAAAAGAGGAACTGGCTGCAAGGGAGCAGCAAATACTTTAAGAACGGGAGTTAATAAATACTTTTTCATTTATAAATAGTTAGATTTTAACTGTAAATAGTTAGATCAAAATATTCAACAATTTGTAAATAAAAGTATTTTATAAAAGTTTCTCTTTTGAAACAATACTTTCTCTAAACAAGGTAGTAACCTCAAAGTAAAACACACATAAATCAGAACCCACTTTAATTAAATACAGCATTCTTTATACAATCGACTTAGATGTGTTATAATAAAATAAACAGTAAAGAACAAGATGTATATTATTATAATAAACTAATTTCTTAGAATAGTGACATATTATTCTGAAAATCCTATGTTGACAGTTAGACCGATCGATCCCTTACTAGTTATGTATACGTGTTTGTTCGAGCCAATACTTTCATTTAATTGTTTCACTCCATGCGCTTGAAGGTATTCAAAATTCTCAATGGCAATATACTTTTGAACTCTTCTGTTTCCACTAATACTCTTTCTCCATATTTTGTCTTGACAGTTTCCACTTTCAAAACTTCAAACCTCTTATTCACTACAATATCTTTTGAATTTACATAAGGTTTGCGATATGTGGTTTCAAGGTGTCGCCGTGAATCAATGTAGTAAGCGTAAGACTACGGGTTGCATACCTAACGCGGAAGGGTGCACACGTGTTTTCTAAAGATCAAGATCTACCTGAAATTTAGAAAGTGTTTCTTAAATATCGTATTAACCGCAATTAATCAGTATGAAAATAATAATCTAGTGTAGCTTAGTGTTAATTATAATGTAGTTTATTAATAGTGTCGTAAGCATAATTTTAATTGATCAATTAATAGCGTTCATTTATTTCTCACGTAATAACTCGGTAATAAACATTATTTATGTGACCGCGCATGAAACCGGACAAGAAGCAAAAGCCCACAACGATAAGGAAAGTGAAAAAACAAAGTAAATCGCATTTTAATGAAGAAATTTTATCGCGTAAGGGTCTATTAAACCTGAAAAATAAAATAACTGAAGAGTGCAGTAAAATTCAAACGTCTACAAACACGGCCGCCTCGACCGAACCCTCGGCATAGGTAACAAATAGTTGTAGTAAGAATGTAGTTCCGGACGAAGAGAACAATAACGCAAGTAAATCAATGGGTTCAAACATTGACGACAAGGATACAAAGACAAACAACGACTCCATTTTCATGAAGAATTTTGTAACGCCTGCAAGCTCAAAAAGAATGCTTACACAAATAGATCCGGAGGAATTTCTAACACCACGGAAATCTATAAAATTAAACAAGAGAACTGAGAGCATAGAGTAGTGGCGCAGACTCTACTCCAGCATCTGCATTCGAAGCGAGAGCACGCACATCTACCTTCGCCTCCGGGCGAAACAAGGTGAGCAGCGGAACGGTGACAACTCGAGGGCGTTTTCCAGCTATGCGGGGCGCCAAGGAATGGGAACACAAGCGAAATCGTTGGGGATGCATATCCGTCAGCCCTGTTTCGACGAGCTACCCGACGATGGAGCGGCCTGTGGCGAATAGCCATCCTGTCGGCGAAAACCACGGGCCAGTGGACCCAGGATTTGGATATCGCATAGTTGGAGAGCAATCAAGAGGAAGACCCGGGAAGCTGCTCACCGCAATGACCATCCGCCAAAACATGGCGGGATCAACAACAACAGATAGAAGAAGCAAAAACAAGATACCAACAAGGCAGCCAAAATTTCTGAAATTAATGCTGCATAAGGAGGATGGGCTTTAGCCCAGGATCGACAAGCTGTACTGAGAGCATAGAATCTCTTGCAACTAGCAATAGATATTCACCCATCTAATCTAACAATGATAACGGAAATTCACAAATGGAATATGAAATTGAATCGGAAAGCGAATCGGAACCCCAAAATATTTCAGAAGTACGAAAGAAAGTAAAACCACCGCCACCCATCGTGATCCATGGAACAATTAAAAACCATAAACAATTAATTGAAAACGTAGGCACGAAGGTAAACAAGGGGTTCTCGGTTAAATATACGGCCGCGAATACAAATATCTTTATTCAAGATCGCAATGAGAGAAAGTTATTTATCGAGTATTTGGAAAAGGAGAATTGCAAATTCCATACGTACTCTGACTTAGATGAAAAATCGCATGTGTTCGTTTTACGAGGGCTTAGTGGGGACGTAACAAGTGAGGAAATCGCAGAGGAACTCAAAGATAAAAACATTCCTGTAATAAACACCTATGTGATGAAGACAAAAAAGGTCCCATTATTTTTAGTGATAACAAACAATAAAGTGACTCTAAAAAAGCTGCAACAAGAAGTTAAAAGTATATCATACACCCGTGTGAGCTGGGAACGCCAGCTAAACAAAAAACGTATCAACGTATCACGCAGTGCCGCCGGTGCCAGAAGTGGTCACATGCAACAGCACACTGCAGAGGGGCCATTAAATGTGTTAAATGTGCAGGAGACCATTGGACTTACGTGTGTACCAAAACCAAAGATACACCAGCAACATGTGCTAATTGCAGCGGCCCACATCCTGCAAGCAGTGAGGACTGTCCAGTGTATGCAAGTATTGTGGAAAAAATCTCAGAGAAAGAATACAAATCGACAACAAACGCAAAAATAATCAAGCAAGATCCCCCAAACATAAACAGTGGTAAACATTTTCCTAGATTAACTGTTAAAGCTCCATTGACAAACGCATGGAAACCACCCCAACAACAACAACAACCCCAGGGGGTCATCCAACGACCAACAGCCAGCGAACAGCAAGAAGAATTTCAAGAGCTCATCAGTGAAATAAGTAAACTAAACTCACTTATAAACGTAAAATCTATGCTAAAAGCCGTAAAAGACTTAAATTCAATCTTAGTTAAATGTAAAACACCTATGGAAAAATTTTCCGCATTTAATAATTTCGTTACAAGCCTGGATAATTATGGATTATAAAGTTAATTTAGTTACATGGAACGCAAATGGTATACAGGGTAAAATAGAACAATTAATACATTTCATAAATTCCCACCAGCTAGACATAGTGTTAATTAATGAAACCAAACTAAAGAAAAAACATAAGATTAGAATAAGAGGATTTACCATTATTAGGAAAGACAATGTAAACGAAACTGGACAAGGCGGAGTAGCCATAGCAGTTCGAAATAGTGTTAAGTTTAGTGAAATTAAGTTAGAAAACAATAGTGTAGAGGCCTTAGGCATAAAACTTCCGAACAATATCAGTATAATAAGTGTATATAACTCTCCAAGAAATAAGTTTAGTGTAACGGATCTAGACAAATTATTTAGAAAACGAAATAAGGTAATAGTAGTGGGTGATTTAAATTCCAGACATCACAGCTGTAACTGTCACAGGGACAATCGAAATGGTTTAACCCTAAGAGATTATGCGAACAGAAACAATTTAGAAGTAATTTTCTCTGAAAATCCAACCCATTTTCCCTGGAATGGAAGCACCCCAACAACAATTGATATATTAATAACTAAAAATGTACCATATTTTATAGAACTCAAGTCAATCATAGAACTCGAATCAGATCATAACCCAGTCACATTTTCCTTACCATACGGAACAAAAAAAGACAGTCATAAAATCGGTATCAGATCATACAGGAAGACCAACTGGAAATCATTCAGAGCGGACCTAGATAAAAAACTTCAAATTAATTGGAACTTGATGAAATGGTTGCAAATTTTACCAATGCGGTAGTTACTAGCATTAACAACCATATCCAATGGGTGGAAATAGACCCAACTAAAGACAAGCTTCCTGAAAATATTATAAAAGAAATAAAAACAAGAAACGGTATAAGAAAGAAATGGCAAAGAACTGCGGATCCTATTGTAAAAGAACGTTTAACAGAAGCCAACAGAAACATAAGGAATGGCATCAGAGAGCACTACAACAGAGAGTGGACCAAAAAACTTGAAAGCCTTAACCCGCAAGACAACTCCCTATGGAAGATCACTAAATCCCTAAAGAAGACTTACGAACCGATCCCAACATTAAAAGAAAACGACTTGGAATATATTACTGACATTGACAAAGCAAACGCCCTAGCAGAAAAATTTGAATCAATTCACCAACTAGAAATTAACCAACCCATGCACGAAGAACTCACCAAAGAAGTAACGAAACAATTAAATCAGATCAAAAACTACAAAATACCAAAAAGTGAACTGAAAAATATACTCACCTCTCCACACAAAGTAACTGCAATAATAAAAAGGCTACCAAAAAACAAAGCTCCTGGAGAAGATACCATCCAAAATATAGTTATTAAGAATCTGTCGAAAAAAGCAATAACACAATTCACATACATAATAAACAATATGTTAAAACTCCAACTCTTTCCAGAAAAATGGAAGAAGGCAATAGTAATCCCAATAAACAAACCTGGCAAAGACCACCGCACAACAACCGGATATCGACCGATCAGCCTGTTACCAACACTGGGAAAAGTGGCAGAAAAAATTATCCTAAAGAGAATTACAGATCTGGAACCAAATATAAAAACCTCACAAGAAACACAGTTTGGATTTAAAGCAGAACATAGCACCACCCAACAGGTTGTTCGGATCGTGAATGATATAATTACAAATTTCAATCAAGACAAAGTAACAACTATGGTATTATTAGATATTGAAAAGGCGTTTGACAAAATGTGGATCACCGGACTAATCTACAAACTAAACAAATTAAACTTTCCAACATATTTAATAAAATTATTATATTTATACTTAAGCAACAGAAAATTTGTAGTGAAAATTGGTGAGTGCAAATCAGAAATCAAAGACATAAACGCAGGAGTTCCGCAAGGATCAATAATAGGGCCAAAACTTTTTACCATATATCTCAGCGATCTACCAGAATTTCCCAGAACGAAAACCTCCTTTTTGCGGACGACACCGCTATATATGCCCATTCAGACCACGCAATAATCAGTAGCCAACAGACACAGTTTCATTTAAATATTCTACAAAAGTTCTACAACAAATGGAAAATTGCAGTCAATCCAGAGAAAACGGAAGCAATAATTTTCAGCCGTAAGTTCACTAACTCAAAAATATTTAAGCCCATAAAAATCCACGACTCCAACGTTAAGCAAGTGGATTGTGTAAAATATCTTGGTGTATACTTAGATCGAAGACTGAACTTCAAAACACACATAAAACACAGCATCAGAAAAGGATATGCAACATCAAAGAATCTATACCCGCTAATGGCGAAAAATAGTAAACTCTCGAAGAAAAATAAAAGATTAATTTATACAAGTATAATCCGACCAACCATCACTTATGCTGCACCAGTGTGGAGTAACATCAGCAAAACGGCCCTCGAACCACTACAACGCTTCCAAAATAAATGTCTTCGCCTAATAACAGGAGCAGATAGATACACACGTATTACGGACCTACACGAGAACGCAGAAACAGAAACACTGAGAACCCATATAAACAAAATAAATGAAACATTTTATACCACAAAGCTTCAAGCAAACGAACTTTTACAACAAATCACAAATATCAGACAAAACGACTCGCCCTTTAAAATAAAACATAAACTTACATATCAACACCTACAAATATTCCAACAAAAGAAATAGTAACAATCTAAAAATACCCTAGGGTATATAAGCTAAAAGCAGGTTTTTAGATGAATGATTTTTCCTGCTCAAAAAGACTGAAAATAGATAAAGACATCGCAATTACCATAAACAATTAGCTGATTGTATATAATAATCCATGTTATAATACACTACAAATCAATATGGACGTAAAAGAGAATGATAAGACCAACTGGCCAGGAACATTCTACAGGGCAAACAGAAAATTTACAAATATATGTCTTGTTAATATTATGTAACTTGCCATTATCTAGTTTTATGTAAAAGATTTAATAAACTTGTTTTGAATTTTGAATTGTAAGACTACGGATCCCAAGGTCCCGGGTTCAAATCCCGACACGGCCGACTGCTTGAAAAATGGCAGGTGAGCATTTTTCACAAATATTACGCCCTCGTTCGGATGAGAGGTTAAATGGAGGTCCCGTGTGTGAGTGTTGTCGCGCACGTTAAAGATCCCTACCTTGCCTGGAACGGCAAGGGTTCGGCAAAATTCTAAATTTCTAGGCAACAAAAAACTCGTCTCCTGGCCAATGTAGTACCTTCTGGTGGAGCATTGGAAATCTAAATGAACGATATGTGGTTTCATTAAAAATATTGAAAATCCATATTGCATTTAATTACTTGTTTCTATCTTACACACAACACTCCGTTAACTAATTTATGTTGTTATGATTGCTAGTCGAAGATTTTTCACTTATATTAGATAGGATTGACCTTCATTACCACCGCTGCTTTTCCTACTGTTGGGCACACTTTAAAGTCAAACCGGCCTATGTGTATTTGCAGCCTCTAAATAAAAGTAAAAAACATAAATCAGAATCCACTTTAATTAAACACAATTGACTTAAATCCGATATTTTGCATCTAAGCTACTTTATAACTTCTAGCTAAAAAACCGAATTCAAAACTGCTCTACATTTTTTCTGCACTTACATTTTTCAACGTAGCATACGTGTGTTTTAAAGTTACACACGTATGTTCCATTGAAAGTAATATAAAGCCGGTATGGCTTCAAAACGTGTCGACACGTATTTTACATTGAAAGTATATAAGGCCGGTCTGGATTCAAAACGGTGCACGCGTATGTTACATGGAAAAACATGCGCGTACACCGTTTTGAAGTCAGACCGGTCTTACCCTACTACTGCGAAATGAAGTGGCTTTTGTAGCCAGTGTCTTAAGATTGTGTATTTTGCTTTTATTGCTATTTATTTATTCTAAAAACAATACTGTAGCGGGCTACTATTAACGCGTTTCACTAATTTAAAACAAGTAGTAACAAAAGTCTTTATTACTCACAGTTCACAAGTCTAACTAACAGTATATGCCTTATTTATAGATGTTTTCAGTCCACCTAACAATGAAGCACTATCACACTAATACGATTTACAAGCACTAATATTTTCTTAAATTAATTCTGTAACCATAAGTCTCCTCAACAACACTAAGCACTACTATAATTTATTTATTACACTTTTGTCTATTTATGTATTCTACAAGCTGGCGGTACAATATACACGTTCACATAACACAAATTTATATTTACTCTTGGACTTTTCAAAGCGTAACTAATTAACTTTACACGATATAATTTATATTCGACATTTAGATATAGACTAACTCTGTACTTCATCAGCGGTCTTATATATACCCTGAATTAAATAGATAAATCTCATGCAAGAAAGTTCGAGGCTTTTGTAGAATATACATTACTTACGGCGCCTGTGTGTTTGACGGGTTGCCTAATAGTAGTTAGTAACACTGCCCTCTCTTTAAAACCGTTACGTCTCGTAACTGTAAATACATTTTGACGCCAATTCGATGACTCATGACGGTATCGGCAGTTATCTCTTCTGGTGCATCCACCACGTCGTTAGAAATAACAGTCAACACTCTTTTCTTGGTTTTGGTAGGCACCCGGTTGTCAGCAACAAACAAGGACCTAGACGTTGGTTCCCTGGAAAATTACTTCTAGCATACTTCGGACCATTCTCCAATCTACGCGATCCAGTCCACAGCCTAGTTTGCGCACCGCTAGTCTCGTTTTTTCATCATCTGAGCCTTAAGATTCAGCAAAACCTCCCACAGATGTCCATAACTAGGTCTCTGCCATGAAAAATTTTTGGTGACCAGATAGTAAACATAACGATTTTTATCTTGAAGAACAAAAGCTTTTCCTAAAGTTAACTGCTGTTGTACTAATTCATTTACACATCCACACCTTTTCTTGAAAACAACAGCTATTCCTTTTGACATTTCCAGATCTTGAGCTACGCAATGTGCAAGGGAATACCCTTCTGGTGCCTTAAACAGGTCTTGCTGTTTTACAACAACTCACTAAAGCGGAACCACCATACGCCGCCATAAAACTCTCAAAATCTACATTTGGCTCATGATTAATAACTCGTCGAACACCATTCTCATTATTCGAGTTTTCCTGGTTGTTGCCAGCATAGGATGTTAAAGGTCAAAGTGTACCATTTTCGGTTTACCACGGGGAGATCTTCTGATCCAGTACACTACATCATTAATTCTTTTTAACACTTAGTACGGGCCAGCCATTGTCTTTGTAATTTTGGCGACAATCAACGGTTTCTTTGTGGATTATACAACCACACTAAATCTCCAGGTTGGTAACTACCTTCTTGTGCTCTCGTGTCATATTCTGATTTCATTCGATCGCTTGTTGCCTGGATATTCTTTTGGATCTTTTCGTGAATGCTATTTGATCTTACACAAAGTTTACTAACATAATCTTCACCTGCGATTTCTTCTCCACGTTTAAATCCAAACTGAAAATCCCATGGTAGCCGCAATTCACGTCCTAACACAAGCGAGAGAGAATCCTGTGCTGTCATGTACCGAAGATTGGTGCACCAGTAGGAACAAATGAAAATATGAATCCCAGTCTCGTTGATGTTCAGAGACATCTTTGGCTAGGTACTTTCCTAACGTCCTGTTTATTCTTTCAACCATTCCATCCGATTGAGGATAAAGTGGCATGCTTCTAGTCTTTCTGATTCCAAGATGCTTGCAGATGCTGTGAAACAACACTGATTTGAAGTTCCGACCTTTATCGGAGTGTAATTCCAATGGAACTCCAAAGCGACAAAACAACTCCTTCACTAGTACATTTGTAACCGTCTCGGCTTCTTGGTTAGATATAGCATACGTCTCCGGCCGTTTGGTAAAATAATCTATTGCAACCATTCAGTTGTTCAAATACGCCGTGGCAGTCGTCATTCCAATTATATTCTTGTCCATTTTCGGTTAATTTTGTCAACTGTTTGGCAATGTTTGCAAATCCAAGTATAAAACGTCGGTAATATGTGCACAATCCTAGAAAACTGCGTAGTTGGTGTATATCTGCTGTTGTAGGCCACTCTTGTGCCGTTTTTATCTTGTCAGGGTTAGCTCTTATTTCGGTTTCCGAAACGACATGTCCTAGGTATTTTACCTCTTTTTCAAAGAGGTGACATTTCTTGGGCTCAAAGTAAGGTTTGCCCCGCGTAATCTTTGGAATATCTCCTCTAGGTTCTTGAGGTGTTCTTCAAAAAACCCGCCTAACACTATTACGTCGTCTAGTTACACCAGACATGTGTTTCAGGATAGTCCACGCAGTATCGACTCCATCAAACGTTCAAAAGTAGTAGGGGCGTTGCATAATCCAAAGAGTATGGCCTTGAACTGCCATAACCCAGTTCCAATTGTAAACGCAGTTTTCTCTTTATCGTTTGGCTCCAAGCCTACTTGCCAGTATCCGCTTTTCAAGTCCAAGGTCGAAAACCATTTAGATCCGGATAGAGTATTCAAAGTGTCATCAATTCTGGGGAAAGGATAGCTGTCTTTCTTTGTTACATTGTTTAGCCGCCGGTAGTCTACACAAAACCTTGTCGACCCATCCTTTTTCTTGACAAGCACTACCGGGATACCCATAGACTATTCGAGGGTTCAATCACTCCCTGTTCTTCCATGTCGGTGATAATTTGCCAAAGGAAACCGCCTGGGATGTTGTCTTATTGGTTGCGCATCTCCACTATTGATCTTGTGTTGCACAACATTCGTTCATCCTTTCTCACTATCATCCAGTGCAAACACACCTCGATATCGTCCGACCAGTTCTTTTACCTTGCCCAGTTGGTCGCCGTTTAATCCTTGACACGAAGGTATCAACATATCCAGCAATTTCTGTGAGCAACCGTTGGCTGGTTTATTATTTGTGTCGTCTACACAATGTTTAATATGACATACTGGAAAGCAACTCCCACAATCATGTCTTTCTCGAGGGTCACCGTATGGGGATTAATGTTTAGCACCTTTACTGGTATCATATTTCAAAACTTTACCAGCGTTCTTCCAATCAGTAATCCCTTCTGACCCATTCCCGATTCAGTTGCTTCCATCACGCATACTTGTCCTTTCCGGAGCATACCATCCGGGCGTCCTATTACTATCATTTCCGCCTTCTCGGGTATTTTCATATCACAAATCATTCAAACTTGCATCGTTTGGTTACTCGTCTTTCGAAATGGAATCTCATCATCATCTATCGGAAGCACATTTTCTTTCATGTTTACATGAAACCCATATTCTCTCATGAGATCCATTCCCAAGATCACTTTGTCTGTAATTTCAGTTACTAACACCCGATGATTAATTAGTTTGTCTCCAATTGTCAACGTAACGGCAGTCTCTCCGTGAGTAGAAATTTTCTCACCACTTGCCGTTCGAAGACATACCGATGCAGGTAGCACTTTTCCACGAGCAATCAAATCTGGTCTCACAATAGTCCTTGTCGCTCCTGTATCCACGAGTAATCGGACAACCCTACCATTATTTCCTCCATCGATATAAATGCTGTCCAGACTTCTCATCGACGATGCAGCTCGGATAATAATCTCCGGGGCACTACGTTGTGCTGTCCACGTTCGTCCCCTTACGTCGACTTGCTTTGGTTCTTCCTACTTCTCAACCGGTTGTTTTTTGGTTGAGTGCAGCTTCTCTGTATATGACCAACTTTACCGCAGCTTCAGCATCGCAGACGCCATCTCCGCGGTCGTTGTCTTTCCAGCCTTTCTGCCTTTTGCTTTTCAAACATGCGGTTGATTATTTCTTCTATGCTGTTTTGCGATTGACCAGGTTCTTCTAAGGCAGACCGAACTTTGTGATTTACCCTGTGTGATGTCTGCTTGACTGCTTCAAATTCAAGCGCATGAGCCAACACGTCATCTAACATTTTTGGCCGTGCTAATCTTAGCGCTTACTGTATTTCGCCACCTCTAACGCCATCCAGAAATGTTTGAACAGCTAGTTGTTCGAGGAAGCTATCTGGTGCCGTTGGGTATGCCAATCTAACTAATCTGGCAATGTCAGCTTTGAATTCTTGCAGGCTTTCATTTGTCTTTTGCGAGCGGTTCTTAACTTGTGCATGGTTAACCTGTTGAAGGTGAGCGTCTCCATATCTCATCTCAAGATTCGATGCTAAGAGGTCGTAATCATTCTGCTGGTGATCGGGAATCGTTTGCAAGATGTTAAGAGCTTCCCCCCGTATGGCCACTATTAAGGAGATAGCCTTCTATTTGTTACCAAGGTGTTATACTATCGAATGTGAGTGGTTTCACTCTAAATTTTGACGGTATCGACTCGCTTTCTTCCATGCTTCTTATTTCTGGAATGTTCTGATTTACAACTTGGTTTGCTAATCCAAGTGGCCGCGTTGTTAGTGAAATCATTTGTTCTTGCAGCCTCATCACATCTTCCATTTTTATCAATTTACTGTCCAACTTTTGCTCCACTGTTTTTACCTGTTCAGTAAAATCTTCTTTTAATGCAATGGAGCTTTTCATTAATCTTTGTTCTAACGTAGCTGTACTTTCATTTAAATTTTGTTCCATTTTCGCAGCATTTTCGCTTAACTTTTCTTCCATGTTTTTAGCATTTTCACTTAACTTTTCCATTTTCTCAGCATTTTCACTAAACTTTTTTTCCATACCGAATTTAAAATCCTTAAGAAAATTTATTAAAGTTTTTGCGTCCATTTTAATTTGGCTTCTTGTAACAGGCATGTACAAACTCCTTAAATGTCTTTAGACTTGTGTGTTTTTTTCTTTTAAATTAATCATTATATACCTCACACAGTCTGACACCAGTGTAGCGAGCTACTATTAACGCATTTTACCAATTTAAAACAACTAATAACAAGTCTTTATTACTCACTGTTCACAAGTCTAATTTACAGTATATGCCTTATTTATAGATGTTTTCAGTCCAATTAACAAAGAAGCACTATCACGTTAATGCTATTTACAAGCACTAATATTTTTTTAAACTAATTCCTTAACTATAAGTCTTTTTAGCAACACTAAACACTACTATAATTTATTTATTACACTTTTGTCTATTTACGTATTGTACAAGCTAGTGGTACAAAATACACGTTCACATAACACAAATTTATATTTACTAAAAGATTTTCAGAAGGTCATGAACAACTAACTATATACGAGATGATTTATATACAACATTCTGATATAGACTAACTCCTACATTAATCACCTATCTTATATATACTCTACAATTAAATAGATGACTCATACTCCGGTATATGGTAGAAAGTTATAGGCTTCTGTAGTATATACATTGCTTACGGCGCTTGTGTGTTTGACGGGTTGCCTAATAGTAGCTCGTATCAATATGTTACAGATAAGAATAGAGATACACTTAATACCGAAGTATAGGTCTTTTAAAATCTTAACGACCTGCACAGAAATGCCAAATATTACTAACAAAATTAAAAACCAAAGTGAAACTATGATTGTGGAATGATGTGATGTTTTTAACAGTGTTGATGTTACCACATAAATATTTCTATACATAAACATACTGAAAAGACTTGTAGGCGTATTATAACTTTTAGAAACTTTTCTATTTCGTAACTGCTACTAATTATACAGCAAACGGATGACAAAGTCATTAATTTAAATAATCAGAATAGCAACAGTTTCTTTACGAATTTTTAACTTACTATCAAGCATATTGTAAACACTTTAATTTTGACGTTTTCGAATCCTGCCTCTTTCTTTCTGTTTTGTGTATTTTGTTTAATTTTACTTTATTAAAAGTTATTTTAAAGCACTTTTTCACTACGCTTCGAATGCGCCTTGCTTTCAATGTATTTATCATAGGTGAGGTAATTATTTACAAATTAATAACTTGACATTACATTAAAGATTATGTTAGCAAATCGTGATGTTTTTAGGTTGAACTGAAAACATCGAGTTAAATCCTTTTTTAAAGATTTCTTACTTCCTCCATTGCGTATCCCACTGTCGCTGAGATTTTAAAATAGCTATACCAATTATAAATAGATGTTTCTTGTAATAAAATTAACAAAAGAGTGAATGGCATAAGACAAAGACAATAACTGCTTTACCGAAATAAAAATAGCATATTATTCTATAAAACATACTAAATTTAACACCAGCAATTAGGCAAATTATTCCAAGAAACAGATCTGTTTCGTGTTTACAAGTATTGGTAAAAGTTGTTAATTCGTTCATTATTTAAAATAACACTAAAAATTTTATTTTTAAGAAATTAATGTTAAAGATTTCTTTTAATAGAAAAACTATAATCAATAGCAAAATTGACCTAGACTGAAGGTCCTTTACCTATATCAAACAATCAACGTTTTACATCAAAATTTTGCTAATTAGAGTGCATTTTATCTCAGACATTACTTCTTTTGAATTATCATAATTTGTGATATCTTTATAAGCACAACATATTTAACCAAACTAATCTAATAATTTTCAGATATTTAAAAATACACAAATAAATGGAAATCACTCTATATCAAATGCAGTTTCCCATAATAATAACCACAGTAACTATTCTGTGACAAACAATTTGTTCCTATTAAAACAACAATGCATAAATATTAAAACGTGTCGCTCACCTAGGAATTTACATACTTAGCTACATGTTTTCTAAACAACAAATTTTAGGACGTGACTACGATACTCGTACAAACCAAAAAAAAGAAGAACACTTTTACAAAATTTTCACACCATCCTTTCGTAAACAGAAAATTTCAAGTACTTTGATGAATCCACATAAATTGAAAATAAGATTCCAATTCCATAGCGAAATTATAACTTGTTACGCTAAAATAAAGGTAGATAACTAAGCATAAAAATGGCGTTTCTTTACCCACCATTTGATGAATTATTAACAAATGAACCCACCTATGGCTTCAACTGACCGACTCAAAAATACATCTTTATTCTTACTAGCCAGGAACAACAACGCATCGTCGGCTGATTTTATAATAAACTAGCCCCAATCTCAAGAGCTAAGCCTTAAGTTTTTTGCAAGACATGTTGCTTCCGAACCACTTCCAAAACTACTTTCAATTCTCGTTAATCTACTGAATTGTTCTATTGAGGTTGTTTATGCGTGTCACAATTCAAATGTTTAATTAATGAAGGTAAATAAAAATTGCTTTGCGCCTTATTTCAAGCAACTTTCAATACAACATTATCTTTACCAACGTAATCGAATTGATTTAACGATATTAAATACGCATTTTATAAACATAAAACTTTCATAATGGATACTAATAAAATTACGATTCTTCAAAATGAAAATAGAACGAAATATCAGAGATCTAACGCGAAGATTAACACACTAGTATGTTAATTTATAATATTCTTTAAGTAGAGAAAAAGATAAGGTTTCGAATATACGAAATGTATGAGCGTTTAAATGAGCAGAAAATCGTTTATGTTACAATACCATACATATATAATTCGAATATATCGTACATCACAAGATTGCTCAAAGTAATTATCGAACACAATTTCAAATTGCAGCTTGAAGGATTTTATTTTATAGACGGCGGATGTAGCAGATCAATTTTGCCTGTCCTAATTTATTTCGAATAGTCGTCAGGGTTTGAAAAGCAAAAGTTCTATAAACAAGGTGTTCCTGACCCTTTATTGATTAAATGTCCACCCAAATCAAGTTCTCCTTTTGTATTAGTATGTAGCGCATCTACTACATTTGCATATATGAATAAGCTTTACATTCCTTCATTCTTGTCCCACTAAGAAAGAATCCCTTTTAGCTTAGAAGTCTACGCAAAATTTATTGATGTAGGTAATGTATATGCAAGTGTTATTTAGACCTTTCCACTTGTTTATATTAAACGAGTTGCAGTTTTTGTGCATTATAACATTTAAAATGATTTTTTTAAAATATAGGTAATATTTCTGATTGGCCTATTTAATCACCCCATTTTTACATTTTAATGCGCTTTCTTTTTAAATCATGAAAACTTTTTCTATCGTTTATGCAGTGTGTGCTCCTATCTACAGTATATTATATTTTAATTCCGGTCGTTAGTTTATCCATATTATTCAATTAATGCGCCCTTTTAAGTATATATTTACTGCTACACAATAGAGCAACTTACCGATTCCACAGAATTATTATGCGGTGTTTGGACAGTATGTCTATAAGGCGTTCATGTGTTCTTCAAGTCTAATCGTCACCTCCAAGCAAAGTTTACAATTTTATTGAGTTAATTAGGAAACCCTAAAAAAGTGATAAACAACATACTAAAAGAAGCTCTTTGAGAAAATGTAAGTTAAATTAAAACTATATGTACTTGTTCAATTAAATTGAAAGTGGTTTCCTAGCCTTATACTTTGAACATCTTTTTCTATTATTGGCAACTGCAGGAAAGCTAAAGAGCAATGGATTGATGAAAAATGCAAAGAGGTTTTACGGTATTCCGTACAGACAAGAAAGAAAGTAGTAAAGTAAGTAAAGAAAATCACCATACCGAATACCGCAACAAAACAGAAGGATAGAATAGAAATCCAAAAGGATTGAATTTTGTGCTAACTCAAAAACGTCGTAGAGTGGGGTAGGTTACACAGAAAGAAAAATTGGAAACCTCGGTAAGAAATTTATTTACAAATTGTTAGGTCAAACAGTATAAAAATGATTATTTATAAACCGTTAATTCAAACATTTACGTAATTGTCCTGTTATAATATAATGTAAACAAAAGTGTCAATTTGCATATAACACCACATGGTAATATACATTCGAGCAAATATAGATGCAAAATCTTAAAATATAAATAACATATACATACTTACATAATGTTTCCAACTCTAAATATATACAAAACGAAAAGTAGACATATTATATACAGTAATTTTGCCTGCTCTGTAAAGTGCACTCCCTAAAAGAAATAACGTAACCCTAACTGAAATGAACCAAATGTTAACCTACTGTAACTTATAAATTGGTAAACAAGCTGTTGACGTTAGCATTAATTTCCAAAGAAGGAAAGAGTAGAAAGTGCTCTAACGTAGGCTTCGGTTTATACTAATTGCAACTTAAAAGAATAATTACATAACTACTTCCAAAACTTGTAACAAATTTTATTAGTTTAATCAGACATTAATTATGAAATTTTAACAAACTGGTTTAAAATTACTCTAAGTCAAAAGATTATTACTAATGGAACTTATTGTGAATAGCCTAAACAAACTGCAATGTTAAAACTGAAATACTTGAGACTAACTGGCTGGTCTTGGGGCTCCCGGGGTATTTATGTTGTTCCTGCCTCTCACAATTCTGTGAGAACTTGCAGAGCTCATGTCTGCTTATTTCTTAATTCTATTCATTATACAATGTAACAATCTTATTTTCTAGGTAATCGTGGTATCTTAACCGTCTGTGACCTGCCACCTGCAGTATTACTATCGTCTGAAATACAATGTATTGCATCCGTTCTCATAACAGTTAATAACCTTTTTATATTTATCCTTGAATTACATTGTTGTACTTGACTTAATAATTTCTTAATGATTTCTAATAATTTCCTATTAGATTCTATTTTATAATACATATAAAGATTGGAGAATACATAACGCCTCCCGACGTAAATAAAAACTTAAGTTTTCTTACCTTTAATTTTTAAATTCGCAGTTTAAAATTCATTGTTTGTAAGGGTACATTTGTTATTTCTTTATTTACCTTTGTTTCCTTATGTCTAAAATTGTTTTCTTTATTCTTATATCTAAGATACATTTTGTAAAGTACGTATATAATTAGAAAAATTAATAACATGATTAATAAAATTGTCCAAACGCTTATATTGTCATAGTGTAACTTGGGCACTTTTAATTCACTTGAGTGTTCTTTATAGTTTTCCATTAGTTTCATGGCGTGGTTGAGTTCGTCTAAGTCTAGATGTTCTAGCTGCATGGGTTTCTTGATTATTTCTTCATCTTCTGGTTGTTTTATCTTGAATTGTAATTCCGGTAAATTTGCGAATTTCTTGGTTACTGTAGGGTCTTGATAAACTCTGAATATTTCGTTTTTTAATTTTAAATAACAGTCTTCTTTGAGGGTGATTAATTTGCTTCCGGTTAATGCTAGGTTATTCTCGTCTTGCTTGCAATGTGCGGTTCCTATTACTTTTGATGGAAATATGCCAATCCATTGGTTTTCAATAACTTTTTGAATGTTCATGTTGGTGATTTGTACGGGTTTTGCTTCACAATTTTCGTAATGATTTGAAAATATTGGTAATTGTGCTTCGCAAGGGCTGTCTTCTTGAATGGTTATTGTTGTCAACGATTGGCATAAATATTGGTTTGGTGTGACTTCGGTACATTTTTCGTTTGTATAACCATAGCTTAATTCATTCCTTAAGGGTGATTACTTTACTTTCAGTTAATGCTAAATTGTTTTCGTCTTGGTTGCAGTGGGCGGTTGCTATTACTTCTTGTGGAAATACAACAATCCATTTGTTTTACGTAACTTTTGAATTTTCATATTGGTGATTAGTACTGGTTTCGCTTCGCAGTTGTAATGATTTGAAAATCTTAATAATTGTACTTTACAAGGGCTATCTGCTTGAATACCTGTTGTTGTTAATGATTGGCATAAATATTGATTTGGTGTTTGTTAAAACTTCATACAGTTGGAGGTCAGCGATTGACAATATAGATGGCCTTATCGTATATTATTGTTGTGCTACACATATGGCGGAGCGATAAATCTTTTTCGCTTCGCCAACATTAGACTCTCGTATTGTTTCACCGACTCAACACCTAATAACTATAACCGCGAGTGCATAAGTGATGCTGCCCGACCAGGTTGCGTCGACCGGTAAACAGCACCTATCTTCGCGGGAGTAAATTGGTGAACAACATTGCAAGGTAAGCAAGCATTAATTACGGTTTGATTTATGTTACTGTTTTTCGCGCCTTAGTCCACCTTAGTCCACCACAAAGGGCTAACCCTCAACCATATTATACAAATTCTGTAAACAATAAGCGTGTAACAATGTCCGCACAGGAAGTTACTTCACGACGATTTAATGCAAATCAGGCCGTTTCTAAGCCCTGTCCTGCCTGCGACGATCAGTTCCACAAATTTTACAGATGTCCAAAATTATTAGCTTTATCAACTCTAGAAAGGCAATATATGGTAAAGCAATATCATAGATGTTTTGCGTGTTTATCACCACATCCTCTTTCGACTTGTGAGTCAAAAAATCAGTGCAAACGGTGCGGTAGTAAAACGCTACTGTGTATCGAGGCACCAATTTCATGCAGTATTCCGACTCCGCCACAAAGCGCGGTAGGACACTCTTCAGGTGCCACTAATTCGGCTGAACATTTTCCTGCTCCAGTCTCTCTTGTTCATTCCTGTGCAAATGAACAGGGAACCGTTGCGCTTTTAGCCACGGCGCAGGTACGAATTTTAGCCTGTGACGGTAGTTGGCATCGCTGTCGCTTGGTTTTAGATCAAGGGTCGCATTCTAATTTCATCACATTATCTTTAGCTAACAAGTTAGGTCTTAAACGCAAGAAATGTCCTTTTGAAATACGTGGAGTAGACCAATCTCCGCTAGAAAAAGTTCATGGAATTGCTACCTGTAACGTTACATCAATATATGATCAAAACGTTTCTTTAAATTTACAGGCTGTTGTTTTATCTCGTATTACCGCAGATCTTCCGATAGCAAATTTATCTAAGCATTTAATAGACAAATTTTTGTCCCTACAATTGGCGGATCCTAAATTTCACATATCCGCTCCGGTCGATATGCTGTTAGGTGTTCAAGCTGTCTTAGATGCCGCACCCAACGATTCGTTGCGTTTAACAGGCAAGCCATCGGCGCTTCTTACCTCGTTTGGTTGGGTTATTATGGGTGATGTACCAGCTTTAAGTCAACCGTATTCAGGTGTTGCGTTGTACACTAGCATCAGGAAGAACCGTCCCTTAGCGACACCATTCGTGCCTTCTGGGAAGCTGAAGAAATACCATTTACGCCGCCAATGTCGCCTGAAAACGTGGCTTGTGAAAATTATTTCAAGTCCACTACTATACGAAACGAGTTAGGCCAGTATGTGGTCCGACTACCGTTCATAGAAAACATTTCCCGAACATTAGGTTCAACACGAGAATTAGCTACCAATCGTTTTCTAAAACTAGAAGCTCGATTTGCACGCGACAAAAACTTTCATAAATTATATTCAGAAAATATTGCTAATTATATATCGCAGGGACAACTCACTCCCGCTGTAAAACAGTCCTTATATATCATGACTCACCACCGCGTGGTTAAAAATAAGCCCTCTAGTACTCAAGTTCGAGTCGTGTTCAGTCCTGCCGATAGGGATATTAATGGTACAAATCTCAATGATATTCTTTTACCGGATCCCAAATTACAATCTGATATTGGTCTTGTAATAACAAGATTTCGAATACCTCAAGTCGCACTCACTTGCGATATTCGACAAATGTTTAGATCTATAGTCGTTCACCCAGAAGATAGAAAAGTTTTACATATTTTTGGAGGTTTCACCCTTGTGAACCTTTAACGGAATATGAACATACCCGAGTTATTTTTGGCGCTACCTGTAGCCCTTTCCTTGCCCTTCGTGTTCTACAGCAGTTGGTGGAAGACAAGGGTCACTCGTACCCCCGGGCTTCCCGAGCCCTTAGATCATCAACTTACATTGATGATATTTTGACTGGATCCGATCCTGAAGAAGAAACTCTCCTTCTAAAAAATGAATTGATCAATTTACTAAAACTAGGTAACTTCGACTCAGGAAAATGGGGAAGTTCACACACTTCAGGTATTGATAAGTCGGAGACGGACGTTCTAAATCTACCGAACTCTAATCCTACTTTGACAACACGTAATGTTCTGGGTCTCTGTTGGGATATGGATTCCGATACATTTAGATGTAAAGTTCCAAATATTGCAGACATCCCTACTAAGCGAGGAATTTTGTCACGCATAGCACGCATATTCGATATTAATGGTTATTTAAGTCCATTTACGGTTCTTCTCAAATGCGTTATGCAACGCCTATGGCTACAAAAGGTGGATTGGAATGAACAATTGCCCGCAGAAATTCTTCAAGAATGGCATCAAATTCAAATTGAACTGCCACTTCTCGAATACATAACAATACCACGATCTATTTGGAAAACGGCAACAGTCAAGTCCGTTTAATCGGATTCTCCGACGCCAGTTCCGTAGCGATGGCCGCTGTTGTGTATCTGCGATTAGAAGTTGATGAAAAAATATTTCTACATTTGATAGCTTCCAAAACCCGTGTAACCCCTTTGAAAACGTGGACCATTCTTTGTCTTGAATTAGGAGCGGCATGTCTTTTGGCAAAACTAATGAAACATTCAGCATTAGCATTTGACACCATCAATTTACTAGATCCAATATGCTTTAGTGACTCTACAAACACTGACGTGGATTTGTACGCCACCTTATCAGTTAAAATTATTTTTTGCGAACCGAGTGGTTCAAATTCATGATAATCAACCCACAGCCATATGGAGATACGTTCCCAGTTCTGCGAATGCTTCCGATCCTGCAAGCCGAGGATTGAGGCCATCCGAACTACTGAATTGTACACTCTGGTGGCAGGGTCCTGATTTTTTATACTGCGATTATTGTGATTGGCCAAGTGATAAATACACACACAATATTGCAGACGGGTTTAAAGCAGTACAATACGCACTCGTCTCTACTGTTGATGTGAAACAATACTTGGTAGTACTACAAAGGTCCTCGAACTTGCAAAAAGTTCAACGAATTTTTGCGTACGTTAAAAGGTTCACGTTTAACTGCCTTGCACGCAAACGTAATCTTGCAAGGACTACTGGTCCGTTAAATGCCTCTGAGTATCGTAGCGCTCTCACATTTGCCATTAGAATTACTCAGTACGAGCACATCTACGACGATATCGTCTTACTAGAAAAAGGGCAACCTAGCACAAAAATGTACCGTCCATTGTCACCTTTTCTCTCTCCCACGGGATTAGTCATGGTGGGGGGCCGTTTGCGCCATTCCAGCCTTTCCATAACTAGCAAACATCCCTACCTTATCCCAAAAAACAGCAGGTTAGCTGTATTAATATGTGATTACTATCACATATATTCAGGTCATAGGGGTCCGCGGCTAACTCAATCATTAGTTACCCGTACATTTTGGATTCCTTGTATCTGTCAATTAATTCGAAGTAGAATATTTCGCTGCCTGACTTGCTATCGCTTTCAAGGGGGGGCCTATTCAGCCTCCTATGGCAGTTCTTCCGCTTTATCGCCTTGAACCCGAAAGATGCTTTACGCAAGTTATGTATCCCCCAATTACATATATATATTGATATATTGAATCTAATATGAATTATTAGAAATTATTATGTAAAAGTATAAGTTCAATGCAACATTGTAACACAAGGATAACCCAGAGAGGTTATCGACAGTTCATGAGAACGGAATGCAGCTGTGCATCCGTGAGGGCAGTGATACTGCAGGTGGCAGGTCACAGGCGGTCAACAGACCGCAATTACTTAGAATTAAGTTGTTACATTGTATTAAAGTGTACAATTAAGGAGAAACGCAGACATGAGATCTGCAAGTTCTCACAGCCGTGTGAGGGCAGGTTATTATAAAAGGCCCGGAGCTCAATGCCCGGCAGTCAGTCTTCGAACTCCATACTTCGTTGTTCAAGCTACTCACTAGTCAATAATTAATTTTAGTATTATGTACAAGTTCATCTGTTTCAAAGTAAAATAAATGTGTTAAAGTCAAAAGCTTTTTTAAAAAACCAGCTCCAAAGGCCCGAACTTTAACTGGCGCAGTCGTAACGGATGTCAAAAGGGCACTGAAAATCCAAAAATCGGAAGATTGGTGACCAAGAATTTTTATTCGAAATTTTGGCAGAACCCAAACCAAGTTGGAGGAAGAACAAGCATAGTCTGAATCCAGCAACAAACCAAGTTGGACAAGGAACAAGAATCGTCTAAGGCCAACAATCAAACCAAGGTGGACAAGATACAGAATCGATCGAACCCACCAAAGAAACTGATGAAATTAATGTAAGTTCATTTCCATAACCTTTTTTTTTATTTCAAACCAAAAAACCAAATTGATATATGCTAGTATTATAACTATTGAGTACCATTTATATTTACTGTTTATGAATTGTATTTTTATGAATATTTTGAAAATAGTTCAAAGTGAATTACTTTCAAAACGAGACTATATAACATTTTATGAAACTTGAATGTTAAAGAAATATTTTTCTTTAAAAAGCAAATGAGACTTGATTATTTACAAAGAGATTTTCTTAAAATAAATAAGAATTGAATTTAAAAGAGATTTTCTTTTAAAAGTAAATGAGAATTAATATTAAGATATCCTTACCATAATAAATAGAACGAACTCAAAATAATCCAAAAATAAACGGGCGTGCACATTCACTAACACCAAATAATTACCGCGATTCAACGCACGTTTATAAACCGGCAAACTAGAAACACAGAACGCAATTTAATTTCAAAGCTAAAGCTAATCTTTAAGCAATCACGGAACAATTATTAAACCATTGACCTCTATAATACTGATAAATCATAGCAAACACTCTGCTACGGTAATTTAAAACCACCTAAGATAAATACGCGAAGAAAGCATTCCTTATTATACAGTTAAAACTCAGAGAAAATCGCTTTCAGAATTCTTGCACAGTACTAAAGAAATAGCTTTCAGGAACTTTCAGTACTAAAGCAATTTGCATCATAAGTACTAAATCTATCACGGAATAATAAAATCGACGCAATTTCTATATTAATAAAAGCGTGTACAATTGCAATAAACTCTAAACGTTTTTCAACTAATTAATCAGCATTATAAAGTGCAGTAAAACGATCATCATAAGAATCTTTAATTAAAACGCTAAAACGTTATCATACACTCATAATTGTAAACCTGAAAACGCACATAACGAAGAGATTCAATTACCAACAAGCATTATAATACCAAGAGATCTAAAAATAAAACAGACGTAACACTATGCGAAAGCATTAGCAAGTAAATTATCTAATTCTTATAAACTAACATCTGTAAGTGCAATTAACTCAACGTACGTAACAAAGTAACGAAGATTACATTCTTAAGTATTCAATTTCAACCATGAAGTACAGGAGTAATCAACCTTAAGTTATAAGTAGAACACAAGACAGACGAACTGTACGTTTACGCAACTCAGTAAAACCCACGGAAAGAGTATTAATTAACAGAATTTAACCAAAACAAAGCTAAGTGAGAATAAATCCATTTCAGATTCCTTAAGAAACAGGAACTCAAGACAAAGTAAAAGCTGCATTAAAAACAGACAAATCCCAGACTACGGTAATTATTCTAACATTATTGAAATAAATCTCACAAGAACATCACTGCACTGTGTAATTAAATATAAACAAAGAACGACTACGATTTTAAAAATAACTTGACGCAATATTAACAAATCCAAGTCAAAAATCTAATACTACAAGTACGAAATTAATCTCAAATTCTCACCAAATTTTATCCACCCAATCCAAACTGAAAATTAACCATTCCTAACCAAAAAATAACGCCGAAAAATAACAAAATAAACATCAACCTTTACCAAATCTTTATGTACCTAATCTAATTGAAAAATTAACAAACCAAAACCAAAGTTAACGTTTCAAATAGCTAAATCAACATCAATTTTTACAAAACTCTAAGTTATCCAATCTAAAAAGGAAAATTTAAAAAACCAAAGCAAAAATAACGTCATAAAAAGGAAAATCATCTCCAATTTTTACAAAATTCGAAATTATTTAATCCAAAAGAAAAATTAATACATCCAAAGCATAATAAACGTTACAAATAGAAAATCAACCCCAATTTTTACAAAATTTGAAATTTCACAACCCAAACGGAAAATTAATAAATCCGAAGCAAAAGTAACAATACAAATAGCGAAATAAAGCTTAATTCAAAAAAAAAAAAAATTTTTTTTGAAAATTCCAAAAAATCGAAAACAACCCTTAACCAACATGAGTAACACAGACTTACGTCTCTATTTGGAGACAATTCAGACATTTGATGGCACGGAAGCCCATCTCTCAAATTTCATTGGAGCAGCCGAAATGTTCCTAAAAACCTTTTACAAACCCGGAGATGACGCAAGAAATTCATTGCTTATACGCTTAGTAATAAGTAAACTAGCCGGAAGGGCACTAACATTAATCGCCAGTAGGGACGATTTATCGGAATGGGACCAGTTTAAACAGCTACTAATTGCATATTTTGGAGACCAACGTAATATAAAATGCCTGGTACGAGACCTAATAAACCTTAGAATGGAACACAATCAATCCCTTACCAATTCGGAATGAAATGCCAAGACGTGAGAAGTTTAATTTTAACAAAATTAAAAATCGAAGAACCCGATCAAAACGTTAGACATTTAAAACAAAATGTATGACGAAATGGCACTAGACACATATATAAACGCTTTACCAGAACGACTATCGGATAAAATCAGATTCCAACGACCCCAAAATCTAGAAGAAGCTATGAGCCTAGTAATAGAAGAAGAAAATGTAATGTATTACCGCAACAGACTATACAACCCCAACGCAAATAAAAGTTATTCACCAACAAAACTATACAAGCTACAAGACAAACAATCCTCAACAAAAATTCACACCCTTTAACACACAAACAAATCAACCGCGAAGTAACAACCCAAGTTTTAACAATACCAATTTTAATAATCAATTTAAAAATTTTTCAAGACCAACATTCAACCCAACTTTTACGAAACCCGCATTCCAACCGAGATTCAATCAAAACCTAAACCAACAAAGACCAGCATTCAACGCAAACCCTAATAGAAATACACCAATGACTAATACTCATAACAACCCTAACAATTATTACAAACCAACACCAATGGACACCTCATCTGGTAACACCAGACAAAACACAAAAATAACACATATCCGACCAAACCCTCATCAGAAACGTAATTTTACATCGGAAGAATTATTTCATCAAGAAATAGAAAAATCTGACACTGACCAGAATAATGACATTGAGACACATACGAACAATGAAACAAACCATGCAGAAACTTATGAACGTGACGAACAATACGAAACTTACGAGGAGTATGATGAAGAAAACTCGAACTCAAATTTTCAAATGGACCCATTTATAGACAACCAAACTTAATAAACTTAAATAACATAAATCATTTAGTATTACCATACATAGAAATACCCCACGCCAAATTCAAACTATTAATCGACACCGGATCATCTAAAACATTAATTAGCCCCAGAACCGTACAAAACATTATTTAGATTATGTAGAAAGAGAACCATTCAAAATCAAAACAGCTCATCAAACGACACTACACCAATTCGTAGCAAATATACCCTTACCGAGAACATTTAATGTCAAAATGAAACATAAATTTTGTGTATTCGAATTTAACGATAAATATGACGGATTAATCGGAATGGACCTTCTAAGAAAATTAGGAGCCAACATTGACATTAAAAATCGCTTATTAAGGACAAAATACGGAAAAATCCCAATTAAATTTCAAAACACACAAGTTGAACAAAAATACACTATAGAACCCCGAACGGAAAGAAAAATAAAAATCCCAGTAAAATCTAACAAAATTTAGGAATAATAAATCATATGACATTTCAACAAGGAGTAGAAACCCCAACTGCCTTAGTACAAATAAAAGATAACTTTGCAACCACAACAATATTAAATTCAAACGACTATCCCGTAGAATTATCATTGACAGACCCAATTAACGTAGAAGAACTAAATTTTAACGAAATGGAAATAGACGAAAATTTAGAAAACGATTACAACCCAATAGAACATGACGAAATGTTAAGAGAAAATTTAACTAACATCCGCTTTAATACCGATATCAATCAAGAAGAAGAAAGAGCAATTAAAAACTTATGTTTTGAATACCGAGACATATTCCATTGTGAAGGAATACCATTAACATTCACCAACACAGTAAAACATAATATCGAGTTGACAGACAATAAACCAATCTTTACAAAAGCATATAGACTACCTCATGCAAGCCAAGAAGAAGCTGACAGACAAGTAGCAGATTTATTAGACCAAGACATAATCCAGCACTCCAATTCACCATGGAGCAGCCCCGTGTTAATAGTACCTAAGAAATTAGACGCAACCGGAAAGAGAAAGTACAGAATGGTAATAGACTATAGAAAGTTAAATGAAAAACGGTAGATGACAAATATCCACTACCAAATATTACCGAAATTTTAGACAAATTAGGCAAATGCCAATATTTTACAACATTAGACCTAGCATCAGGATACCATCAGGTAGAGATGGAAGAAAAGACATATCAAAACAGCCTTCAGCACACCTAGAGGACATTACGAATACAAACGAATGCCATTTGGATTAAAGAACGCACCCGCTACTTTCCAGAGAGTCATGGACAATATATTACGAGGAATACACAATGAGAAATGCCTTGTATACCTTGACGACATCATAGTTTATTCCACATCACTGGTAGAACACATAGAAAGATTGAAAGAAGTATTCGAAAGACTTAGACAAGCACATTTTAAAGTACAATTAGACAAAAGTGAATTTTTACAAAAAGAAGTATCATTTTTAGGACATGTAATAACACCCCAAGGAGTAATGCCAAATCCAGACAAAACAAACGCAGTTCTAAATTACCCATTGCCAAAAACAAACAAAGAAATTAAAGGATTTCTAGGACTTAGTGGTTACTACCGCAAATTCATTAAAGGTTACGCTCAGATAACCAAACCCTGACAAATTGTTTAAAAAGGAAACAAAATTGAACACACCCCGGAATTTATTAAAGCAGTAGACAAAATCAAAACATATTAACAAATCACCCTGTATTAGAATACCCAGACTTTACAAAACCATTTATACTGACGACAGACGCATCGAATGTAGCATTAGGCGCAGTATTGAGCCAAGGAAAAGTAGGTAGCGATAAACCTATCAGCTACGCATCCAGAACCCTAAACGAAACCGAACAAAAATATAGCACTATAGAAAAGAGTTATTAGCCATAATTTGGGCAACAAAATATTTTAGACCTTACCTATACGGAAGAAAATTTTACATATATACCGACCATAGACCACTAGTATGGTTATGCAAACTGAAAGAACCGAATTCAAAATTACAAAGATGGAGAATCAGACTCGAAGAGTATGATTACGAAATTATATATAAAAGGAATTTATAACAACAACGCAGACGCTTTAAGCCGAATCCAACTCAATGCATTAGAAACGGAATCCATTATAGGAAACGTAGACGATACAGAAATAAGGGAAGATCCAGACGAGATCGACACTATACATTCGACACAAAACGAAGAACCAAAAAACGCGATTAAAATTTTAAACGAAGCAATCGATATGAAACCCAATCAATTTATAATAACCGAAGTTTTAAATAACCCCAATCCAGTAAAATATACAAAAGTAGATAACAAAAAGATATATCAAATTCAAATAACAAAAGATGATAACGAGGAACAAATAATTAAAATTTTAAAGGAATACACCCCCGAGAAAAAACGATTTTATTTCTATTTCAATACCGAACATTTATACCAAAGATTTTCAGAATTATACATTAAATTATTCAATAACTCTGGACCTGAACTCATCAGATGTACTAGAAAACTAATAACACTAAACGACCCTGACGAAATAAACGATGTAATTAGAAATCAACACGAAGGAAAAACCAACCATCGTGGAATTAACGAAACAATAAAACAACTTGCAAGACGCTATTATTTTACAGACATGAAGGACTTGACCACAGATTTCATTAACCAATGCGAACTATGTGACAGAGCGAAATACGATAGGAAACCCCCAAAGATACCCTTAATGTTAACCAAAACACCCGACAAACCATTTCAAAAACTTCATGCCGATACTCTAGTAGTAGAAGCGCAAAACTATCTAACAATTATAGACGCATTTACAAAAATAGGCCAAGCAATACCAATCACATCCAAAAATAGCATTGACGTGACCCAAGGATTTTTACAATACTTCACATTTTACGGAACACCCGAATCAATCACTTTAGACAATGGTAGCGAATTTAAAAACGAGACAATACAAAACACTTTAGAACTTCACAAAATAAAAATTCATTTCATAACGGAAAACCACTCTGAGTCAAATGGACTAATTGAACGATTACATTTAACCCTGTTAGAACAAATTCGATTATTAAGAATAAATTATAAAAAGGAACATATAACCAATTTAATGTCATACGCACTAATCGCCTATAATAACACTATTCACTCATCAACAAATTTTACACCCTTAGAATTAACATTAGGACATTCAGATTCACGAAATCCCTATGACATACACTACAACAAAGAAGTATATCAACAATATGCGAAAGACCACAAACAAAAACTAAAAATAACTTACGACAAGGTAAAAGATAAATTAGAAAACGATAAAGAACGTATCACCACAACCCGAAACAAAAATACCGACTCAAATAAATTTTCAATAGGACAAACCGTATATGAGAAAAACTTTCAGAGCAAGCGACATAAAACAGCACCCAGAAATTTAGGACCATTCAAAATTAAGAAAATATCAGATAAAAACATAGCAGTAGTAGACAACGGTAAAATAACGAAATACATTCATTTAAAAAAACCTAAGACACCCTGTAATTTCAGATAGACAATCATCACCCTTACCGTCAACCTCCACCCAGGTAGAACGGACAACCAAGTAATAATATACAAACAAAAAAACAACCCCGGTATACTACCAATAAACTAGGCAGTATACAAATTTACAATATTTACTCAAATAACATCAACCCTTACTTTAATGTAACAAATTTTAGCTACATTAAGAAAACGAAATAATATTTTTTAATAGAAATCCCGATAGTAGAAAGTAACAATTATCAATATTATCATTTATTTGCTTTTCCAACAAAAGTTACTAGCACATACCAAGTAATCATACCCAAAACCAAATTCCTATCCCTAAATGAACTGAGATATGGTTATACAAACGAAAATGTACTGAAGTAACACCAAACCAATATTTATGTCAATCGATGACGACAACAACCATTCAAGAAGACAGCCCTTGTGAAGTACAACTATTAAAATTCTCAAATCATTACGAAAACTGTGAAACTAAACAAGTGCAAATAACTAATATGAAAATTCAAAAGTTACAGATAACAAATGGATAGCCATTTTCCCAACAGAAGTAATAGCAACCATCCACTGCAACCAAGATGAAAATAACCAAGCATTAATCGGAAACAAACTAATTACCCTCAAAGAAGATTGTTATGTGAAATTGAAAGATGAAGTAATCAGAGTTTATCAAGATCCCATAGCAACAAAGAAACTTGCAAACCTACCGGAACTACAATTCAAAATACAACAAGAAGACGAAGAAATAATAAAGAAACCTATGAAGCTAGAGCATCTAGACTTGGACGATCTCAACCACGCCGTGAAATTAGTGGAAAGTTATAAAGAACAATTAAGTGAAATCAAAACGCCAAAGTTACATTATAATAATATAAGTGTTTGGACAATTGTATTGATCATTTTAGTAATTTTTGTAATCATGTATGTATTATACAAAATGTACCTTAGATATAAGAATGAAGGAAACAGTTCTAGATTTAAGGAAACAAAGAAAAAAGGAAACAATAAGCATACCATTAGAAACCATGAATTTTAAATGAATTTAAATAATGAATTTTATGTATTTAAAATTAAGAAAACCTTAATTTTTCATTTACGGTGGAGGAGTTATGTATCCCCAATTACATATATATATTGATATATTGAATCTAATATGAATTATTAGAAATTATTATGTAAAAGTATAAGTTCAATGCAACATTGTAACACAAGGATAACCCAGAGAGGTTATCGACAGTTCATGAGAACGGAATGCAGCTGTGCATCCGTGAGGGCAGTGATACTGCAGGTGGCAGGTCACAGGCGGTCAACAGACCGCAATTACTTAGAATTAAGTTGTTACATTGTATTAAAGTGTACAATTAAGGAGAAACGCAGACATGAGATCTGCAAGTTCTCACAGCCGTGTGAGGGGCAGGTTATTATAAAAGGCCCGGGAGCTCAATGCCCGGCAGTCAGTCTTCGAACTCCATACTTCGTTGTTCAAGCTACTCACTAGTCAATAATTAATTTTAGTATTATGTACAAGTTCATCTGTTTCAAAGTAAAATAAATGTGTTAAAGTCAAAAGCTTTTTTTAAAAAACCAGCTCCAAAGGCCCGAACTTTAACTCGCATACCGGTTTGGATTTTGCTGGTCCTTTTACAATCAAGCTATCCTCGTCGCGATCAACAAAATTTCAAAAGGCATATATTGCCCTTTTTATTTGTATGGTGTCACGTGCCATTCATATGGAGGTTGTCACAGCTTTAACAACGGAAGCCTGTCTTGCTGCATTAGATAGATTTATAGCCAGACGCGGGTTACCCACGAACATACTCCGATCAGGGCCGAAATTTTCGTGGGGCGGCTTGAGAAATGTTAGAAATATATAAACATTTTGATCAAGCTAACCCCGTCATTGCGCACTACTTATTCTCTAGAGGTAAAGATTGCTGTTTCAACCCTGCCTATGCACTCAATTTTGGGGGGTTTTGGGAAGTCGGCGTCAAGAGTGCTAAATTTCACTTGAAACGAATAGTGGGTAGAATGACACTTTCTCTGGAGGAATTTAGCACAGTTGTGACCCGCATAGAAGGAATCTTAAATTCCCGTCCATTTTGCGCACTTACAACGTCACCTGACGAAGGCACGGATGCCTTGACTCCGGACCATTTTCTAACTGGTGGAGCTTTAATTACGCGGTGTGAAGTGGACCTACAAAATGTTCCTGCAAATCGGCTTAGTCGTTGGCAAATGTCCCAACAACTTATATAGAGCTTTTGGAAGTGCTGGTCCATAGGGTATTTGCACAGCTAACAGCAAAAACCTAAGTGGAACACCCCATCTAAAGCAATAGAAGAAGGGAATCTAGTACTTTTTTTTAGTCCCGATTCACCCCCGGCGTATTGGCCTTTGGCGAGAGTGGCGAAGTTTTTACCGGGTAAAGATGGTGTAACAAGAGTTGTAAAACTAAAAACACCCACAGGCGAAGCGGTCCGCCCAATTAACAAGGTGGTACCACTTCCTCCTCCATAACTAATTCAGCATTCTAACATGCAATTTTTATTTTTTTCTTCTTTCTTTACAAATTATGTTTTATTTTATATTTTAATGCAGGAAGCAAAATGCAGAGTACTCGATTAATTTATACATACTTAAAATTTTTTTTTAAATTTCTATTTTCATTTTTTCTCCCATTCATTTCACGGTATACAACAAAATTTACCATTTTGGGTGGGGGGTGTGTTAAAACTTCATACAGTTGGAGGTCGGCGATTGACAATATAGATGGCCTTATCGTATATTATTGTTGTGCTACACATATGGCGGAGCGATAAATCTTTTTCGCTTCACCAACATTACTCTCGTATCGTTTCACCGACTCAGTACCTAATAACTATAACCGCGAGTGCATAAGTGGTGCTGCCCGACCATGTTACGTCGACCGGTAAACAACACTTATCTTCGCGGGAGTAAATTGGTGAACAACATTGCAAGGTAAGCAAGCATTAATTACGGTTTGACCTATGTTACTGTTTTTCGCGCCTTACCTCCAATTGCATACAATTACAGTCCATTTGCTAAGCTTTACGCTTTGGGAAACGTTCTGGAGCTGTCCCGATTTTTTATACACTCCGACGTGTACCAGACAGTGTTACTTCGTTACATTTTTTGTTGGTGTAACCATGTCTGAATTCATTTAAGGAAAAGAACTTGGTTTTAGGGATAATAACTTGATACATGCTAGTAATTTTCATGGGAAAAGCAAATAAATGATAATCATTATAAGTGTAACTTTTTACTATAGGGATTTCTATTAAAAATGTGATTTCGTTGTTCTTTACATAGCCTTTCACTATGGCTATTTTTTCAAATATGAGTATGTTTGATTCTATTACTTCGAAGGGTAGTTCACTGTGAGTTATAAATGATCTAATTCTTAATTATTCTTTTAATAAGTCAGTTGGTTCTATAATACTAGAGTGTAACGTGTTTAGTTTTGCAAATGTTACAGCGTTTTCTAATGTGGCTAAAATTTGTTGGATTACAGTAGGGGTTGATATTATTTGAGGGAATATCGTATTGAATCTGATGAAGTCTCGCATTCCTAACATTGTGGTTTGCATGTTATAAGAATGTTTGATTCTACTACGTCAAAAGGTAATTTACTATTAGTTATAAATGTTCTAATTCGTAATAATTCTTTTATAAGTCAGTTGGTTCTATGATACTAGAGTGTAATGTATTCAATTTTTCAAATGTTACTGCGTTTTTTAATGTAGTTAAAATTTGTTGGATTAAAGTGAGGGTTATTTGAGTGAATATTGTATTGAATCTAATTAAATCTCGCATACCTAACATGGTAGTTTGCATGTTAGTATCAAGGGTTTGTATTCTATTGGCTATACTATCTTGATTTCTTACTCGCTTTCTTAACGTTACGTTGAATTTTATAATTGTTGATTGAGTTATAGATATTTGGTTGCTAATAATGGTTTTTATATCGTTTTGGTTTTCGATTAATTGTTGTATTGCGTTGTCATAACGTTCTGCGTCTTGGTTATCTAAATGGCCTGTGATAGCTTTTATTATGTTACCTAGTCCGTTAATTAGTCCTTTTTTTCGTCTTGCAGTTTGTTCTGTGGGTACCAATCTGTTAAATTTATCTTCTATATTTCTTAAAATGCTTTCTATTATGCTATTGTAGTTCATTATTTCTATGGCGTATTCCTTTGCGAATTCTGCTGTGTCTATTCATTGTTTTAATCGGTAATAATTATCTTTGATTGTTTGAAATTCTTGTTTTAGTTCCGTTAAATAGAATTTTTGTGCGAATGTTCAATAGTCTATTGTATTTTGCATACTTTCCAATTTTATTGGTAGTATACCGGGGTTATTTTTTATATCTTCAATTAATATGTCGTTGTCCGTTCTACCTGGGCGGAGGTTGACGGTAAGGGTGATGATTGTTCATCTGAACTTACAGGGTGTCTTAGGTTTTTCAAGTGAATTTATTTCGTTATCTTGTCGTTGTCTACTACGACTATATTTTTGTCTGATATTCTATTAATTTTAAATGGGCCTAAATTTCTGGGTGCCGTTTTGTGTCGTTTACTTTGGAAATTTTGCTTGTACACGGATTGTCCTATTGAAAATTTATTTGCGTCGGTATTCTTATTACGATTTGTGGAGATACGTTCTTTGTCGTTATGTCATTTATCTTTTACTTTGTCGTAAGTTATTTTTATTTTCTCTTTGTGATCTTTGACGTATTGTTGATATATTTCCTTGTTATAATGTATGTCGTAAGGGTTGCGGGAATCTGCATGTCCTAACGTTAATTCTAGGAGTGTAAAATTGGTTAAGTGGATTGTATTATTGTAGGCGATTAGTGCGTATGACATTAATTTGGTGATGTGTTCTTTCTTATAAGTTATTCTTATTAATTTGATTTGTTCTAACAGGGTTGAATGTAGTCTTTCAATTAGTCCGTTCGATTCAGGGTGGTTGTCAGTTATAAAATAAATTTTTAATTTGGGTAGTTCTAAAGTGTTTTGGTATCGTTTCATTTTTGAATTCGCTGCCGTTGTGTAAGGTTATTGTTTTGAGTGTTCCATAAAATGTGAAATATTGTAAAAATCCTTGTGTTACGTCAACACTATTTTTAGAGGCGATGGATATTGCTTGGCCTATTTTGGTGAATGCATCTACAATTGTTAAATAGTGTTGTGCTTCTACTACTAGAGTGTCGGCATGTAATTTTTGGAACGGTTTGTCGGGTGTTTGGGTCAACATTAAGGGTATTTTTGGGAGTGTTTTGTCGTAATTTGCTTTGTCGCATAATTCACATTGGTCACTGAAGTCCGTGGTTAACCCTTTCATAACTTTAAAATAATATCGTCTTAAGAGTTGCTTTATTGTTTCACTAATTCCACGATGTTTGGTTTTTGCTTTGTGTTGTTTTCTAATTACATCATTTATTTCGTCAGGGTCGTCTAAAGTTATTAATTTTCTTGTGCATCTGATAAGTTTAGGGCCAGAGTTATTAAATAATTCAACGTATAATTCTGAAAATCGTTTATATAAATGTTCGGTGTTAAAAAAAAAGTAAAATCGTTTTTTCTCGAGAGTGTATTTTTTTTAGAATTTTAATTATTTGCTTCTCGTTATCGTTCTTGGTTATTTAAATTTGGTATATTTTCTTGTTGTCTACTTTTGTATATTTTACGGGATTGGGGTTGGTTAAAACTGCGGTAATTATAAATTGATTGGGTTTTATATCGATTGCTTCGTTTAAAATTTTTATAGCGGTTTTTGGTTTTTCGTTCTGTGTCGAATGTATTGTGTCGTTTTGTTCTGGGTCTTCTCTTACTTCCGTCTCGTCTACGTTTCCTACAATGGATTCCGGTTCTAGTGCGTTGAGCTGTATTCTACTTAGGACGTCTGCGTTATTATTATAAATTCCTTTTTTATATATAATTTCGTAGTCGTATTCCTCTAGTCTGATTCTCCATCGTTGTAATTTTGAATTTGATTGTTTAAGTTTGCATAGTCATACTAATGGTCTATGGTCGGTGTATATATAAAATTTTCGTCCGTAAAGGTATGGTCTAAAATATTTGGTTGCCCAAGTTATGGCTAATAATTCTTTCTCTATGGTACTATATTTCTGTTTGGTTTCGTTTAGGGTTCTGGATGCGTAGCTGATTGGTTTATCGCTACCTACTGCGCATAATGCTACATTCGATGCGTCTGTCGTTAATATAAATAGTTTCGAAAAGTCTGGGTATTCTAATACGGAGTGATTCGTTAGTATACTTTTAATTTTGTCTACAGCTTTAATGAATTCTGGGGTGTGTTCAATTATATTTTCTTTTTTTAAACAATTTGTCAGGGGTTTGGTTATCTGAGTGTAACCTTTAATGAATTTGCGGTAGTAACCTTCAAGTCCTAAAAATCATTTAATTTCTTTGTTCGTTTTGGGTAGGGGGTAGTTTAGTACTGCGTTTGTTTTATCGGGGTTTGGCATTACTCCTTGGAGTGTTATTATATGTCCTAAAAATGATACTTCTTTCTGTACAAATTCGCTTCTGTCTAGTTGTACCTTAAAATGTGCCTGTCTTAATCTTTCAAATATTTCTCTTAGTCTTTCTACATGTTCTAAAAATTTTATTGTTTCAAAACAAATTCCCTTTTGCTTTAAAATAATTTCTCGAATTTTGAAAATAATTTTTCTTAACGCATAAGTAAATTATTTTCATTAAATGGCACAAAATTGCGCTAATAATAGTTAGAATTCTTTTACTAGCAAATATCAGTAAATTTGTCAAAAGGATAAATTGTTTTAAAGGAAAATGAATTTACATTAATTTCTTTGTATGTTTCATGGACTCTGTCGGTTTTGTACTTCGTTCACGTTGGTTTGGTTTGGAATCGATCGATGCTTGTATTTCTTCCAAGTTTTGTTTGGTTGGATTTGGTCGATGCTTGTACCTACTCTAACTCTGCTTGGGTTCTGCCAAATTGGGAATTGAAATTCCAGACCACCAGTTCTTTGAATTTAGGTTCCCTAGTGACCTTTTGCATCCTACCGACTACGCCAGTTATGTTTCGGGACTTGGGAGCGGTGTTTTTAAAAATTATTTCCAAAACTTGTAACAAATTTTAACAAACAGGTTTAAAATTACTCTAAGTCGAAAGATTATTACTAATTGAACTAATATTGTGAGTAGCCTAAGCAAACTGCAATGTTAAAGCTAAAATACTTGAAACTAACTGACTGGTCTTGGGGCTCCAGGTATACTTATGTTGTCCCTGCTCTCATAATTCTGTGGGAACTTGTAGAGCTCATGTCTGCTTATTTCTTAATTCTATTCATTATACAATGTAACAATCTGCAGTATCACTATCGTCTGGAATACAATGTATTGCATTCGTTCTCATAACTGTTAATAATTTTTTTATATTTATCCTAGAATTATATTGTTGTACTTGACTTAATGATTTCTTAATGATTTTTAATAATTTTCTATCAGATTTTATTTTTAATACATATAAAGATTGGGGAATACATAACTCGCGCAGTCTTTAATCTATTGTGCAACTACGAGTAAGAAAAACTACAGTTCTTACGTGGTTAACAACAAGTATAATTAGTGTCCATCTTCCACAGCAGCATCAAGAAAAACGAAAACAGAATAAATGTACCTTAAAACAAACTGTCTGCCTTAGGTACTATCGTAAAGGATATGGAAAAGCGTGCTGCACTCGCCAACGGACTAGATACTAGATAAAACAATTTAGCTAAACTGTAGCACTAAGTAAAACAAAGCATTTTAGCACCGCGACTTACAGCGTTTCCTTTCGGTAAAAGGACGTTACATAGAATGATCTTTCGGTTAAAACTCATTCTGTATTTATAAGGATTAAAACAATGTGTCTTTAGTAGGTAAATAGGGCCGGTCCTAATTCAAAACGCGACAGAAGTATTTTCCATGTGTAAAATACGTCTGTCACGTTTTGAATTAGGATCGGCCCTATATAATTTCAATGTAAAATAGTTGTGAAAACATTTGAATGTAAAATAGTTGTGAAAACATTTGAATGTAAAATAGTTGTGAAAACATGAATTCTTCTATACTTTCAATGTAAAACTACGTCTGTCACGTTTTGAATTAGGACCGGCTTTATATTACTTTCAATGAAACACACGTATGTTGAAAAATGTAAGTGCAGAGAAAAAATGTGTGTAGCTGTTTTGAATTCGGTTTTCTAGCGAGAAGTTACACGTGCACCGTTTTGAATTAGGATCGGCGTTATATACTTTTAATGTAAAATGTGAAAACCTGAATTCTTTTCAAATGTAAAATACTTGTGGGCACGTTTTGAATTAGGATCGTCTTTATATTACTTTCAATGTAACACACGTATGTTGAAAATGTAAGTGCAGAGAAAAATGTGTAGCTGTTTTGAATTCGGTTTTCTAGCGAGAAGTTACACGTGCACCGTTTTGAATTAGGATCGGCGTTATATACTTTTAATGTAAAATGTGAAAACCTGAATTCTTATTATACTTTTTAAATGTAAAAATACTTGTGGACACGTTTTGAATTAGGATCGGCTTTATATTACTTTCAATGGAACATATTTCAAAACACACGTATGTTGAAAAATGTAAGTGCAGAGAAAATGTGCGTAGATGTTTTGAATTTGGTTTTCTAGCGAGACAGTATGACAGATGCAAAAATATCGCATTCAAGTCAATTGTGTTTTAATTAAAGTGGATTCTGATTTATGTTTAGAGGCTGCAAATACATATGGGCCGGTTTCAATTCAAAATGTGTTCACTCTTGCGATAGGTTGAAAAGTGGGTTGGCAAAGTACGCAGATGGTGGTAATCTGCTATATAAGGAGATTGCTCCTGATGTTAATTTAATTAGTCGAAGTTTACTGCATATATTTACATACAAACATGTATATAATTGATATTTAGGGATTTAAATACAAGAAAAACGAGTTTGTGTGTAAAGAAATTGCGGTTTTGGACTTGTTGAAAGGTGTTGTTTGGCATCAAATTTTTAAACTGCCAATGCAGTCCAGTTGTTTGAGCCAAGATCATATAAAACATAACGACTAGGTGACAAAGAATATTCATGGTCTTTCTTGGGATGAATCTTCAACGGCTGGAATGGGTTTATCATATATAGCGCTTTATTTGAAGCAAATTATCCTACCCGGTGAAGAAGTATTTGTGAAGGGTCTAGAAAAGAAGAAATTGATTGAAACCTATCTAATGCAAAACGTTGTAACTGATATGCTTGCACTAGGTTGTCCTAAGATATCGGAGTTAAAAATCAACAACCGTTTAAAATATAACATCCATTGTTGTAGACACAGCAATAATAATCTGCAATGTGCAAAACAAAATACCTTGTTATTAAAAGAATGGCTTGATAATAATAAAAAACAATAGAAAGATTGTGTCTGTATTATTTATTTTAATATAATTTTACAATGTTAGCCGAAGCAAATTATCCGACTCGGTGAAGAAGTATGTGTGAAGGGTATAGAAAAGAAGAAATAGATGGAAACCTATCTATTGCAAAAAACAAAATACTTTTTTATTAAAAGAATGGTTTGATAATAATAAAAACAAATAGAAAAGATTGTGTATGTATTATTATTGTAGTCAGTAAGAAATCTTTAATGCTGATGTCTGCAGAAAAAACAATTAAACTCAGACAGCACGAATGGGACTCTCAACCCTGAAAGCAATTATAATTGATCAACGCAATAGCTCTTTACTGGTTTTTACAACATTTAACAAATTGTACAGATATCTCGAAAAATTTGCCAAAGACAGACAAACAGATAGGCAGACTGACTGCACCAATTTTCTCATTCTCGCTTTTAAAGAATAACAAGTCGTAGTTATTTAAATCGCGAACTCAGTTTATCTACAAGAACTATATAAACGTGGAAATTTATGAAATGCTCCAACTTTAAAAAAAATCCACTATCATTATTCTTTCCTGACAAGGGTAATTTTAACAAAAGTTTTCATTTTTTTTTATTTGTTCTATAGAACACAACTACAACTTGACAATAAAGATTGAGCGATTATCACACACATATCTTGAGTATATATATATAAAGATATTAAACAATAAGAACAGCAGAAAATTCAACCCATGTCAGACAGCTTTTTTCTTGTCAACGATAGTCTAATGCTTCTTCAGCATTTGCATTTCCATATTTACGTACTGAAGGCAACTCTGCAATTTTAGATCACATGCATTTCTAATTTCAATTACAAAAATATGAAAGCATCTATTTGAAATGCATTTCTAACTTTAATCGCAAAAAAAATGAGAGCATCTATTCGAAATATGCACTCAGATTAAAAGTCAAAAATTGCTTTACACCGTTCTGTAAACTGAGATTACGTAGTTATTAAATCGGGAGTAATGTGAAATGAAACACACAATGTATTTTTCTTTATTGTAATCTATAAAATACATATATATATAATGTTATGTACTCTAGAATAAACATACTATAATTCACTTAAGTTTCCCAAATATAAAAGAACAGTTCTAACTCACTCCAACTCTGAACGGTTAAAAAAAATATTGCATTATCAATTCTATGAGGGCTGTCTTCTTCATCTTTGACGCGCGGTCGTTTTCTGGTTGTTCTTCTTCGTGTTAACTAAAAAAAAGATTCAAATGAATATTATATATCAAGTAAATGCATTAAGAAAATTAAATCTATATATTAAGCTAACGAAATACATACTCTGTATTGGTGTCATTAGGTCGTACGTTGCAATTGGTGGATCTGCTCACGGCGTCAACGATTTTTCACCAGTACTTAATTTGGATTGACTATAAACTACTCAATAATTTTAGCCCAATCACTATCATTATTCTTTCCTGACAAGGACAATTTTTTAAAAAAGGTTTTCATTTTGATTTGTTTTATAGAACACACAACTACAACTTGACAATAAAGATTGAACGATTATCACACACACACACACACATATCTTAAGTATATAAGGATATTAAACAACAAGAACAGCAGAAAATTCAACTCATGTAAGCAAGAATTTAATGCTAAGGTATTGTCTAGATAGCAATTGTAGAAAAATATGAAATCTATAGAAAATTTAATAAAGCCAGTCATGTATAAATTTTTTAATGCTGACATCCACAGGAAAAATAAAAGCGAGAAATTTAATGCTAACATCAACAGAATAATAATTAAATTAGTCAGCATTAATGTAAGACCGGCCTGGCTTCGAAACTGTGCACGCGTATATACCATATTTTAAAATTAAAGTTGTCAATTGCAAAACAAAAATTAAATTTTATCTAGAAATCATTTTAAAATATTTACTTTTTACAGTACAACTGAAAGAACTTGACTTTTATACATTTTTTAATCGATATCATAGACTTTTTCTATACTGTTGGTAAAAATCTACGTGAAGTATTTATATTAAATAATAAACTGACCTGTTAGAAAAATTAAAATTTGCATCGTTTTCTGAAAAAATTGCGTACTTTTCAGTACAACTGAAAGAACTTGAGTTTATACATTTTTTAATCGATATCAGACTGTACAGAAACAGTAATGTTTAATTATATCAGTCAAAAACATGATGTGTTTACTATTAAACAAAACAAAATTGTTCTTAATCCAAGTGATGATAAAAGAATTCTTAGTACCTCAACCACTGATACATACGACCAGCGAGTACTGTGTTAAAAATTGTTTTCGTTGCAGAAAGTAACATCAATTCCGTCAATATTACTGTATTAGTCGATTAAGGCATGAGTTAATTTTTTACAACGTTTCTTTTATTCGCTTAGGGCAATGCAGAGAAAGAAGTTAGAATTGAACACATTTTATAATAAAATAAACCTTGATACAAAAAATCACATTCAGTTTTACTGAAAAGTTACAATTTACATGCATATATAGGTAATTTGTGTGAAATTCTTTAAAACCATGAGTGTGTAAAATTATTAAACAAAGACGGTTTAATCTGAGACATTTTTTCAAAATTTGCTTTGTTTTTATTTAAAATATTTCATATGTAATCATAATAAAAAATAGCGCTGTAATTATAATGTATATTCTGTACACATCATAAATCAAAGGTCGTATAAAAACGCAACTGAATGAAAAAAATGATGTTGTATGCTAAATTCCTTTTGTAGTGGTTTGTATATGTAAATATTGGAAATGCTGCATAGCGAATTGTTTGTCATAGATATGTACTGAAAGCAACTCCGCAATTTTAGATAGCATGCACGATTCAAGCTTGAAAATCGTCTTGAATAAAAACGTAAATATAGGAGATTTTTTTTTAACAATTTGCATCCAAAGCAATTTGCTATGCAATTATTTCTTTTACAGTTGTTTTTTGCTTACGCGTTTTTCCGTAAAACTCAGCTGAATGAAAAAAATTAAAATTCATACTGTCTCGCTAGAAAACCAAATTCAAAGCATCTACACACATTTTCTCTGCACTTACATTTTTTCAGCGCTTTATTTGAATCAAATTATCCGACCCGGTGAAGAAGTATTTGTGAAGGGTTTAGAAAATAAGAAATTGATTGAAACCTTCACAAGTACGCATTTTTTTTCGTTTTTTTGGATTTATCTAAAATAGGATACCTTTCAATCTACCGAGTTTAACTATATTAGCATAAATGTATTGTAGAGAAAAAAAGTAGTAGTAACCGTTCTGTTTAAAAAATCCAGTTTGTTATTGTTTAAAGATGAGTTAGCATAAGGTTGATGAGTATGTTTTTCAATATTAACAATTGCATTATCGAAGTAAACTTTTCACGCACGTTCAGTATTTCACTATTCATTTTACATTTTAATTAAATAAATGCAGTCCTAACGATTGTAGAAACAACGGCTGGAATAGTGTTATCTCGCTAGAAAAACCAAATTCAAAGCATCTACACACATTTTCTCTGCACTTACATTTTTTCAGCGCTTTATTTGAATCAAATTATCCGACCCGGTGAAGAAGTATTTGTGAAGGGTTTAGAAAATAAGAAATTGATTGAAACCTTCACAAGTACGCATTTTTTTTTGGTTTTTTTGGATTTATCTAAAAATAGGATACCTTTCAATCTACCCGAGTTTAACTATATTAGCATAAATGTATTGTAGAGAAAAAAAGTAGTAGTAACCGTTCTGTTTAAAAAATCCAGTTTGTTATTGTTTAAAGATGAGTTAGCATAAGGTTGATGAGTATGTTTTCAATATTAACAATTGCATTATCGAAGTAAACTTTTCACGCACGTTCAGTATTTCACTATTCATTTTACATTTTAATTAAATAAATGCAGTCCTAACGATTGTAGAAACAACGGCTGGAATAGTGTTATCTCGCTAGAAAAACCAAATTCAAAGCATCTACACACATTTTCTCTGCACTTACATTTTTTCAGCGCTTTATTTGAATCAAATTATCCGACCCGGTGAAGAAGTATTTGTGAAGGGTTTAGAAAATAAGAAATTGATTGAAACCTTCACAAGTACGCATTTTTTTTTTCGTTTTGGATTTATCTAAAAATAGGATACCTTTCAATCTACCCGAGTTTAACTATATATTAATCCAAGTGATGATAAAAGAATTCTTAGTACCTCAACCACTGATACATACGACCATAAAAAACCATAAAAAATAGCACTGTAATGATGGCGTCTTTTCTGTACACACAACATAAATCAAAGGTAGTATAAAAAACATTTGATTACTATACTGCAAGCAAGCAAATTTTTTCAGTAAACGCAGCTGAATGAAAAATAAGGTTGATGAGTATGTTTTTTCACGCACGTTCAGTATTTCACTATTCATTTTTTACATTTTAATTAAATAAATGTAGTCCTAACGATTATAGAAACAACGGCTGGAATGAAGTTATCATATAGCGCTTTATTTGAAGCAAATTATCCGACCCGGTGAAGAAGTATTTGTGAAGAGTTTAGAAAAGAAGAAATTGATTGAAACCTATCTAATGCAAAACATTGTAACTGATATGCTTGCACTAGATCGTCCTAAGCTATCGGAGTTAAAAATCAACAATCGTTTAAAATATAACATCCATTGTTGTAGACACCGCAATAATAATAATCTGCAATGCACAAAACAAAATACCTTTTTATTAAAAGAATGGCTTGATAATAATAAAAACAATAGAAAGATTTTGTCTGTGTTTACTAATCCTCACACTGTCTTTAATTGAATATTTTGGTATTTTGGTTGCAAGTTTGATGTGGGTAAATGACGATTTAAGAATAGTTTTTTTCATTTGATTTATCAAATTTTACTAAAAGTGCGTGTAAAATTAATAATTAGTAGCGCTATTTTGAAATTAACTGTGAAATGCGTGAATCTAATCAGAACAGTCGATGCTATAACGAAACACATTATAATAATCAAAGCAAATATTAGTATATTGAAGCTTGCTATTATAAATAAGGTATATGAAGACAACCGTCAGGAAAATCCTAGTAGGCTGGAATCTAATTTGGCACATCTTAAAAGTTACCTTGTACGATTGAGGTACTTGAAACGCTCTTTGGAATATCAAGGTAAAGGTATTGATGCAACGCTTTCTGGAGGTCATATTCGAAAAAATCTGATTTGGCATGATGTACAATCATGTTTTGGAAGTCGAATAATTACGGGACTTATTACCAATTTAAGTTATAGAGATCCTCTAGTGTTCTTAGACAAGGCGTTCGCTAGTTTTAAACGCAAGATTGTTGCTTGCTTAAAAAAGTCAATGTTGAAAGTTAATGTAATATTGACCGTTAACTTTGTTAAGCCTACAACTGGCGAAATAGATTTGAAGACGTTTCCTACTGCAAATCGTCACATCGATATAAATACCAATCTCAAGCGGTGGTATAAGGAGAACGTATTAGACAAGATTTCGAAGCGATAATAGGAATTAAGCAAAAAGGATTCAGGTCGGGCAATCCAAGAAGTTTTACACTTGAAGGTGAATATAAACAATCATGATCCACTTAAAGGAGGGTGTTCAACGTTTGTTCCGGTTCCGGACTTATAAACAATACCGCAATCTTTCTTGATTTTATATTAAAAGTTCCTTTGCAAAGCAAGTGGAGCCGTGTTTCATTGAAAGTAATATAAACCAATCCTAATTCAAAACGTACCCACAAGTATTTTACATTGAAATGTTTTCACAACTATTTTACATTTGAAATTATATAGGACCGGTCCTAATTCAAAACGCGACAGTAGTATTTTTCCAATTAGTAAACACAGACAAAATCTT